>OZ038481.1:12686085-12753585 GCA_964036315.1 Acanthosepion esculentum | reverse complement strand
ATTGGTAAGATCTACAAAGGAGAGGAAGTTGTGAAGAGTCATGATCACCGACGTTCTGAAGATGCACAGCAAATAAAAGAATTACTTTTCGGACAACACTAGAAACGAGGAAAGGTACACATCTCCACGCTCTCAGAAAATGGCAACCGGCACTGTCCTCATTCAAGATTATCACAAGAACATTCCTAGTTTTACTCGGTCCTTCAGGAATTATCATATCCACTCCATTTACCAAAAGTTTCCGACAGAATAAAATTTGTTTCGTTTTATTCATTCGTTTGTTTATTTTTTCCCGATAAACTTGTGACGGACTTCACCGCATTAATTTAACTTAAAAGATCTCACGCAGAAAAGGATAAGCAAAAGACATTGTTACACATAAAATATGTATTTAACAAGATATACAATATCAAACAACGATGTGAAGGAAAGCATGCATTTAAGTAAGAAAAGGTTGAATTAACCAAGAATTGTCTCTTTAACTGTTATTTTAGTGTTCCAAAGTTCACTGGAAAAATGTTCAGGAGAGTCTCTTGTAATGATTGTTCTTGAAAGATATTGCCATGTAAGAAGAGTTTATGTGAGTGTATACAAAGTATGTTCAGCATGTGAGTGGTGTGTGTGAGTGAGAAGGTTGGCGCATGGTTTCAACTGTCGTGGATTCGTTTGGCAGCTGAATTCTCACTAATTGGGCTAAGAAAAATCTTGGCTTAAATAAGAGACTATAGGCTCCAAAATCATTGCGCGGTAAAAATTATTCTACATGTGCAAACGATCTGATTGGCTGGCATTGACCAATCAGCGAGCGAGATTTGGGGAGACTTAAGAAAGCTTCTGTGATCCGCTTCTCCCACAAATACACAAAATTGACTACGTAAAAATAGAGCGATTACAAAATTGTCGCATTAATGCGATTTGTAAATTGCCTGTAGTAATGCAGTGGTGATCTATTAATCAATGAATGCTTGGCGTTGTATGTGATTTGTATTTTTGTATGTATGTATGTTCGTGCGTAATAGATCGGCACAAACTCAACGCAAAAAGTGTTTTGTTCGTCAACGCACAAAGTGTTTTGCTCGTCAACGCACAGAACCTTCTCAACCACAGCCAAGAATACGAAACACAATAGTGTTAAAAGGAATTATGTTCTACTAGGAATACATGTCGAACTTTCACGGTTTTACTCTTCAAATCTTTAATAACAATTCTTAAGTTAATGATTGCATAAACTCTTGCGAGTTTTACGACGATAAAATACCTGTGGAAATTCCCCTTTTGCATCGTTAAATATTTGAGCTTAACAACCTCAACAAAATATTACAATAGCAATCATAAATATGATTGTTGTGAGGTCATTATTTAAATAAGTAAGAGGGTACAGATGAAAAGATTTGAAAAGATTCACATTTCACTGAAGCAGACGTTACATGAGAGTGTTATGGTTTCCTCTATCTTCCCTTTCATTAATTCGTTTTTACACCTGGGCACCTTGGCGTGGTGTAGTGGTTAGCAAGCTTGTCTCGGTAGAACAATTATGACTGAGTAGTGAGTTCGAACTTCCCTACGTATCTCCCCCACCCCAAAACATATTCGGCATTGTGCTAAGCTTCAATTTCGTACATTTTTAAAGCCAAACAATGCTTTTGATACATCATTTCTTCCGTCTAATCTTGCCATCAAACAAAAATGGCCTATTGTTTATCTGAGGTTTGGTTTATGTTTATTTTGTTTTACAGCATATCAACCTCAATGGGTTTTTTAATGACAACAAAATTTTTAGGATAGATTCGTATGAATAAAATATGTATTCTTTCGTTTAGATTGGTTTGGTTTATTTTGTTTTAAGGCACATCAACCTCAATGGGTTATCTAATGCGGACATTTTTTATTGCTGGTAATATTTGTTTTGTCAAAAATCTGTTTCTGGCAATATTTTCCTTCAAAATTGTATTGCTGGTAATAATTTTTTTCATAAAAGTATGGCTAGTAATAGTTAACTATTTGCCCATAGCTGGGACCCTAACAGGTGCTATCACCCTGGGTCAGGGTGGACCTGGGAACACCAGCAAATAAGAGGTGGTTCCACGCTCCTCAAAACCTCCTGATCAGAGGCCTTGCTGCTGGAACGTAGTTTAACGTCTTACCCAGGACATGTTTATCTAAGGTAATGACAGGGTGTGACGTACGCACGAACTAAGGAACAAACAGGATTCTGATTTTTTCCTTTGGGGGGGATCTGAATTCTATTTACTTCCATCGGTTGTGTTTGTTAATTTCGTTTTGTTATTAAACAGTCTGATCTTTTGGGGGGATAAATTTGCTTCTCAAAAACTGCCCTGACAATTTGGGCGGGAAAAAAACAAATGCAGAGATCAATTTGCTTCTATTTATGCAAGATTAAGTCATGTGGATACCGATTAAAATTGCCACCATGTTGGATACACAACTGAGGGTAGGGGCCGAGCCAAGGCAGTGCCTAGCAAGGAAGGATATGAGGGTGGAGATCAACGTGCTGCCTTTGCTTCTGGTGTTGATATTTCGGGAGTAAAGACAAAACGAGTAGGAGTCAAAATCAGGCGTCAAAGATCCGAGAAACTATCACGAAGTAATTTCGAAATCAATTTCCTCTCTGCGCCCAAACCTTGTTGGAATAATTGGAAAATGTTGAACGAAACAAGTCATGCTTTGCTCTACCGGTCGGCCATATCGGCCCGCTGTTGCTCGCCGGATTTAGGGCTAAAATCGGCAGCAAATACAAACAAGTAACTTTCATTAGGCGATTATTTCAGAAACTTTTGTCGGCTTTTAATTTTCCGACTTTTTCAACGGATTGTAAAAATTTTCTTCGGATCTTTTACAGTGTTGGCTAAACAAGAATTTCGCTTCTTTAACACACTTCTTTCTCCGATGATTAACTTGTTAAAGATTCATACAAGTAATGATATCGCTTGAAATCAATCGTTGAAAAGATCGATGCATATGGGTGGGTACAGATGAACGTATCATTTTATTTCTTTAGATAGATAGATAGATAGATAGATAGATAGATAGATAGATAGATAGATAGATAGATAGATAGATAAGGAAAGAAAGAGATGAACTGAGATAGACAGACAGTCAGTGAAAAAAGAGATAGATAGATAGATAGATAGATAGATAGATGAAAGAAACAGATGAGCTAAGATAGATAGATAGATAGATAGATAGATAAGAAAAGAAAGAGATGAACTGAGATAGACAGTGAAAAAAGAGATAGATAGATAGATATAGATAGATAGATAGATGAAAGAAACAGATGAGCTAAGATAGATAGATAGATAGATAGATAGATAGATAGATAGATAGATAAGGAAAGAAAGAGATGAACTGAGATGGATAGACAGTGAAAAAAAGAGATAGATAGATAGATAGATAGATAGATAGATAGATAGATAGATAGATCATAACTTTATAGTTGCAGGTCGAGTCTCATTCCTTTTGTATGTGCTGTTATCCCTTTAGAAAATGGGCGATCATGGCTCTTCACAACTTCTGCACGAGCCATTCCTATTTTTTCCTGTTTGTACATGTTCCTAGTTTCTTTGTACAACGTCCTATATTCGGTGCCATGTCTTGGTATTGTTTACTGTCTTTTTTTCATCATGTCAAAAATTTCTTCTGTCATCGATTCCTTCACTAGTTTTCTTTGGGATGGCTTCATTTGCTGATATTACTAAAACTGCTTCTAATGTATTACATGGAAAATGTTCATTCTTATTTAGTTCATTGTATCTGCTTTTAATGTTGTTCGAATACTTCGCCTTCATATTTGGATCATTCATTTGGTTACTGCCTTCGCCTTCTTCAATTTTTGACGTTTCACACTAAAGTTATATATTACTAAAAGGTGGCACTACGCCTCATAGCTATCCATAGTTGATCTGTGCTTTGGGGTGTGGTGTAGAGTATTTAGTGATGTCTGTAACCTGACCACGTATGCTGAATGGGGCTTAAATTAGGCGAGCAATGCGCTGGTAGATCACCTGGATGTCAGCTGAGTGTTCTTGAAGCCAGTTTCGTATCATCCGCTCATTATGCTACTGGAACAAACTATCACGACAGAGAAACATGGCTAGCATAAAAAAGTGGAAATTTTCGGCATCATGATCTGTGTCAAAATAAAACGCACCCCATGCCATGACAACGCGCCCTACCGATAAACTGGATCCTTAGCCTGATGCAGTATCCTCCAAACACGAACTCGACCGACCGTTCGAAGGAGCTGGAAACGTGTTCGCTAACTTGCGAGGTGTAGTACGTGGGCCGACAGGTTGAACGAGCAGTACTACTGGGATGTAATTTAGTGGAATGTTACACTTTGGTAGGTGGTTAGCGTCCTTTTTAATCCCTGCGACCCCGTTCTTACAATATCTGTGGGTGCTTGTAGTTTTTACGTGCCACCGATGTTTGTTCGGAAGTCACATATTCCTACCGTTGATCTGTTAACATATCGGATACAGAATGTCCCATCTTTATGGTCCCAACTATCATTCCGTGTTAAGACAGAATTAAATACTATGTCGTCAGATAGTTCAAAATATGGAGGTTTTAACTTGTAGTTTTAAATAGTTTTTTTTCCTTAAAAAAAAGATTTAGACATTTCAATAACTTAGTTACCTCCCTTGACGTTCGCCTGTGTGTCTACATAATAAAATTTTAAAATTATACAGTACAAAAAACTTAGCGTTTTTCACTTCGCTCGTAAAAATTTAATTTTCAGTTGCACAAATTAATTTCGTCTTAGAAAAATGATGAACACAATTTTTGTCTTAGAAAAAAAACAAGACCCTGATGATGATATTTTGCTAATGTCGAAAGTACTCGGAATAAAATATATATGCATCAACATGGTAATTTTCTTTCTTCCTTCCTTTAATAAGGATACTAAGAAACTTGTCCCTAATTATGAGAGGATCCTATTAAAAAAAAGTAAACAAAATTTCTCTAAATTATTTAACGATACATGTCTTAATGAAAAGACGGTGCCAACCAAAATATACGCAATATATATATATATATATACACACACAATATATATATATATATATACACACAATATATATATAAATACACAATATATATATATATACACACAATATATATATAAATACACAATATATATATATATATACACACACAATATATATATAAATACACAATATATATATATATATATATACACACAATATATATATAAATACACAATATATATATACACACAATATATATATAAATACACAATATATATATATATATATATACACACAATATATATATAAATACACAATATATATATATATACACACAATATATATATAAATACACAATATATATATATATATATATACACACACAATATATATATAAATACACAATATATATATATATATATATATACACACAATATGTATATAAATACACAATATATATATATACACACACACAATATATATATACACACACAATATATATATATATATATACACACACAATATATATATATATACACACACAATATATATATATATACACACACAATATATATATATACACACACAATATATATATATATACACACACAATATATATATATACACACACAATATATATATATATATACACACACAATATATATATATACACACACAATATATATATATATATACACACACAATATATTCACTCCTTTGGTTTAATAGACATTTTTTGTCGGCAAATTTGATTATTTCTAATTTTTCATGTAAACATAAAAAGCAAGGTTCATTTGGATTTACAAGTTCTATTTTTTTAGTATTTTCCATTTTACCGTAGATGTTTTATTAACTTCTTTTAAGTTCTAAAAATATTCAGAAAGAGACATCCTATTTCTATACGCGTTATTGGTGAAAGATAATATATGTTGGTAGCACCTAGTTTCAAAGAAATTCTTGGTACTCCCGATATAAATTTTTTTAACTATTGGATCAAAGTATTGAAGTATGAAAGCTTTTCTGTAGCGATTTCAACATTCTGTAGCGATTTCAACATGTTTTATGATAATCTCTTATAATAAAAATAATATATATATATATATATATTTACTACGTTAACCAAAATATATATTTACTACGTTAACCAAAAACACCGATCAAAATAAAAGAATAAATAAATAAATATATAAGATAAAAAATAAAAATAAAAATAAAAAACAAATAAAAAACAAGCAAAACAATTTGACATAAATAAATAAACAAATAAGCCACTTCCGGTAAAAGTAACCGCCAAAATAGACTACCCATAATGCACCACTGACCCTTATATAAATAGCCGAGAAAAATAACAGCACTAGTCGCCTGACGATTGCACTAGCATGAAACAGACTGTCGCCTCTAAGTGCTGACTTCCATGTCCACTTTTATATTTACACACGCTCTATCTCTGATATTGAGCACTTTACCCCATAAATATAGCACACTTTAAGACTATATTTCTGCATATATATATATATATATATATATATATATATATATATATATATATATATAATTTAACTAAAATTAAAATAAGGAACTCCGAAGGAACCTGCTATAGAGGCACACTGGAGAAAGAGAATTCAATGCCATGTTAACTGACAGAGTTTTAATATTTCTAAATAAATTCCCCCTGAACAGTGGCCGGCCACAATTAAAAGTTTCATGCGTTCTCACACAATCATCAGGCGGTAGGCCGACCACCTGATGGTTACGAGTTATAGTTGATCCCTGTTCGCCGAGAATTTATTTAGAAATATATGTACGTATGTATTTTTTTAATCGAGTTGACTCTACGCAAGGCTATAAAGCCACTAAGACAAAAGGGGTTACTGGGTGTGGAAGAGTTAGAAACAAACATTTCTAAGGAGCGAAAACAAAAAGAAGGGGAATCAGGACGACAGTAGATAGCAATTAACATTGCATTTAAATTTTTGAATATTAAATTTGGCTTGAAAGTACGGAGCCGAATGATGTTCCACAAGCGAAAAGTGCAAGAAAAGAAACTGTTAGCATAGAACTTATGGTTACATCCAGCCAATTGAACTGTAAAGTGATGAAACCTTGTCGTTAGTGTAGTACTGCGCTTAAATTCATAAAGTCTAGGTACCATAGCGAAGAATTCATCCGAACAATTTTCATGAAAGTAGTTATAGAAAGAACACAGGGAGGCAACCTTACAGTGAGAAAGTGACTGAAGCCGATCCTCCATGTCAGGACCAATAATATTGCTGATTCTTCTTTGGATTTTATCAAGGAGCTCTAGATAAATAGAAGGAGTAATGGACTATATGTAACAGTAATATTCTAAGCATAGATGGATGATAGATTTATAGATATGTAAGATAGATTCTGAAGGAAACATTTTTTAGCAAGACACAGTGAACCAACTTTCTTAGCAGCTGATCTTGCAATGGATTCAATATAATCTTTCCACTTCATGTCAGCGGAGAACGTTAACCCGAGAAGGCGCTATGAGTCACTCTCCTGTGGGACTGCATCAGCCATGCTCGTGGTAGACAGAGAAGGCTCTCTCAGATGTTTAATAGAGAGCTGTTTAGTTTTGGAGGCATCCTTTTCCCCAGTTAACAGACTGAAGGTCGTTTTGGATATCAGCTGCCATTTTGATCTTATCAAATTGATCAGACTTACTACTGAGAGAGGAGTAAATGGTTATGTCATCAACGTAGATAGCAAGTTGAGAGCTGATGGCATCGAGAAGGTCATTAATGAAAATTAAAAGACAGTAGAACCAAGTATTGAGGCCTGGGGGACAAATCCATTAGTGCGAAATGATCTGGAAATATGGAGCCGTTCAAGATAAATTTCATTTCGCGATTTTCTTGGAAAGACTGGATCAGTTCAAAACTTTGTCACCGTAATTTTTTTGTAGAAAAGACCTGTATGCCAAACATATATATATATATATATATATATATATATATATATATATATATATATATATATAATATTTTTGAATTTGTAGGTCTGATGAATTGGATCGTGATGATGTAATAAATTATAACCATGGAATATTAGTGTTTGAGCTTTTTATATTATATATATACATATATATGTGTGTGTGTGTGTGTGTGTGTGTGTGCGCGCGCGCGCGCGCGTACGTGTGTGTGTGTGTGTGTGTGTGTGTGTGTGCGGGCATGCGTGCGTGCGTGTGTGTGTGTGATAGAAATTAGGAAGATTTGAGATAATTATAATTAAGTAATTCATCGAGTCTAGAAGAAACCTCAACAGAATGCAGAAAGCACTGGACGGCCGTTTCGTCCTATATTTGGGACTCAGCAGCAGTGCGCATCCACTACCAAGAATTGAAACCCAGTTACGTTATCACGCAAACGTCATATCAACTGTTCCAACGGGCCTCGGTGACGAAGAGGTAGAGAATCAGACTCGATATAGCGCCGCTTGATCACATATTCCGTGGTGGAACTCATCCGAGTTTCTCTTTTACCCATAGGACTGTGCCCCCACTAACCACGACTACTATCACCAAGCCGCTCCCTCCAGCATTCTGTTGAGGTTTCTTCTAGACACGATGAATTACTTAATTATATATATATATATATATATATATATATATATATATATATATATATATATGAAGAAATATAGTCTTAAAGTGTGCTATATTTATGGGATAAAGTGCTCAATATCAGAGATAGAGCGTGTGTAAATATAAAAGTGAACATAGAAGTCAACACTTAGAGGCGACAGTCTGTTTCATGCTAGATGCAATCGTCAGGCCACGACGATTGCATCTAGCATGAAACAGACTGTCGCCTCTAAGTGTTGACTTCTATGTTCACGTTTATATATATATATATATATATATATATATATATATTATGTTAAGATTAATTGGTAATCCGTAAGGATAATTCTAGGGAGGATATATATCCCGAGAGCTCATTGTAATAACAGAGCAATTTATAATTAACAAATCAGAGACTTCAGAAAAACATGGTAATGTTTTATATTTCGCGAAACCGATTCGGTTTCGCTTCGTCAGACCTTGCGGTTTCAAAACAATTGTTTTGTATCTGTGTTGGAAATATATAGAAAAATTTGTATGAATTTACGTATGGGGATTTGTGTAAGAACTCCGACTTCTCCTTTCCTCTCTCCTGCTCCCTGTCTCTTTCTTTAATCCTTTCTCTTGTCCGGTAAATGAGAAGTCAACGCCACAACCATCGTATCTCCTAGAGACATATACATCCCTACTCCCCTTCCTACTCTATGTAACTATCTTAAAACACAAGTTCCGCTAATCTTGTTTTTCATTTCGTTTTTCGGTTGATTCCTGGAAAAAAATTTTAAATCCACTCATTGTTATGAAACCGAACTTTATCGGTCTCACGAAATATAAAATATTACCACGGCTTTCTGAACTGTCCGATTTGTTAATTACATATATATATATATATATATATATATATATATATATATATATATATATATATATATATAATAGTTGGCCACTCGTATTCGAGGATACCCGTCTACTAGGGCGGCTAGCCAATCCCTATTGCAGACTCTCGCTCAGGCATATTTATGTTTGTTCAACACCCACAGAGCCCACGTCGTTTATACTGCAACTATGCAGAGCAGACCTTAGTTACAGTTTCTGGGAGAGACCGTGTTATCTAGCATGATCAACAATCTGAACAACGCCAGCACATTCAAACCATCGGTGACAGTGACTTGTGACTTCGTACTAGCACAGCTATCGTCTATCCAATTTCACTCACAAGGCTTGGGTCAACCCGTGGTATGGTTTTCAGGCACTTTTCAATGGTGCCGCACGCTGGGGGTAACTATAAATTAATTTTAGTGTGTTTCTGCTAAATATTTTACTGGGAGGATTATTTCTAGGGAAATGTTTATCAATTAAATGAAGGAACTTCTGTCCTAACTTAGTACTGACCAGTTGGTTAAGTTGGTGGGGGGTACCAAATAATTTTCCTATTTCTTTTACTTAGGTCGCTATTATAATGTTTTCTATACTTGATTTCTGTGTACTTATAAACACCATTTTTAAAACAGTATTATAAACACCACTATATTTATTAAACACATCATTGTCAGATGAGTGGTTGCTAATCCTACATTCTATAGATGAGGTTATATGTTTGATCACGGTAAACCCACAAGCCTCATTTTAATTCTGTTTCTTTTTTTCGTCTTCTCATTCTCTTTCAAAAAAAGAGGTAGTATTCTGCTTTTGAAATTAACTGTTCCCTCACCAGTAATTTATCATCGTCCGTGGAGACACATTTGTAGTGTTGAAACATGATTGCTATTATCTAGCGATTTTTAACATGTTTTTGTTTTAATGTCCGATAATATACACACACACACACACACACACACACACACACACACACACACACATATATATATATATATATATATATATATATTGTCATCCACAGACAGACTGTTTCGCTGTATCACAGCTCATCAGTGTGGCTAGACGTCCGGTTGCCTCTGGCTAGAATCGAAAACCGGGTGAATTCTATATATCGGATGTAACAGCAAAATTGTCATTTATTAGATTAAGCTTTGAACCATTGTATCTTAGAAATGATTAAATATATCTTACTGGAGTTCTCCGAGGTTTTATAACACTATTGTACCCTACTATGAGCGATAAAATGTATAATTGTTCTTCAAGCTTAACAGAAGAATCGGGGTGAAATCGATAGTAAACAAAAATGACAGGTTCATCATTAATTGATCATAGCTAAGGATCGGAAGCTCATGAAGGATTGAAATAAAGTTCACTCATATATATATATATATATATATATATATATATATATATATATATAAATATATATATATATATATATATATATATATATATATATATATATATATATATATATATATATATATACATGTACCAATTTAAATGTCCCTTGGGAGAATGTATCTTCGGCAAAAAAAACAAATATATATGTTAGGTATACGACAAATACACTAACAAGAAGTCTTACACTTGTCTGACCATTCGTCTATCGCGAGACATCTACAACAACATTTCTATCCACATTCACAATATAAAAAATTACTAATCGACAACACAATTAGCCTACGCCATGAAAACAACAAATTCAGATTACAGATACTAAAAGCAATTTATATTAAAAAAAATTAAAGCCAGCACTGAACAGAATCAACTATGAATACTGCAGTAATGTTCTAAAATGTCAGTCAGTTTTTAAATGCTTTAATGCGCGTATGACCATGACATTATAACATGAAAAAAATTCAATAATGGATAATTTTTTCTCGTTCTAATGAACGCTCAGCACATTGTCAATCGTTTTGCATTTAAAAGCATACTGAAAAAATTACGGTAATGGATAACAACGCACAACTTTGTATAAATACTTGTACTAATGAACAACATATAGTTTTGTACTACTTGCACCTCTGAAAATGATCTTGGAAGAAGATCGAAAGTACTTGGGTAATGAAAGTAAAAGAAATTTAAACAGTTATAGCACATTTCTTTCATCCTTTAATATCAATACACGGAAGGATATTCGTGAGTATGAACGGATTTTGTTAAAAATTAGCAGACATAATGTCTGTAATTTATTCAATCAGACATGCCTCAAAGAGAATTTGCTGCCTAAATACACAAAATTATATATATATATACATACATACATACATACATATATACATATATACATATATATATATATATATATATATATATATATATATATATGCGCGTATAATTACGATTGTTTGCTAACTGTGCATGAACGTTTGCTGTCGTTTTAATTTCATTCATTATGCATTCACCCTCCTGTAAAAAGTTATGGTACTGTCCACGGATTCCTTAATGATTTTATTACAATACAAAAACTATATTCTCTTCAATCTCAGTGAGAAATATTATTATTTTTTCTCCACAGAGCCACAATAACAGCACACCTAGTGAGGATCAAACTATCTGTCTTCGTCTACAAATTGAGATACTTATTACTGCTCCACGACAGGGTAAAACAGTGTAAGTGTAAAACAGACGGAGATAGGCACCCAGTTGCGACATACGTCATAATACCGCAAAGATCTGGAAGTCTGACTGAGTAGACATTACTTCAAGCCATACGCCCAAAACGGAGAAGACAAACAAATGTTGTCTTTTGTGTGTGTGTGTGTGTGTGTGTGTGTGTGTGTGTGTGTGTGTGTTGTTTGTGTCTGTGTGTGTGTGTCTGTGTGTTTATCTCTGTGTGTATGTGTCTGTGTTTATGTGTCTGTGTGCGTGTCTGTCTGTCTATGTGTGTGTGTCTGTCTCTGTGTCTGTGTGTCTCTGTGTCTCCGTGTGTGTGTGCGTGCGCGCCTGAGTAGTATGCAAAGAAGAACGAAAACTATGACGAAAGTAACGCAAATGAAATAAAATAAAAGTCTCCGTCCCATAATTATCGATTTTACGACCAATATTTCGATATGCTTAATGGATCAATTTATGGAGATTTATTCTTGGCAAATCTTGTGATACTTCGATCAACAGATTGAATGAATTTAATGAATGAACAAAAAATAAGGGAACGGAAAACAGAAGAGGAAGAAAAAATTTGTAGAAAAATGTAAGATATTTAAATAATGAAAAATCTAAATGAATAAATGGATATTAAAAAAAGGGGAGAGATTATGCTGCAAAGAATGAATTACTTTATGAAAAAAGATCTACAAAAACTGAGAGATTTAGTAAGAAAAATGACTGCAAAGAAAGAAAAACAAAAACAGACTGTAAGAGAGAATGTGTTAATGAAAGAACGTTATATAGACAAAATGAAGAAGTACAAACTAAAAAGAAATGGCGATAATAAGAAAAAGGAAAAGAAAAAAAGAATGCGAATGAGGAAAGAGTAAAATCCGGGAAGAAAGAAAGAGGGTGAGTAGAGAGAGTGATTTGTTTACGAAAGAAAGAAAATGAAGCGTAAAGAATGGGGAAAGATTTGAAAACAGGTGATAGAAAGAAAATAATAAGAGAAGAGAATGAAAAAAGAATGGGGAAAAGCGCTTAAGTAATGAAAGGCGAGAAGAAAAAGAAGAGATAAGGAAAAAAAAAAGGAAAAAAAAATAATCTGATACATTTTTCTAAGAAAAGAAGAATCTTTAAAAAAAAATTACTGTCTGCGTCCAAACCAGACAGACAGCGAAACTACAAAAGAAGCATAAAAAGACGATACATAATTTGACTCAGTTTAGATGTGGAATAAAGATATATTTATTGATAATCACTGAATTTAGCATAAAATTCTAAGAGACAAATAATATATAGAGGCATAAGTCAAGAGACACCATTATTTTACTCAAATATGACATTTTATAAGTATATGGCCATTGACAATTACTCACATATATATATATATATATATATTATATATATATATATATATATATATATATATATATATATATATATATATATATATATAGGATGAACTCTCCCGCCTTCTTCGATGTATGAGGTCCCAGCACTTCAGTTATTAGAAACGAAAAGCCAGACAACCCTCACATATAATTTGATTATAGTGGTAAAGACTTGTGCAGAACCAACCACACTTTTCGGAAGAACCAAAGACATAATGCTTTTTTTTAATTTTCCAAACAGTCTCCTCGCTACAGATACGCATATATATATATATATATATATATATATATATATATATATATATATATATATATATATATATATATAAATAAATGTACATATACAGTTAAAAATAACAAAAAAAAGCATTCTTCATAATGACTAATAGAATAGCCGGAAGCACTCGGCTATATAGAATATTTGGACAGATATTAGCTAGATAGTGTGGACCAGCCTTAACCCTTCCCCTTTTTCGGCCTTGTGCCATAATTATGTAATTTTTAAATAATAACTATCTAAAATATTTGGACTGTTTTTACACACGAACACAAGAAAAATTAAATAAAAAGCTTAACCGCAGCAGCTTGGCAGTCGTCTTTAATTAAACCTTATTATATATATATATATATATATATATATATATATATATATATATATATGTGTGTGTGTGTGTGTGTGTGCGTGCGCGTGCGCGTGCGTGTTTACCTTACTCTCTTTGAATAAGTTCACGTTTTCTTATCATCTCTCAGTTCCGTGTCTGTCTTTGGACAGAGTGCGCTCAGGGGCTTCTCTGTCAAAGGACAGAGGGGCAACTGAGGAAAACAATACTGAACAGCTGCCCGAGGCCCAGCCCTACCATTGCACCAGAGGCAGGGATCAGTGCTCGCACCGAGGCCAGCGCAACCAACGGTTGCGGGGGCTGAGGGGAATTTTTCTTCCTGTCCCGGGCGTACGCGCTCGGGTCCCCACCTAAAAATAGACCTTGTGTCACATCTCGTCCAAGTGGGAGCACAGAGTAAATACCGTGTGTGTGTGTTTAAAATAGGATATAGTTTCCCGACGATGTTTTTAAGAAATTTGACAAATAGAAAAAGGTCCCATTGAAATTAGGTTTAATTACGCGTTTCGCCTTTCTAGGCTTCATCAGATCTAAAAACGTAAGAAAGAAATGTGTGTGTGTGTGTGTGTGTGTGTGTGTGTGTGTGTGTGTGTGTGTACTTAAATAATGAATCATAATACTTTTTCCTTCAGCTGACGTTTCTCAGGATTAAAGAAGAAAGAAAGTGGGTGACTTTTAAAAATGGCGTTAATATGTATTCTGTATCTTTTCTTTAGAATTCTTAGTTTCATTATTTACATTATTCGGACTATTGTCCTCATCTTTGTCGCCATATTTATTACAACGTTTCGGCCGTTGTACGCTCCGGCCTTCTTCAGGTGGTTGGAATGTCGAACTGAACCCTTTATTTCGCTCACTGGGGTAGACTGTTCTAGTTCCACGTGCGATGTTTTAATGGATGTCAGTTATCAGTTATCTCCTGTTAATTTTTCTCTCTGAAAGTTCTCCACTGACTTAACCGGGTATTGAGCTCACACTCTTTGGGTCCTGTCACTGGATCTAACTAACGCCTTTATCCACTGTGCCATGTATCCTTGAGGACACATGGCACGTGGAACTAGAACAGTCTTTAATTTTGTTTAATAAAGTAGTAAATAATTTAAACATATAGAATTGTTTGGTAAATTAATATGCAACTGTTAAATAAAGATACTTTATATAAGGGGTTAAGAATATTAACATATTTATGTAAAATGTCAAAAATAGCAACCAAATACCAATACATCTTTACAAGATGTTACTATTACTACCAGGAAATTAATATAAAATGATATTAAATCCAGATTGATCTTACAAATAAAAAATTATATAGTAGAACTAGTATCAGAAAAAAATCATTCTTAAAAGAAATTGTTAATGCAAGATTCACACGCAAAAAGAAAACAATGAATTATTCTTACACTGTAAAATATGTTTCGGCTTTAATAACTCACCAAGGGTTGATGAGCCGTAAAAAATCAATTAATCATTGAAAAACCATCTCCCCTCATTATGTGTCCCAGTAATTTCTTATTTTATGTACAAGATTCTTTTTTTTCCTGTTTTTCTTAAAACTTCCTCATTTCTCGCATATTCCATCCATGTTATTCACAGTATTCTTCTGTAGAATCACATCTCTCTTGCCTCTCCTCTTCATCTGTGGAGAAATTGTCTAGCATTTACTGCCAGACAGGAACATTGATATTACATTGCAATTCAGCACTCTTTTATTGATTAAATTTTCTTCTTTTTTTTTTCATGTGAAAATTTCCCGTCTCTTATTAATTTGTTTAGCTTCTGGAAGGCAACTTCTGCTATTCCAAATTGACTTCGAATTCCTGCGTCACATTTTCCATTGTCTGTTATAACACTTCCCATAGAGTTAAATTTCTGTACTTGTTTGATTCAAACATCTCACATGTTACTCTTTCCTTCTCCCACCGACCATACAGCCTCATTGATTGATTTGTTTTAACGGGTTATCAACCTTTTTCAGGTTATGTAAAGTCAGAACATATTTTTTTAGATTGTAAGAATGTTTTTTTTAGATAATAATGATTTTTACTAATACAATTTCTACTAATTAACCCATAATTGGGGGACGAAGAGGTCTGTTCATACCTTTTCCAGAGGTATTTGCACGTAAATGAGCATAATGAACCCGACTGGATTTGGAATCCGGATCTCTGATTTTGAATTCCGAACCATTATCCATTACAAAAACCGCACATCCAAGCTTACAGTATCTGATGTTTCCCAGCGGTCACCTAACTAGGTACCAACCAGGTTCGATGTTGCTTAACTTCACTTCCATGATCGTACGGGAACCATACAGCCTAAACAAATTGTTGAATAAACATCTTGATTCTTGATGACTCGTGGATGCTATAAAACATCAGCTGAGTGACGAATTCCTTTTACTTTCAGTTTGGTGAAGCAAATAACTTATAATATCCCTTCTATGGCACAAGAGCAAAGCTCCAGCATCCTAAGACTAACTAGGGTTTTATCAATAGGAAACCGTTTACTTTTGGGTTGATTAAGCATCTAGATCAGAGAACACAGTATTTAAACATGCGTACCCCTTTTCTACCCTGGATAAATATTTTTTGCCCAGATAATGTATATAAAGTTTAGAAATTAAAGATTCCCCTTATCGATATTTTAATAGGTAGAGATTCAAGCAAAACTAAAAAATCAAATAAACTCAATCTAAATACAGTTCAAAATTTCGGGAGTATCATGCAGAATGATAAAATCATACAAGGATTTTCTAATCAAAACTAAGAAAAGCTGGAAATAACACAATGGGATTGACTAAACACCCACAAGTTAAACTGGACTATGAATGATTTTATCTCCGTCCAAATAGCAGCAATAATTATGACAGACAGACAGTAAATCTACGAGGGAATTATTCAAAGCAATCGAGTGGTGTCTTCAAACGAAAAAAAAAACGCAATAAAAATAAATAGATCGATAAATAAATAATTTTTAGGATCAAGTGACACTTGACCGGAAGTTAGAAACTCAGGCTGTATAATAGAATGGACAGTTTTTCGAGCAAGGCGATGGCGAGTTGCTAACTGTGATTTGTGATATACAGATGAGCAGAGTAACAGGTGTCGCTGGAGGGAACTAAAGATCTAGTCCGTTAGTCTATCGTGAGGGAAGACAGGAATAGGAGCGAAAATCCGCTGTCACTTACCCACCCCTAGACTGTGCCAGGTGAATCTGTGAATAAATAACCGAATATATTGGAAACAGGGTTCAAAATTTAATTTCTCTATGTTGCGTTATTTCATCTTTCGTTCCTTTGTGGACGTACCACGGATCTTTCCGAATTTTGAAAGTTTCTGTGTGTGTGTGTGTGTGTGTGTGTGTGTGTGTGTGTGTGTGTGTGTGTGTGTGTGTGTGTGTGTGTGTGTGTGAATATGCGCGCGCCCGTGTGTGTGTGTGTGTGTGTGTGTGTGTGTGTGTGTGTGTGTGTGTGTGTGTGTGTGTCACTTGTCAAGCAAGAAAATTAATCCATTTTGCACATTTGGTTTATAAATTTTAATTCCTCCAAAACAAAACTACTTTCATTTAATTACCACAAAGAACCTTTCTACCTCTCATCAGCATGGCTAATGCTAAACTCCAGAAGAGAAACACTCGACGCCTTCATGGACTGACGTTTTACCCTGATGTGAAGTGGAACGACTATATCGAATCAATTGCTACGTCTACTGAAAGGAAAGTTGGTTCACGGTGTCATGCCAGAAAATTAATCCATTTTGCACATTTGTAAGTCTACTATTCGTCCGTGCATTAAATACTGCTGCAATATCTGGTCTGGAGTTCCTGCTGTACATCTCAAGATACTTCAAAAATCCAAAGAAGTGTCTGTAATGTTGTCGATCCTGACCTGGCATTTCGACTTCAGTCACTTTTTCACCGACCACATGAATTAAAGCGTGCTACAAGATTAGCAACTCGATTTCACCGTTTTACTGCTGAACTAGATAAATGCAATCGCCACTTCTACTCTAGCAGCTTCTTTTCTCACACTTCTTGCCTGTGGAAATCCTTTCCGATTTCTTGCTTCCCTTAAAACTACAATCTTCAAAATTCTAAATGTAATGTGAATCACCATCTTTTGTCTTCTTGAAGCCTGTTCCTTCTTTATCCTTATTTAAATCTTCTCCATTCTGTCTTCACATGCTTTTTCACTCCCTGTAATCCTCTGCGACTTAGTGGCATTATCGCCTTGCTTGGGATGAAATGATTAAAGAAACTCCCAAGTCATTTCCAAAGAATAAAATGAAGCAAAAACCCATAGCATTGATACTATACGAAGAGGAAGAGTTTATTCCCACAGTCGTCAGGTTGGAGAGTGTCGCAAAAGAGCTTTATTTTAGCTCATATAATCATCATCAGTCACATGATCGAGTGTGGTCGTAGGGTCGCAGCTCAGTTGGGCCCCTGGCCATTTCACTCCATCAGAAACGCTGTTTGGTTTTAAAGAAAGAAAGAAAGAAAGGGAAGATGGAGAAGCAATAACTCTCCAATATATTTAACGTCTGCTTCAGTGAAATGGAAAAAACTAGTCAATTTTAAATCTTTTTATTTGTACCCTATTCTATAAATAAGACCTGTATTTATGACTGCTATCGCAATATTTTGTTAATATTATTAAGATCAATTAACAACCCAAATTGTGGAATTTCCATGGAATTTTCGTGGAACTCGTCATGAGCCTATGCCACCATGATTTTAAGAATTGTGATTGATCGGAAAATTCAAATAGGAAAACCTTGAAATTTTCACTGGTATTTATTTCTAAGAATCTCGAAGCGCAAAATCCTGATTCCTCAGCTCCATTCTAAATTTCCTCAATTCTAATGAAACTCCTAAGACTCCAAAATTCGATTTCAAATTTGAAGATTCTTCAATTATATTGAACTCTTCAAGATTTCACAATTATATTGTAAATTCTAAGTTCTCGCAATTCTACTGAACTTTCTCAACCAAACTTAAATGGCATAGCGAAAATGTATTTTTGCGACAGCAATCATCATTTACTTTTTAATACTGTCAGCCATATTGCAACATGTAGGATTGATTAATAGATTTGTTTTTATGCTTATCAACCAATTGCACGTTATGTAAAGACAGAAAATATTTTTAGATTGTAAGCATTTTCTTTTTGAGATAATGCTGTTTACTGATACCATTTCTTCTAATTAACTCATAGATTGCGGAGAAGAGGTGGATTCATGCCTTTCTTAAAAGTATTTGCGCGTAAGTAAATATAGGAATCGGAATCGGAACTCGGCTCAATTTCTAACTGCGAGCCGTTATCCATTACAGCACCCAAAGTTATATGTATTCCAAAACGGTCACCCAGTTAGATATTGACCAGGCTTGACGTCTCGGTGATCGCACGAGAACTGGTGCTTCAACGTGATACGGCCATAACCCACAACATGTAAGAAAAAGATACTATAAACAAGTGCTTCTCAACCATTTTTTACCCATGGACCACTTTTACTCTTAATTCTTTTTGGTGGACCCCCATAACCATTCGATGAAAAAAAAAGCTTATTTTATTTTTTACTAATAGATAAGTTTAGGAATTGTATTATAGAAATAGTAAATGTATATGTTTCCTTTATATATAATCCTTATACGATTTATATATTAAATTAATTTTATTATTAATATTTTATTTTTTTAATAATTTATATTGATTAATTTATATTAATATATTAATATTTATTTTATTAATATTTAAAATTATATTATTTATTAATATATTAAATTAATTTATACAATAAATTTTAATATTTATATAATTTTCCTTTTTATATATATATATATATATATATATATATATATATATATATAATCCTTCTTTTATATATCCTTCTTTGTTTTTATTTAACTTTTACAATCAATATATATATATATATATATATATATATATATATATATAATGGACTATCCCGTCGGTTTCGACGTATGACAGCTTAGTTGATTCAGTTATGAAATTTTGTGCAATAATCTTAAGTGGCATTTAAGACCCGGGAGTGATTTACAATGGAGGCCACATATGGAGCAAGAGTGAGGATTATGAGATGAGAACACTGTTAGATTGCCTGACCTTTTAGATCTTGCTCTCGCTTCTTGAAGATGATTCAGACAAGCAGATTGAGAACTGCCGAGTCCACTAAAACACGTTGATCTCCATTCTACCCGCTCCAAGGGTGTTATGTTGTATAATGACATCTGACAAGTTGCTTTTCAGCTTGTCTTTGTATCTTAGCCATATATATATATATATATATATATATATATATATATATATATATATATATATATATATATATATATATATAATCCTTCTTTTATTTTATATATCCTTCTATGTTTTTATACAACTTTTACAATCAAAACATCCGGTAGAGTAAAAGGGACGCTGATTTACATTACTTGATCTCGTTTTCTGCTAGTTTTAGAGTTGTTTTTTCGAATTTTAGTATTTTAATATGGCGTAGATTACTGAGGAAATTCCAAATCACCTTTGTGACAACCGTTCCGAATGAAATTGCTCTATGAACTATTAAAATATTAGGGTGAACCCCCAATCTTCTATGTTTTTTGAGTGGACCCCCCAGTAATGTTCCATGGACCCCTTGGGTCCATATAGACCCCGGTTGAGAACCAATGCTATAAACCCTTTCCAAAACTTAGACATGACACGAAAAAGATATATAAAGAACAAATGACCCGACTGAAAAATACAGTGTGTTTGTATAGATCGACAGAAGAAATATGTAAAAACAAATATTTTTTTAAATCATGATAAACAGCATTAGTGTAAACGGAATAGAGAGTTAAAAAAAAAGACAATACGGATTGTAATTAAATGAAAACATTTTCTTCAAGATGTCTTCCTCGCCCTGTTCTCTCGTCTGAACATAATGCCAAGCAATTCTCCACTTCTCCTTTTTGCCGCCATTTTCTAACAACATCAATCTATTATCAAACCAATTCGATCGTCTGCTCCAATGAAAACGAACCGAGTGAACAATCGATAACTTCGTACGACTTTGTAATAATTTGAATAAAGCAAATGCCTCATTCGTTCGAGTAACAAAAAAAGTACCGTTACAACGAACAAAACAAATATGAAAGAACGCTTCAAATACAAATCCTTAATTCATCTTGGCTTTCACCAAGGTTTAAACTCTGATCACAGTAGAAAAATACAAAACTACTCCTACCACGAAGTAGACACATTAATTATAAACTGTTTGATTAGAAAATGGCAATAAACTTGCTTTTAGGGGCATCAGTGTTTAAATCGAGATAACATTTTAACAATTTTAACCCTTACTTCTTGTCTGTGATTCGCTTTATCAGTAAAGATTGATTCGATTGTACGACATATATTAACCACATCGTATACTTTATTCATCTACTGATACTATATAGAATCACCGCTTCTAGTCACTTGTATCTAAGTTCGATCTTACCTACTTTAATATAGTCTTTGCTGTGTAGTGTTACCGGCTCGAGGGAAGGAGTATGCACTGAACTGCCTCATGGGTAATAGCTAGAGCTATTTATAGTCTTTATGACTTCATATGTAAATGAGTCACCTTATCTCCCTGTACCGACGAGGTTCTATTCCCTTATTTTCCCTGGTACTTTTTTGTCTCCTTACTTTCTTCTCTCTCCCAAAGAGATTGTCTAGATATCAGAGATCTTGACGTTTTTTCTTTTTTCATCGAAGTATTCCTCCAATGATTGTTTTTGTTCATCTTCAGAGTCTATATTACTCTCGATTTCACTGTCTACTTTGTCTAACCTTGACATGACACTTTTGTCTTCATTACTTTCGTCTTCATTACTTTCGGGATCACTAAACATTTCTTCATCGCTATCGTGTTGCAATCTACCTTGGTCTGCATGCGTTAATATCCCATTTCTATTTTTCTATTATCATAGTGTTCTGGCCACTTTACGTTATGAATCTTACAGACAGGCTTTTCGGCCTCTTTTACGTGGTATTGTCCTATAACATAGCAACAATCTAGAAAGAACTGTTTCTATCTTATCTTTCCGTTGTACACGTATTTTCAATCCGTTTTTATAGTTTGTACCATCGTTTCTTCTAATCCATTTGATTATGGATGGTATCAGGTGGGGGTATAGGATTTGCATTCGATTCTGTTCAACCATTGGCATAGTTCCTTGTAACAGAACTCTGGGGCGTAGTCAGATACTAGTGTTTTTGGAATCCCATTCCTTAACGCTTGTTTCACGGTCGAACTTCTTTGTTGGTGACCTGTAATACTTCTGGCCAACCTGAATATGAATCTACCAGTATTAGTAGTAATCCCACTCCATCAACATGGGCGTGATCCATGTGTACTCTGTCCCAAGGTTGGGACTCTTTAAGCAATGTATGTGTTTTTGTCTGAATTTCCTTTTGTCATTGCACATTTTACACCCTTTTATATATTCTTCTACATTTAGATTCCTATGATTAAATATAAATTCTAAATGTCTGTGGTCGAGCCGTAGTAAGAATTCTTTTTCTACTCAGAAACTGATGAGCTCTATTCGTCGTCCATCTTATGACCAACGCTTCTTTCTCAATATTTGAGGAGTTCAATTCGGCTTTTGAGAATTTTCTCGAAAGATACATAATAGGATGACCGGGGCACCTCGAGGCGGTGTAATGGTTAGCATGCTTGTCTCGCTAGAACAATTACGACTGAGTAGTGAGTTCGATCCACAGTGTGCCCCCTACATTCGGCCTTTGCCGCATCTAAGCCACGCTTGGAAAATTACTACTACGGCACCTCAATACGTTGTAATGTTTACCATGCTTGTCTCGCTAGAACAATTACGATTGAGTAGTGAGTTCGATCCTCACTGGGTGCCCCCTACTTTCGGCCTTGTGCCGCATTTAAGCTACTCTTGGCAAATTACTACATAATAGAATGACCACCCTGAACTAATATTCCCGAGATTGAATGTTCACTCGCGTCAGTTGTTACTACTATTTAACTTTATAGGGTCGAATATTTTTACTACTGGCTTCTTTGCCAGAACAGCTTTAAATCTTCAAATGACACTTGTTCTTTTGTCCAAATAAATTCCACCTTCTTTTTTCTTGAAGCAGCAAAAGATTCTGTCAAGTCGGAGTATCGCTCTACATATCGTCTGTAGAAATTTACAAGTCCTAAGAAAGATCCAATTCTTTTGTGTTCTTAGGCACTTCAACTTTTAATATTTTGTCAATTAACAATCGGTTTGGTGATATGCCTTCCTTAGATATGAAATATCCCCAAAATTATATTTTTTTAGTATTGCGCGCACATTTTTTTCGTTAATTGTTAATCCAGGATTTTTAACTTATTCAAATCCATACTGATTTTCCATTTTAATTCTTTGTCGTTAATAGCCCCAACACAAATATCATCCTGGTAGCATATAGTATTTTTATATCGCTGCCAATAATTTGCTCTGTAGCTCTTTCAAAAATCGTACTTGCAGTTTTAATACCATACGACATTCTTTTCCATGTTAATGAGCCTATTGGCGTGTTATTGTTGTGACTTTTTTAAAGTATTTGTCAATAGATATTTAATAGTATGCCGACTTTAAATCCATTTTAAAAAATGTTTTCATACCCGTAAGGGAGTTCAAGACCCATTCTTCATTGGCGATAGGAAATGAATCTGCACATATGTTGTGGATTTTTATAGCCACCACAAATACGCAGATCCCCCACCCTTCTTTCTTAAAATTACTAAAGGGGGGGTCATTTGTTTCCTCCTGGGGGAACTCGTTCAAGATCTTGTACCAGTATTTTTTTTTTAGTTTTTTCACAATTATTGGCAGTAAATAGACTGGCACTTTTTGTGCTTCAAAATATGAGGAAGAGACATTTTCCTTTAATCTTAACTTCGCTTCATAGATATTTAAACTCCCAGTTCCTTTTGCCTTGGCTTTGTACACTAATTTTGTCGAATTTATGTTCACTACGTCATTTCCTATTAGACCGTGTTTCTCTTCACAATTTGACACAATAATTGGTAATATGTCAAATTTATATTTTAGTTCTACGTAGGCTTCAAAAGGTCTTTTATTGTGGATGTATCAAACTGATTCAATTGTACAAGTCTTTTCTTTAATCTTGGTTTTCCTAATTTCTTCCAGATTATTTTAATAACCCTTTTTCATTTTTGTTTTCAATGAAAAGACGTCCATACTTAATTCCTCTTCATTTTGTTGGACCGTCTCTACTTTTTTTCTTTTTGTATTTATACATATATTTAAAATGATTCAATTTGAAACACTTTTCATTTTTTTTTTATATGCCGGACATTTTTTTCTTTGATGTTGATATCAACAATAAGTACACATTATTTTATCTTTTTTCTTTATCACGTATGTGCCCATTTCCTCTACCAGATCCGTAGTGTTTGTTCTATTAGATTTTCAAATTAATTCTTGTTGCTAAACAAATTCAACACACTGTTCCAGTGACAACTTTACCAGTTGTAAATGCCTTAGTCATTTACCGATAAACCCACATTTTGAAAGCCGTTTACCAATTTCATTCGGATCAAATCCTTTTCGATTGACTGGTTTTCCGATCCCAGTTTCTCAAATTCATAATATTTAGCGGCCTGTTTTAAACGAAGAACATATTCAATAACTGGTTCATTCACTTTTTGAGAAATATTCATAAACATATCTCTCTCTGCATTTACTAGTTCTTTGGGGGGGTATGTTTTGCACTATTAGTTGACTTATCTCGTCAAACGTCTTGCGTGTGCATTTGCTGATAATTTTATAATGGCCTCAGCACCAGAAGTTGCCAACAAGAGATCAGTTATTTGGTTTCCTCCTCCGATTGATTTTGAATCCTTTAGCTTTTTTGTTCTAGCTTTAGCTGCTAGTATCTTAAACCACGCTTGTGCGTATTCATAATTATCAAGTGATAATTATTCGTTCGGTTAGTTAGATATCGGCGACGCCATTGTTTCGTATTGTTGCCTACTCGCGAGATGTAGTATACACTCAACTGCCTCATGGGTAATAGCCGTAGCTATTTATAGACTTTGTAACTTCATATGCAAATGAGTCACCTCAGTCTTCTCGCCGACATTGCCCTGTCGGCGAGGTTTAGAAAACGCCAACTGCATCACCTGTAAAGGAATTAAACTGTCCCACTCCAAAAAAGGGGCCATTGAATACTTTCAGATTCGAGTATAAACCCAACCAATGTTGACTTTTTGACTCAAGTGGAAATATAAACTGGATCAAAGTCGACTTTTGACTCCAGTGCAAATGGGACCTACGTCGATCTTTTGACGCAAGTGTAAACTGGACTGACATCGAATTTTTGACTTTTTAACAGTGAACTCGACATATATCTACCTATTTATTAATTCATTGTGATTTTTCTGAAATCAAATAGTCCATAAAGAACGGATGTGTAATTAAATTAACCATGCCACAGCTGATTCGCACATAGAATTGTCTCACTTTTGAGCATTCAGCATTCGCGCAAAAAATTGTTCGCTTAGATCTTCTTTTCAAAATACTATTCATTTTAAACTGAAACGAAACTAATCCCAAAACTCGGAATAGAATGCATTGAAACGAAACATGAAAACGGCTTTTGTTCGCTTTCCAACAGATCTCTGCCCTTTATGGTTATAACCAATTAATTTCGCTCGCCTATTCAGTTTACGGACGCTCAGAAGGACCGCAAGCTTCATATTTTTATTTTGCTCCTAAAATAAAACATAAATAAATAAAATAAGAATTTTGTTTCGTTATTATAAATATGAAAGCATTGAAAAAAATTCAGCCAATGTTTTTTTTTAACCATATTCCCTCTATCATGCAATGTAGCCAATTTAGCTTTATTGAGAACGGGAATTTTGATTTAAAAAGAACCAAATTTTGAATTCATAGTAGGAAGACAATTTAAACAATTTTTATACGGATTTTTCCGCAACTGGAAACCTTATGTAGCAAAATGCCTAATTGCATGCGTCCACTGTTTCGCACAAGTTCTCATCATGTGATAAAAATAATAAAAGAATTTTGATAGTGACCCGTTTGTACACGAAGAATGCGCAAAAAGGAAGAAAATAAGAGAATGTCTTTTTGTTTTTCGGTGGGGGGTGGTATGCGAAATTGTTCTGCCTTTTCTTTGGCGCCTCCAAAGAAAATGACACACAAACAATATGATTGTTCTGCCATGTTTAGATTTCACAAGGAATTGAGAAAACTTGCAATTAAAATGATCGTCACTTGCACTGCAGAACACACAATTCCACTTGTACCTTAACGAAATGACATTGTCATGTTGTGCGTGAATATATGCTTTTTGGTTTCATTTACAAAGCGAATAGCTATACAGCATAAACATATCAAAAACGTTCAAATAAGCCACATTTGTCTTCATATAAAAACACTCGAAAATATACAGGGTGTCCATAAAGTTCGTGTGCACTTTATTTGTATTTGCGAAAAAATTAATTTGCAGAAAGGATTCGAAAGAAGCAAATCTATATTTTTTAAGGTTTTATTGAAATTTTATTTAAGTTTCCACATGTCCTCCATCATTAGCAATACAGAGGATAATACGATTTTGCAGTTCACGGAAAACATTTGCCAACTGATTTACAGTAATGCCTGGAATCACATTAGTTATTTTACCTATACTTCAAACTAGGGACATTAAACTTTATAACATTTTTTACAGATTATTTCCATCGCAAATACAAATAAAGTTACAAATTTTTTAAAGTGCACACGAACTTTATGGGCACTCTGTGTATATATATATTTATATCTGAAATGATCATACAAGGTGTACATGTATTTCTTTGTAAAGGACGTGCTATCTGAAATAAAATATAATGTTTGGTACTTATCTTATGTTGATTGTCAATACTTAAGTCTTTCTAGTTTGACTGCCAGGAACTAAAGAGGATGTTTGACTTTCGCGCCTAACAATCTCTCGTGAAGTTCACGTGAAGGTATGTTATTCTCGTGACTATCTATATATCTATTTTTTGCTTTTTAAAGAGTTAATCAAAGGGAGATAACTTTTTGTCTCTTGCAATAGCCACATTAAAAATCTTTGGTTAAAAAGTTTCAGAGGTTCTTCACGTTTCCTAAAATAATGTTTTCCGACATTTTTTTTCCTAAAAGACGAACCGAATAACCTTCCTATGAACAGAGAAAAGATAAGTTGTCATAGAAATTCTTTTTATGGAGGATTTGTGGAGGTTCTGAATAACAACGTCCGTTCCCACCATATATTTTTATATTTGATTTGGGTATATATTAGACTTGTGTAATGATTAAAAGAAAATGCATTTTCAAGCGTTCAAACTCCTAGGGCATACAAGAAAGGGAGAGAGACTGGGAGAAGTAAATATATGTGTATACGTTTGTATGTATATATCCAAATAGTAGCCACTTGCTTAACAATGTGGGTGATAGAAGGTATGTCTGTTTTCAAATGTACCAGCAGGCTGCTTAAATGGATGGAAAAAGAAAGAATGGATGTTTTTGAAAGTATCAAGATAGTTTAATCGTCTAAAGTTTGTGGAAATATCGTATTTTGTCCGCAGCATTGGAAAATGGAAAAAACTATTTATCGATTCTAGTTTTGGTTGATTTTTCTATCTGCTAACATACACACCTAAAAGACGCTTTGATTCTCATTGGCTCACGGCGTTATATCCTGGTTATGAAAGCTTTCTGATTGGTTGGTCGAAATATGACTTTGTGGACTGGCGATTCTGATTATGCATCTATTTTAGGAGATGGCGAAATATTGGCCTTCCTATTGTTATTTATTTTGATTTATTTATTTCTTTATCACTACATTTCCATCATCAAAGCTGTTTCGACTTGAAGGTTCACTACAAATCAATGTGATTTCTCATTTTTAACGTTTCCAAACTTGTCCATCTGTTCAGCCTCGTTTGTCTTTAGAAGTTCTCTTACCTTTTTCAGCTAGAATTCTATTTTCTAAAATTCTTTTTATCTTTATGTAAAGTCCACCTGAAGGCTGTCTTCTAAACATAAATACACAGTGCTGACTATTACAGAAACATTTCAATAATTTTTTGTTTATAATAATAATAATAATAATAATAATAATAATAATAATAATAATCGTTCAGTAAACTTGGTATTTTGTCACTTGTTTAAATAAAAGAAAACGTAAATGAACAGATAATATTGACTGATTTATATATAATTCCATAATTTTTTTTTTCGTCTCCATTAGATTAATGTGTATTAAGGTGAAATAGCATAGGACAACGAATATTATTATGAACGGTATAGGTTTTCTAACTTACTACGGAATTTTGAGAAGGCAGATATAAATTCCTCCTATACAAAGACGAAGAATTTAAAAGAAAAAATATATATATTGAAATGTTCTTATATATGGCAATTTCTATAAAACTGAATTAAAAATAAAATCATTGAAGAAATATTTATTAAAAGGATTTTAAAGAATTTTATGAAAATTAAATACTACCGCTGATTTTGAAAACGTGATCTGTTAGCAATATATTTTGTCCTACTGAAGTAAGACCCGGACACAAAGTGTAGTATCTGACCTCGGGCGAATATTTTGTCCTACTGAAGTAAGTCCAGGAGACAATGTGTAGTATCTACCCTCGGGCGGATATTTTGTCCTACTGAAGTAAGACCCGGACGCAAAGTGTAGTATCTACCCTCGGGTGGATATTTTGTCCTACTGAAGTAAGGCCCGGACGCAAAGTGTAGTATCTACACTCGGGCAGATATTTTGTCCTATTGAAGTAAGACCCGGACGCAAAGTGTAGTATTTACCCTCGGGCGGATATTTTGTCCTACTGAAGTAAGACAAGGACGAAAAAGTGTAGTATCTACCCTCGGGCGGATATTTTGTCCTACTTAAGTAAGACTGGGACGCAAAGTGTAGTATCTACCCTCGGGCGGATATTTTGTCCTACTGAAGTAAGACTGGGACGCAAAGTGTAGTATCAACCCTCGGGCGGATATTTTGTCCTACTGAAGTAAGACCCGTACGCAAATTGTAGTATCTACATTCCGGCGGATATTTTGTCCTACTGAAGTAAGACCCGGACGCAAATTGTAGTATCTACCCAGGGGTGGGTATTTTGTCCTACTGAAGTAAGACTGAGACGCAAATTGTAGTATCTACCCTCGGGTGGATATTTTGTCCTACTGAAGTAAGACCCGGTCGCAAATTGTAGTATCTACACTCGGGCGGATATTTTGTCCTACTGAAGTAAGACCCGGACGAATGTTGTAGTATCTACCCTCGAGTGGATATTTTGTCCTACTGAAGTAAGACAAAGTGGCAAATTGTAGTATCTACCCTCAGGCGGATATTTTGTCCTACTGAAGTAAGACCCGGACGCAAAGTGTAGTATCTACCCTCGGGTGGATATTTTGTCCTACTGAAGTAAGACCCGGACACAAAGTGTAGTATCTACACTCGGGAAGATATTTTGTCCTATTGAAGTAAGACCCGGACGCAAAGTGTAGTATCTACCCTCGGGCGGATATTTTGTCCCACTGAAGTAAGACAGGGACGCAAAGTGTAGTATCTACCCTCGGGCGGATATTTTGTCCTACTGAAGTAAGATCCTGTCGCCGATATTTTGTTCTCCTGACGTAAAACCCGGCCAGATATTGCATTATATGATCTTTGCTGACAGGGCACATCTTAAAATATTGAGAGATTCCGATTGCCGAAACAGCAGTACCTACCTCATTGCACAGAAAGGTGGGCATGTCGGCAGCATAACCGGCAGACCCACACGCACTCGGACTATCCACATTAAACCATCCTTGTGTCACAATTTGACAGCGTGCGGTGGTAAGAAAATCACTTATATTTTCATTATTATTAAAACAGTAAATTATATTTTTTATTAAAGCAGTAAATAATATTTGCTAAACAAAGGCGTTACAAAGATTTTAAACCACTAACCAAACACTGCATCTAATTTCCTTAAAATTATTCACAAAGATATTGCGTATATTTTAGTCTGCTTTTGTGCCAAAGACAGACGCCATGACAGTTTCAGCTTATGTTGTCAGCGTCGTAGATGTCTTCGTTATCAACGATGTCCTTTACATCGTCATCTTGTCATTTACATATATATAAGCTCTTATTTTTAGTCGATATGTACCGGATAAAAGTTGAACAATTGTTAAATTTAGCTACTACAAACTCAAAAAGCCAGTTTAGATTATGCATAAGAGATGTTTATTTTTTTCAGAATTACGTAGCCAAAAGCTCAGGGTTGTATTATACACGAGTAATTACGATATATGACTTGTTTTCACACCAAAGACTGAACTCCCGACCGCTAACTCGATTTGCTTAAGCAGCGTCCCCATCTACAAGGGTAAATGTTAATTTGCAGACTTAAATTTAATATCTCTTTGTCCGGTGTGTAATTGTATTATTCTTTCCTGCATTGATTTTGGATTTTTCTTTACATGGCTGCTACATTTCCCACCAACAGATTTTAAAGATCTCTCTTCAATGTAGTGACTGGTGATCTCCCTTGTTACGGCTGAGGAGGAAAACTTTCAAAGTAAATGAAATCAACATTTTCGACAGAAGTTATTCCGACACGTGGAGGATTTTTATCCATATATTTATGTAAAGAAAAATGTAACTCAGAAAAGAAATGAAAGAGAAAATCACATTTACGTATATACAGACCGTTAAAAAAAGAAATAAAACACTTATGTACTTAGCTATGTATGTGCGGCGCCACGTAGCAGTGTGAAATTAAGAAGTTTGCTGCCTGGTGGGTATCTTCCCGGAAGGTAAGACTCTCGTTGCTATCGCTACTTTCATATCGCAGAAAAAGAAATTTGGAAAGTGTTTATATCCCTTGCTTTTATAGCAAATGACATAAGCAGACTTTCGGGGAGACTAGGGTGGGGCAATCCTTACAATATTCCCCCGCCACTTTGGAATAATTATTTTACCGATATGTAAAAATATTGCTTACATTATTTATTATTTACATTATTCGAACTGTTATCCTCATCTTCATTGCCATATTCACAACGTTTCTGCCGTTGTACGCTCCGGTCTTCTTCAGGTGATTGGAATTTCGAACCGAACCCTTTATTTCGTCCACCGGGGTAGATTGTTCTAGTTCCACGTGTCATGCTACTCCCGGATGTCTCAGTTATTCCGTTTAACTCAACTCTCCAAGCTTGGTTCCCCACTGCTGTCTACTCACAGGATCTAACCAATGTCTTTATCCACTGGGCCATTTGTCCTTGAAGATAAAGGCCTAGTGAATAAAGTGCTTTCTGAACCTGATTGGATATAACAAGTTATATGATGTGCTCTCTACTACGTCTACAACTGGAAAAAAGGTCAGAGCTTGGGTTACTGAGTAGACTCCCGGGCAAAACTCAGAAATGATGCGTGAGCCGAGCACAGACTGTCAAATAGCGATAAAAACGGCTCGCCAGAAACAGTAAAAAAAAGTCAGGAAAGAAACAATCAGCGACCTGATCTGCGAAAGACAGCAAACCGGACCAAGCCTCAATCAACAGCACAGACACACATACCATGACAACGCGTCAGTCAGCGATTATTTTTATATTTATACAACGAAAGTAAATATTGCCTCCCCTTTCTTTGTTCACTGTGTTTTGAAATTGCTGTTACCGCACATAATCAGTCAATAGTCACACACATATTTCATTAGCGTGTGCTTCACACACACACACACACACACACACACACACACACACACACACACACACACACACATTGGTGTACCATACCACTTGATTCCCTCACTTGTAACAAAAACACTTCGAAAACTTTGCAGACTGGCTTGCGACAAATCATTTCGGACAATCGAAATATTGGTGTCTTCAGGGCCACAACAAAGAACATTGCTTTTTAATATGGAAATACATGTATCTGACTGTATAAATATTACTGTCATATTTAGCTTGGTTTTCTTCTTTTTCTGTGAAGATTATTTCTTCGCGTTGCATAAAAAATTATGTTTGATTTGTGGACACGACACTCGGATTTTATTTTCTCCTTGTAAAATCCGGGTAAGCTACCCCTATAAACCAAAGTACCAAAAATTCAATAAAATATAAGAAGGCTTAAAATATTTAAAAGCTTTAACATTGCAACCTTTTCATTGACAACCTAACACAAAGAGCTAAACTCATTTTCTCATGCAAAATAGTTTTCTTTAAAGAATTACATAAGATTCACTTATGAATAATGGCTACACTACATAAATAGTAGGCAAGCAAATCAAATTTCAATTCAACAACAATTTTAACAATGACTATAGACATAAACACAATATTAACGATGACTATCAACATCTATTACCAAAATCAAATACACCTCAATTACAACAAAGACGAATCAGCAATACATAAAATAAACATCATGAGATCAGTGGATAAAAACAAATAAAACATTCATTAATTATATACATATTTATATACATATATATGTATACAGTCTTATATTACTTAGTCAGAGATATATCACTAAAACATTATTGTCTCTAACAAAAACTTCTTAAAATATAAAATATTTTCTGGCTTTAAATAACTTGAAGAGGGTTCAAAAGGTGTCGAAAATGAATCAACCAATAAAATTTTGTATTTACTTATGTCGGTTATTCATTCATGGATTTCCATGACGTTGGCGATCAGGACATTCCACAACAATGTCTTTCCATGATGTCGACGATCACGACTATATACAACCATGTCTTTCCATGATGGGCTCTCTGCAATCATGCCTTGCCATGATGTCGGCGATCAGGACTCTCAACAATCAAGTCTTTCCATGATGTCGGCGATCAAGACTTTCCACAACAATGTCTTTCCATGATGTCGGCGATCAGGACGCTCCACAACAATGTCTTTCGATGATGGGCTCTCTGCAATCATGCCTTGCCATGATGTCGGCGATCAGGACTCTCAGCAATCAAGTCTTTCCATGATGTCGGCGATCAAGACTTTCCACAACAATGTCTTTCCACAACAATGTCTTTCCATGATGTCGGCGATTAGGACGCTCCACAACCATGTCTTGCCATGATGTCGGCGATCAAGCCTCTCCACACTCATGTTTTACCTTGATGTCGGCGATCAGGACACTCAACAATCTTGTCTTTCAATGATGTCCGCGATAATGACTCTCTACAACCATATCTTTGCATGATGTCGGCGATCAGGACTTTCCACAGCCATGTCTTACCTTTATGTCGGCGATCAGGACACTTCACATTCATGTCTTACCTTGATGTCGGCGATCAGGACACTCAGCAAACTTGTCTTTCCATGATGTCGGCGATTAAGACCCTATACAACCTTGTCTTACCTTGATGTCGGCGATCAGGACACTCAACAAATTTGTCTTTCCATGATGTCGGCGATCAGTAGTCTCAACAATCAAGTCTTTCCATAATGTCGGCGATCAGGACCCTACACAACCATGTCTTACCTTGATGTCGGCGATCAGGACACTCAACAAATTTGTCTTTCCATGATGTCGGCGATCAGGACCCTACACAACCATGTCTTCCCTTGATGTCGGTTGATCAGTAGTCTCAACAATCAAGTCTTTCCATGATGTCGGCGATCAGGACCCTACACAACCATGTCTTCCCTTGTTGTCGGCGATCAGGTCTCTCAGTAATCATCTCTTTCCATGACGTCTGCGATCCGGACTGTCTACAACCGTAACTCTCCATGATGTCGGCTATCAGGACATTTCCACAAACAATATCTTATCTTGATGTCGGCGATCCGGACTCTCCACTACCATATCTTTCCATGATGTCTGCGATCAGGACGCTCCACAACCATGTCTTAAATTGATGTCGGAGATCAGGATTATCCACAACCATATCTTTCGATCATGTCGGCTATCAGGACTCAACACAACCATGTCTTTCCATGATCTCGAAGAACTGGACTCTCTGCAACCGTGTCTTTCCATGATGTCCACGATCAGGACACTACCCAACCATACCTTTTCATGACGTCGGCGATCAGGACTTTCCACAACATGACTTACCTTGATGTCAGCGATCAGGACTCTCTGCAACCATATCTTTCCATGATGTCGGAGATCAGGACTTTCCACATCCATGTCTTATCTTGATGTCGGCGGTCAGGCTGTCAACAATCATGTGCTTCCATGATGACGGCGATCAGGACTCTCCCCAACCATTTCTTTCCATGATGTCGGCAATCAGGACATTAAACAATCATGTCTTTCCATGATGTCATCAATCAGGACTCTCAACAACCATGTCTTTCTATGATGTCCACGATCAGGACTCTAGAGAACCATGTCTTTCCGTAATGTCGGAGAGCAGGACTCTCCACTACCATATTTTATCTTGATGTCGGCGATCAGGGCTCTCAACAATCATGTCTTTCCCTGATGTCCACGATCTGGACTCTAAAGAACCATATCTTTCCATGATGTCGGCGACCAGGACTTTCCACAACCATGTCTTTCCATGATGTCCACGATCAGGATTCTACACAACCATAACTTTCCAGGATGTTGACGATCAGGACTTTTCACAACCACGTCTTACCTTAATATCGATGACCAGGACTCTCTGCAACCATGTCTCTGCATGATGTCGGCAGTCAGGACTATCCACATCCATGTCTTACCTTAACGTTGGCGATCAGGGCTCCCAACAATCATGTATTTCCATGATGACGGCGATCAGGACTCTCCACAACCAAGTGTCTCCATAATGTCGGCGATTAGGGCTCTACAAAACCATATCTTTCCACGATGTCGGTGATCAGGATCCTACACAACAATGTCTTCCCTTGATATCGGCGATCAGGATTCTCAACAATCATATCTTTCCATGATCTCGGCAATCAGGACTTTCCATGACCATGTCTTTCCATGATGTCGGCGATCAAGTCTCTCCACAACCATGTCTTACCTTGATGTCGGCGATCAGGGCACTCAACAATCATGTCTTTCCATAATGACGGCGATCAGGACTCTACACAACCATATCTTTCCATGATGTCGGCGATTAGGGCCCTCCACAACCATATCTTTCTATGATGTCGTCGATCAGGCCTCTTAATTTTTTTTTTTTTCATGATGTCCGCGATGTCGGTGACCAGGAATATCCACAACTATGTCTTTCCATGATGTTCGCGATCAGGACTTTCCACAACCATGTCATTTCATGATCTCGGCGATCATGTCTCCCGACATCCATGTTCTTCCATGATATATGTGATTAGGACTCTCCAAATCTAAATCTGTCCATGATGACGACTATCAGGACTCTACACATCCATGTCTTACCTTGATGTCGACGATCACGGCTCTCAACAACAACGTTTCAGAAATATATATGTAATGTTTGCTAGTATTTTAAAACCAAGGATTTCTTTTTTGTAAATGAGTTAAAATGGCCTATTTTATCGATTAGGGCTCTCCATAACCATATCTTTCAATGATGTCGATGTTCAGGACACTACACAATCATGTCTTTCCATGATGTCCTCAATCAGGTCCCTCAATAATAATTTCTTTCCATAATGACGGCGATCAGGACTCTCCACCAAGCAGGTTTCTCCATGATGTCGGCGATCAGGACACTCCACAACCATATCTTTGCATGATGTCGGCGATCAGGACACTAAACTCTCATGTCTTTCCATGATGTCGTCGATCAGGTCTCTCAACAATCATTTCTTTCCATGATGTCCGCGATCTGGACTCACCACAACCATGTTTTTCCATGATGTCGGCAATCCGGACTTTCCACATCCATGTCTCTCTACGATATCGGCGATCAGGACTCTCCACGTCCATGTCTCTCCATGATGTCGTCGATCAGGAAACTAAACATTCATGTCTTTCCATGATGTCCTCAATCAGGTCCCTCAATAATCATTTCTTTCCATAATGACGGCGATCAGGACTCTCCACAAACAGGTCTCTCCATGATGTTGGCGATAAGGAGTTTTCATAACGATGTCTTTCCATTATCTCGGCGATCAGGGCTTTCCACAACCATGTTTTTCCATGTTGTCGGTGATCAGGATTCTCCACAACCATGTCGTTCCATCATGTCGGCGATCAGGACTCTCTACATTCATGTCTCTCAATGATGTCGGCGATCAGGACTCTCCACAGCCATGTCTCTCCAAGATGTCGGCTATCAGGAGACTAAACAATCATGTCTTTCCATTGTGTCGTCGATCAGGTCTCTCAACAATCATTTCTTTCCATGATGTCCGCGATCAGGACTCTCCCCAACCATATATTTCCATGATGTCGGTGATCAGGACTTTCCATAACGATGTCTTTCATGATGTCGGCGATCAGGACACTCCACATCCATGTTCTCCCATGATATATCTGATTAGGACTCTCCAAAGCTATATCTTTCCATGATAACGGCTATCAGGACTCTACACAACCATGTCTTACCTTCGTGTCGGCGATCAGGTCTCGCGACAATCATGTCTTTCCATGGTGTCGGCGAACAGGACTATCCACATCCATGTCTCTCTATGATGTCGGCGATCAGGACACTGAACAATCATGTCTTTCCATGATGTCGGCGAACAGGACTATCCACATCCATGTCTCTCTATGATGTCGGTGATCAGGACACTGAACAATCATGTCTTTCCATGATGTCGGCGAACAGGACTATCCACATCCATGTCTCTCTATGATGTCGGTGATCAGGACACTGAACAATCATGTCTTTCCATGATATCGGCGAACAGGACTATCCACATCCATGTCTCTCTATGATGTCGGTGATCAGGACACTGAACAATCATGTCTTTCCATGATGTCGGCGAACAGGACTATCCACATCCATGTCTCTCTATGATGTCGGCGATCAGGACTCTCCACCATCATGACTGATTTATTTGGAAAATATGAAAACAAATCCTTACCTCAGAATTCCTATTTTTTCTTTAATTCTGACCTCACGCCTTTCCTCTTTTTAACTTTCAAAAGAGGTAAAGTATTTGTTTTGTAATTTCTCAAATAAATCATTTTTATCATAAGTTATCTATCATAGTCCGAAGAGGAACCATTATAATTCCGAAACATGAAAGTTTTTGTGTAGCGATGTAAAATGTTTTTATTTAATTTATTATAATATATATATATATATATATATATATATATATATATATATATATATATATATATATATATATATATGTACAGGGTGTCCATAAATTTCGTGCACTTTAAAAAAATTATAAACTTTATTTGAATTTGCGATAGAAATAATCTGTAAAAAATGTTATTAAGTTTAATGTACCTAGATTTAAGTATAGCTAAAATAACTAATGTGATTTCAGGCATTACTGTAAATCAGTTGGCAAATGTTTTCCGTGAACTGCAAAATCTTATTACCCTTTCTATTGGTAATGATGGAGGACATGTAGAAACTTAAACAAAATTTCAATAAAACCTTAAAAAAATATAGATGTACTCCTTTCTAATCCTTTTTACAAATTATTTCTATCGCAAATACAAATAAAGTTATAATTTTTATAAAGCGTGCACGAAACTTTATGGACACCTTTGTATATATTATACTAATAGAAATTTTAATTTATTCTCAAGGGAGTCAACTCTTAATAAAAATTCTGAGTTATTGCCCTTGTATAAATCTTTTCAATTCAATTTGAGTAATACGGCATTCCCAACAATTTCTTCGAATTTTCAAAATAATGTCCTAAAACAACAAAGATAACAATAACAAAAAAAAGAAGAAGAATCGAAATACTTCATTTCTAAACAATCGGTAAATATTCGTTACGATTTATAAAAACAAATTCTGTAAACAACAAAAAAAAAGAAATTCGTTTGGCTGCACAGAGAGAAAAACTAACGATCTCCATTCCTAACGTTTACAATATTTAAACAACGACCATACTTTTATCTGGGCGCAAATCACCAGCTTTATTCACAGAGATTCTCACAATGTCCCCGTTTTAAGTTTAACAATGTCACTGTAGGAACATTATTAATATAAATAAATAAAAATAAAATAATAATAATAATGAAAATTATAAGTAAAATAAAATAATACAATAAACGTTGTTTAAAATAAATTCAATAAAAAATAAAAATAACAAAAATACGGACATCCCGCCAAACGATCTTAAATTCAATCTCTTCGCCACAAACCTTGGTATGGGAAATACGTATCCGACTTCTCTCTGTAATTTGGCGTGTAATAATACGAAGTAAGTTCTTCCTATCATTACATGTACCATGAAACAATTGTAACCTAAAAAATACACCAATACGCACAAGAAAAATATAAATCAATTGTATGAAATTAATATGCAATTTACTATGCTTTCCTGTTATTCTGTACGTTTTATTTCCTGTCAAGTATGCTTTTATCTCGGGGAGCACGAGGATAATTTCTGCTACTATGACGTGAGCGACCTCCCACACCACTTTTATTTTATTTTTTATTTTTAATAAATTCATGCAGTTGAAGTACGAACGAAAAAAAATGCATCAGTACCATTGGACAGAATCTTATATCTAATAATTTACTGCGGATGATATATTGGCCCGCAAAAAGATATCGAATGACGAAAGACAACAACAAACAAAACGAAGACTTGAATAAAAAATATATTGCACAGTTTATTTTCGTTAAAGAAAATACATCAACAAAAATAAAGTTACACTGCAAATAAAAGGCAAGGCAATAAAATATGTTTGCATGCTCAAGTAGAAGGTGAAAAGAGCGTTGTCCCGAAAATGAGTTTTATAGTCCCGAAAAGGACAGTTTATTGCAAATCGTTGTTGCTGGCGAGGATGGCTGGAGTTGCAGTTGGAGACATGTTCGATATCTCTGGAGATGCAGATGATGATGGCTGGAGTCGTGGACCGGATATCAGCTGCTAGAACAGATACTGCACTTTGATCCTAGTCATTTGGGTCGCGGAAGGTGCTTTATTTTTAAATATATACATCTCATGTGGCACAGGGCCAGAAAGTTAAGTGGAGAAAGGCTGATCGTCACTGACTATCCTACACCTAGCTAATCTGATTCACGACCCATTCATCCATCATTACAATTTACTCATTCACCACAATAAGTCATTCATCACCATTCAATTCATCACTTAGAATAATACCGCATATTCATAGGGATTCTTTTTAAACGCCCATGACATGAAAATATATAAAAATATATGGCATGAAATGAGGGGTGAGGGGAGGAAACCAAGAAGGAAAATAAAATTCAACTAAACATTTAAACTAAAATTAAACTATGTCAGTAGGACCCGTCCGCCCAACAGAAAAAAATAGGGGCAAGGAAAGAACAAACTAAATTAGAGTGGAGAATTATCGAAGGCTGATCCAGTCCAAATAAAAAAAACAGGTGAACAAAAACAAATTGGGGAGGTTGGGAATCTTGACATGCATCGTAACAAAAGAGAATGTCAGGAGCAGACAGGGAACAATTACACACATTAACTAGGTGAACAAAAAAATAACATCTTTTGTATCATTATCCATACACCATCTTACTCAGTTTTTAGATTTATTTTTAGTTTCCTAATTTTACTTTTATTATTGATCTGTACTTAAAATCTCTTTATTTGTGTTTGATATTATTATCATTATTGTAATTTGTATTTCTTTGTATTAAGGGTCCTTTCATTAGACTAATTTGGAATTGGGTTGATTTGTCCTGCCTAAAATAACAGGCCATATCCGTCAATTTGATGTATAACACAATGTACAAAGTTCCACACTTTAAGAAAAAAATTATTGGCAGATCCAGTCTTTTTAGGCTAACTACAACCCATTCATTACTTCCTTCTTCACCAGGTGAAGGATCCAACGGGAAACCGACCCGTTGTGCCAAAAGACGACTAAAAAAGAAAATCAAGACTGTCCCCGTTCACACGAACCAAGCTCGCCGCTTTTACCCCACCTTTTGTTGAAATCTACCGATAACAAAAACTTTATATCCGTTCTGATCTTCATCATGAGCTGATGCCGAATGAATCCAACGTGATGAGAATAACGTTCATATCGTAAGATTCCCTCCACCCGTGTCAATCCCACTACCATCCTTGCCATGACTGTGTCACACACACCATCCATCTCACCCCAGAACATGGGGGCGACACATTATCGCACGCGTATGCGCGATCAATGGACTCAAGATTTTCGGGTGGACACACGAGCCGTCAACTCGCCGACATGCTCCCAGAATGGGCGCACCTGAGGACAGTGGCAGAAGGCGCGCGAGCCGCCATTTCTTCCAAAGTCCCACCGATGATTGTCGAGCATATCAATCCATCCCCCACTCTGAAGCCTACGTCATTGAGGGAAAGAGCGTTCTGAAAACTCAGGGTTGCTGAGGTAATCCGCCGCTGGCACCCAGGACCAGAAAGAGCGCAACACGATTGCCAACAAGCTGAGCTGCCCACAGAGTGGGTCCGACGCGACACCCTCTACTAGTTCCCAGTACAGTGTCTTCCTATGCCGTGAAAGGTCACTGGACCGCGGAGTAGTAAGCAAGACCGTTCAACAATCATGGAAAAATTCGGACTGTTTCCGGGGCTTACGACGGCAATCGACCTCAGAACTGGGAGTGACGGTAAGGCTAGAGAAAGCGGCCCTAACACTCCTAGCCCAGAGCGGTTCTTTTGTCAACGCTCGTAAGTAAACGAACCTCGAAGCGTGTTGATGATACTCCAAGTGTGGCATTCCCAGCGCATCATGACACGGACGCTGGACACAGATTTCTCTGCGGACATTCGGCTTGCATCCACCCCACAAAAGGGAGAACATCAACTGCTCGATCGCTTTACTACAGCCCTCGCAGAGACAGGGTACAAACAACCGGTAAAGGATAAGGCGAAAGACGTACACGGAGTACCCCTCAGCCCTACCCTTTAAGGACAACCGCCTTCGGAGTCAAATCCGGACCACCGCTCCGACTTTTGCCAGTACCACAAACCAATTCTTCTTCAGCTGGAGACCCGGCCCGAACCACACTCCAATAATGTGAATGGGACCGTCGGTTGAACTGAAGAGCCCCGGAAGAGCAACGCACCTAACCACAAGCAGGAAGATTTGTCACGGTTAATCTTGGCCCCAATACCTTCTCGTACCGTTCAAGCGCCTCCTGCACCACCTCAATGTCGCTGCAGTACGACACGAAAATGGATACGTCATTGGTGTACGCGAAAACCCTGACTTGCGTTCCACCGGGGACACCGATTCTATGTAGGGCCGGTCATCACGCTCTGTCTCTCAGCCGATGAAGGAGAGGCTCCAACGCCAAAGTAGGGGCGACAGCGGACAATCCTGACGAACCGACAGTGACAGCGCAAAAGTGGACTTTTGCGTTTGTACTGACGCGCGTACGCCGCAAATGTGTATACAATGTACCAACTATTATGGGACAGAGGTTTGTATCAATTATCTGTCCCAAAAGAATTGTGACACTTATTGTAGGAAATGTTTATGTAAATGTAATAACTATTATGGGACAGAGTTTTACATTTCATTTCTACATCTGGCTCGTAGTAATTGAAATGTGTATCGTAAATGTACCAACTATTATGGGACTGCAAACAAAAATATAATACGACTGGCTTGAAAAATGTAGGTATTTTTTATTTCCAGTTCTCTGTACAAATAAATATTTCAATGTATTTCAACATTTATTTAAAATTTTTGAATCATAGAAAACAAACATCAAATTGGTTTTATAATTTTTATAAATCGCGGATACATTTTAAAAGCGAATAACTCCAGATTGTGAGTTGCCTCCCTTGTTCCGCATCAACATCTTCAAAAAATATTTATATAAAATAATTAAAAAAATTTTAACAGGTCAAAATAAAAATGTATACAAACATTTATAATTGTAAAATAACATCTTTTGTATCATTATCCATACATCATCTTTACTGTACTTAAAATCCCTTCATTCGTTTGATATTATTATCATTATTGTAATTTGTATTTATTTGTATTAAGGGTCCTTTCAATTGGGAATTGGGTTGATTTGTCCTGCCTAAAATAACGGGCCATATCGGTCAATTTGATGTATAACCCAATGTACAAAGTTCCACACTTTAAGGGAAAAATTCTTGGCCAGGTCAGTCTTTTTAGGCTAACTACTACCCATTCATTACTTCCTTCTTCCTTTCCATACCCCCTCTCGATCTCACTTTTTATAAGAACCTGACCAACTGTCACTTTTCTTCCTTCTCTTTTGCTTTCTCTTCCCCTTGTCAATCTAATATATCAATCCAGAGTATTGTCTCCATTTATTAAAAGATTTCAGTCTAAAGAGATGAATATATAGATATTCACAAAATAAATTATAACTGAAATGAATCTTTAAGGTTTTCTTCTTGATTATTATTATTATTATTATTATTAAAACAGTGCTCCATACGGAAGTAGAGTTTAAATTATAATTATCTTTTTAAAAAAAGTATGATTCCTTCGCTACATAAGAGTTCTCATGTTTAAAAAACGAGAGCCGAAACCCTCAATATAATTATTAAAATTAAATTGAATTAAGGTATCAAGCCCTGTTTCATCCTCAAGCGAAAATTTAGGAATAACCAAACTTGGAAGTTTACGCATCTTTATAAGCATGTTGGTTCGCAAAATAATTACTATGGAAACGGCAAGGGCAGCCATTTTGGTTAGGTGGTCTAACAGTTCTTATCCACATATCAGTCACCTTTTGAAAAGAGGTCGAGCTGAAGTAGGGTGGGGTATCTATTTGAAAGCGGATGATGGCATTCGTGTACACTCGCCGTCTGGTCAGTTCCGGGGAAAGATAACTTTTTGGCTCCATGATATGTCTTGAAGTGTCTAGGGAATTTTTGCTTTATCTATTTTTTTTTTTTTTTTTCCAAATAGCTGTTTCATATATAAACGCGTCACACTGACCTATAATTTGTTTTTTTGACGACTTCATAAAGGGTTTTTCTATTTAATGATTGGGTTAAGTTTTAAACCTTTTATTAAGCTATGAAATTTAAAAAATTTTTTTATCTAATTATTTAATGCGAAAATTTGTTGATGTCGGTAAAAGACCGTTAAGTCATGTTTGTGGTTTAATAAATTTTTATTATTTAGAAACTTAATGATGTGTAGTTTTTCATGTACGCATAAAGGGCATGGGTCATCCCAGGTTCTACACGTTCTTGTTCTATTTATTATATTCCATTTTACTTTTGGTGTTTTATTCATTTCTTTTAAATGCCAAAAATATTTGGACACAGATGTCTGATTTCTATTTCTAATATTATTGAAGGAGCTTTTGTGTTGTATCCATCTAATTTTAAATTCATTCTTCGTTGACCCAATGTATATCCTATCAGTGTTAGGACTCTCAATGGATGAGATAGTGCATTGGTATACCACAGATTTTATGAGGTGTTTATTTTCCAACGGGCAGTCAAATTTTTCATTATTTTTGTCTAATTTTAGTTTAAGATTTTTATTAATACTGTTTTGGCATGCGTGTTTATCCAGGATTTTATTATTATGTTTTTTTTTATGATTCTTTCTAGATTCCAGGATTTTTTCAGGAGTATGTGAATAAGTTTCAAGGATGAAAAACAGCATAGCATGATGAAAAAAGGACCCAAACAATAAAAAAGCTTTATTGTCAAAATGTTTATGGCATTATTAAGAGGAATGACCAAAGTATTTTTTTTAACTTTTTACTCCTTTCTAACACGATCAAAACTTTTTTTTTTAAATCTTGTTTTTTTTGTTTTTTTTGTCAGTTTTCCAGTGAAAAAACCATTGATTTGGAAATTCTTGCAAAAATCAAATTGTCAGATTTTAATGAAACTTTCAGGACTTATTCACAAATGAATGAAAGTATTTTTTTTATTTTTTTTTTAGAAAATACATGTTACCCCACACACTTAACTTCATTAAATTTTGAGAAATTAAATTTCAATTTTTAAAATTTGTATTATTATTTGAAAGTAGGACTTCTTGGAAAATGTAAATCAATTTTCTTTTTTCAAACTACTCATCATTTCCCCAAAATCTGCTCCAAATCATCAAATAAAAAATGCAATAAAACTATGACATTATTCAATTAGAGAAGTTTTAATTGCTTTTATAAATAAGATTTAAGATTTATTAAAATTAATTTTTTTGATGAATAATGAATTTTTACAAGAATTGTTTTCATCTTTTTTTTTTAATTTTAATTATAATTTATAATATATAAATCTTTTAAAAGTCTGCATTACTTTAATCTGGTTAGATAATATTGTTATTAAGTGAAAACTATACTTACTAATCAAAAATTGAAAAATCTTTATTTTTTTATGTATATAAAATATTATATAATGTGCCCATTTTTGAAAGTATGGCCATTATCAGAAAACAAGAGCAATGACTATATCAAATTTAAAGTCAACATTCCTAAAATTAGATTGCAGAGAATATTTTCCAACATTTTTAAGATTAAAAATTATATAAAAAAGGAGTTCATCTGTCATTTCCTTAAATTATGTTTTAACAGATAAAGTCTCAGTAGAACAATAATAAATCTGTCAACACCTTTATCACCACTTATGTGATTGATAAGCAATGACAAGTAGGTAATCACTGCTACTGTTTGTTTAAAAAATCTATTTCTCTGTTATTTTAAATTTGAAGTATATATTTTTTTTTCAAATCAGATTAATTATACTTTAAATCAGCTAATATTCCTCAAATAAAGTTTCAGAAAAATATATTTTATTTTTGGAAGATTTTTAAAAACAAGAATTAACTTTTGTTTAGAAATGTCAAAAATGGCTGAATTTAAACGATTTCTGAAAGTGACCAAAAAGTTGAGATTCTAATCAAAATAATTTCTATTTGAAATACACTTTGCTTACTGGAAATAGAAAATTTAATAATTTGGCTTTCAATTAAAGTTAAAAACGAAGTGAAATTCTATAAAAGCCAAAGTTTTTTCTTACGAGTAAAATATTTTTGTCCATTGCCTCTTCTTTGCCACAGTATAAGAAATTTACTACAATCCTAACAGAAGTTTTATTTGGTTTTGTAAATATGTTATGTCATTGTATATAAACATTGGGGAAATTTTAAAATGTTATTCTTTTCACACACACACCCCCAATAAAAAATTGCAAATACAGGAACTCATTTAGAGAATATGATATTATGGTGCCTGTGGTAAGACTGTGCAGCATGAGTTAAAAATTAATCAAATGGATGGGACAGTGATTGCGGTTAGCTAAATCAGTGATAGGACAAGTATTGAGCAGACCTCATTCTGCCTTTGTGGCTGATTTGTACTTTGAAGTATAATAAATATACTTTTTGTCTGTTGTCTAGAAAACCTTTGTCACTTAACTTTAACCCCACTCAAGATTTTTACCTGTTGATCAGTTGGTTGATTGCTAAGTAAAGCAGAGAGTGGAAGAGAAGCAAAGAAAAGACTATGAAGTCAAAACAAGCATAAGAACAAAGATTATTACTTAATACTTACTATACTAATTTATACTATATGAATTCAGATAATAAAGTAGGCACCTCTGCTTATTTGCAGAAAGACAGATAGCGTAATGAAAAAGGCCAAAAACTTAATAAAAATAAAGTTTTATCGTCAAAATGCTTATGTTATTATTAAGATGAAAGACCAAAGTATCTTTTAATTATTTTGGAAATTTTTTAATTCTTTCTAACACGTTCGAAATTTTGGATAAAATCTTCTTTTCTTCAGGTCATCGCAGTGGCTATTTCCATTCAGCTTAAACTAAAATAACGTGTTAGAAATGTATATTTATTTTTTGAAAGAATTTTAAAATAGGAAAATTTGTTTTGTTTACAAATTTCTTAAAATTAAGAAAATGGCCCCTTTTAAGAAAATTTTAAGAAATCGAAATTAAATTTGACATTCCAATCGATATAATTTCTATCTGAAATACACCAGAATATTTTACTTAATGGAAATAATAAATTAAATCATTTAGCTTTCAATTAAAGCTAAAATGAAATCTTCATGAAAGTTTTCATTTTTAAAATTTAATTTTAAACTTTAGGTATTGAAAATTTATGCCAAAAAAGTCGAGGTAGCTATAAAAAAGAAAAAAGCAGTGTGTGGAATGTTATGACAATTTAATCAAACAAGAATCTAACCCCCCCCCCCAAAATTAAACTCACATCACAGTCTCGAGCCACTTCTCTGAGAAAATAAAAGATAAAAATTGCTGCGGTCATATCGATCATTTTCCCTGAAACATGCCTGCTAATTCATTTAACAATGTGATAGGTCCTGGGCTGGCATCTCGCCTACAGTCACTTTCTCACAGACGAGATGTGGCTTCCCTCTGTCTTTTCTACAAATATTTTCATGGCAACTGCTCTGATGAGCTACTTTCACTGGTGCCCCACCTGCATGAATTTAAGTGTGCTACTAGGTTGGCATCTCATTCCCACCCTTTCACTACCAAAACAGTTAAATGTAACCACCTCTTCTACTTCAACAGCTTCTTCTCTCGCACTTCCCGCCAATGGAACTCCCTTCCTCTTACTTGCTTCCCTAATAGCTATAATCTTCAAATATTCAAATATAATATCAATCGCCATTTTCTGATGCCTTGATCCTTATCCCCGTCCTTCTCTTTATCCTCTCCTCAAACACCTCTTTTTACTCTTTTGCTCTCACTCTGCAACCCCCTGCGTCATAGTGGCACTGCCACCTTGCTTGTGAATTTAAAAGGTCTAAAGAATTCGGAAAGTGTAAAAATATGAAGCGACAGAAACAGAAGATGATAGAAAAACTCTTCATTAAATTCATTCACTTTTTTTTCAAATGAGGACCAAATGAATAAACAGATTAAACACAAAACCTTTCCCATCTGTGATTCAAAATGAAACCAGGTCATTGGACAGAAAAACAAAATAACGACAATGAAATATTTAGCAAACATCTCTCACTGGGGTTTTTTTTTTCTCTTTTCTTTTCATTTTGTATTAGCACTTACATAGTTTAGAAAATTCTGAAGGGATAAAAAAAAAATTAATTTTTATCCAAATTTTGAATTTAAAAAAATATCACTATTTTAGATTCATTTCTCAATAACAACCAAAACAAGGAAACTTTTCCTTGTTTTGGTTGTTATTGAGAAATATCTTCACTTCCTTGAAATGTTTGTTAGTAACCTTCTTGGTAAATAGTCTTCTCAATTAATCATCTTCTTGGAAATTCAAATAAACACTTTATTTAATCCGCAGGAAGGGAGAGCAGACTGCCTTCATTCCACTGTACATGTTAAAGAACATTACATATGAATTATTTCTTCTGAGTTAATTTGTACTTGTGATGTCACTTGTCTCTACAACTCAAACTAAAATAGATAACTTTTCACACAGAGATTGAACTCACAAGCAACTAGACCCCCGGGGTTGGGTAGTGCGGAAAGTCATATATAGGTTGGCCATCACCAACCTGGCAATCAGTGAAATGGTTCAAGCAGCAATCCAACACTAATTTCCACGGGAGAAATTTTGGACTTCTCGGATCGCCACACAAACCTACCAATACTGTTTTGGTGACACTAGCTGCTGCATGCTCTGGCATATTTTCCCTGTCAATTTTTTCTAAGCTGCTGACATTTAGCCCCAGTCTTGAATTCAGGAAGTTCTTTTTGTGGTGTGAAATGCAAGCACCGTACATTCACTTGATTTTTATTTCATTTTTAGAACTCTTTTAACAATCAATATGTACAGATTTACAGGGTAGTTTAAAGGTAGGATGAAGTGGTTACTTGTTAAGTGTATTCTAATGTAACCATCAGTAATCTGGCAAAATCACTTATCTGGCTAGGGTGCCAGTGATGCTCAACCTGTACTTTGGTTTGGCTTGTTTTACAGCATATCAACCTCAATAGGTTATTTAATGCCAACAAGATTTTTATTGCTGATATTTTTTTCCCAAAAATGTATTGCTGGTAATATTTTTTTTCAAAAAATATATAGCTGATATTTTTTCCGAAAATGTATTGCTGGTGATTTTTTTTTTCCAAAAAAAGTATTGCTGGTAATAATGTATTACTAATGATAATTTTTTTCTTCAAAAATTCATTGCTGGTAATAATTTTTCACAAAAATGTATTGCTGGTAGTAAAACCTATTTTTACACATTCATAGTATTTTGACCCCAGTTTGCCCATAGCTGGGACACTAACAGGTGCTACCACTCCAGGTTAACCAGCAATTAAGAGGTGGTTCCATGCTCCTCAAAACCTCCTGATCAGAGGCCTTGTTGTCAAATGTAGTTTATCCAGGACTTTGGTTCAAAGGAAGCAATATCACTAGGAAGAATTAACCGAGACAAGACATGCCTAAGTATGGACAGTGAAATGAGAACATTTTACCCTTGTGGATGGAATGGAAGAGTTTGACTCAAAATTACCATAAGGTAACCACCACCACCCTTAAAAACCTCAGGTTAAAACAACCAAAATATTGTGGCTATAACAACCAATATCGGGACATTAGCCTGGGTAAATCAGTGTCTGATAAAGAAAGAAAATATTCAAGTGTTCTTCAAAAGACGGATAATTTCAGATCTTCCATCAGATCTGTGAGGTTGTTCAGCATCTTAAGGTAGAGATGAGTTTGTTTTGAGAGGCTGACACTGAATTTTCTTATGTGTTTGTTAAGTTGGGAGATGTACAAAGGAAAGTCTTTCAACTGGTTCATCAAACTCCCCCATGGTGGTGGAATGCAACCATTACACACATGCTCAAAGTCGACAACTGAGTAAAACCATTCTGAATCAGGTGGGTCCGACGAATGATTATGGAAGGAACCTATGCAAAGAGAAAAAAAAAATGAATAAGTAAATAAAAGAAAGCAAAGAACAAGATTGCAAACTTGTGAATAAGAAAACAAAATACATGTGTATATCCAGACAACATAATTTTTAAAGACACTGAGATTGTGACAATATGAGTGGGACAACCATATAGAAAAGAAAGGTGTGGTTTTATCTTGATCTCAATTACTTCACGCAAGCCAGGTTTTCTAAAAGGTTTTGAAAGGAAACAACAAATATATAAAAGAAATCATTTGGGGGTTAAGTGATAACAAAGACGGATATTGATGATTTCTGGTTACTGGTCTATATTAACAGTCACAACTGAAATTGAGGAAATCAGTTCTGGTCTGCTCTTGTTGCGCCATTGCCACCTGTTCATATTGCCAACCACTAGTCATAACGAGTTGGTAGAAGGAAGAACTGAGCTATGAGACTAAAATGCCAAAAGTTGTCCCAAGTGTCATCTACCTACCTACCTATCTACTCAAAATGAGTAAACAAAGCTCTGAATAAAACACCTATTTTATGTTAGAAATAGGGTTCAAGTTCTAATTTCTCACCATGGTTTTAGTTTTCATCTTTTGTTTCCTTGTGAACATGCAGCAGGCATTCTCCAAGTTTTTGGTGCACACCGACATGAACAAGAATGGAGACACAACATTGAACCATTGACCAATTGGTGGAATTTGCAGCCAAGATATATCTTTCTAATCCAAAAACTCCTTATAGTTCAGCAGGTTTTGAATCTGTTGCATTTAGTTTGGGAAGCGGTGACTAGAATTCTTTGATTCAATTCCAAAATGCTGTTAGAACCATTATAAACTGACACAACAAAAATCTTTCCATTTGTAAATGAATCAAAGAATTAAGATTGAAAAAACTTACACTTCATTTTTATCAATTTCCATTTTCCAAACACTTCACATGACCCTGCAATGTCCATATTTCCCACATACAGAATCAAGGAGATACAACTGTACAAAAAAGGTTCAGTAGTGACAAAAAAAGAGAACACCTTTTGTCAACATGCTGAAAGAATATTCAGTTTGTTCAAAATGGTGCTTGGACAAAAAATGAAATGATTTTCTTCTTTCAATTCATTGGGGTTGGATAAAAGATAAACATTCCCAATTACTTCTTAAAGTTGTCTGACCACTTCCAACAACATGGCCACAGCAGCTCCACACCCCATACCATAAATCACAGTGCCCTCAAAGGACAGAAAAGGATCCAAGCAAGAAAATCTTAACACTGATACACTTTATATATGACGGTTGACAATTCCAAGAATGACCACAGCATACTTCTGGAAGCAGTCACAGAAATATTTGCACGTGAGCACGTTTTAATTTGCACTTTCACACTAGATGAGTCATTCGTTGCCAAGCAGTAGAGTTTGTGTCATACTGTTGGTAAAATATTAATGGAAGTAATCTGCTGCTCCAGATTACTGGAGCAGCAGATTAAAATCAAGTTTTGTATGAAGTTTGGCAAAATTGCTAAGGGAAGCATTAGCCTAACTGAAAATGATTTACAGGAAAGATGCTATGAAGAAATCGTTTTTTACAATGGAGGTTCAAGAGAGCACAAGATGTACAAAAGGATCAGAGAAATTAAAAACACAAAGTCCAGATATAAATGCAGACAGTGTGCGAAGATTTGGCAGGCAACTGATAGCAAAAGAACTGAATAGGAATAAGGAAACATTGCAGCAGATTCTGATTAGGAATAAGGAAAACCTTGCAGCAGCTTTTAAATAGGAATAAGGAAACATTGCAGCAGATTCCGAATTGGAAGAAGGTAACATTACCAGAGATTGCAAATAGGAATAAGGAAACATTGCAGCAGATTCCGCATAGGAATAAGGAAACATTGCAGCAGATTACGAATAGGAATAAGGAAACGTTGCAGCAGATTCTGAGAAAGAATAAGGAAACATTGCAGCAGATTCCGTATAGGAATAAGGAAACATTGCAGGCGATTCCGAATAGAAATAAGGAAACATTGCTGCGGATTCATAATAAGAATAAGGAAACATTGCAGCAGATTCCGTATAGGAAAAAGGAAACATTGCAGCAGATTGCGAATAAAAATAAGGAAACATTGCAGGAGATTCCGAATAGGAATAAGGAAACATTGCAGCAAATTCCGAAAAGGAAGAATTAAACATTGCAGGAGATTCCAAATAGGAATAAGGAAACATTACAGCAGATTCCGAATAGGAATAAAGAAACATTGCAGGAGATTCTGAATAGGAATAAGGAAACCTTGCAGCAGATTACGAATAGGAATAAGGAAACGTTGCAGCAGATTCTGAGAAAGAATAAGGAAACATTGGAGCAGATTCCGTATAGGAATAAGGAAACATTGCAGGAGATTCCGAATAGAAATAAGGAAACATTGCCGCGGATTCATAATAAGAATAAGGAAACATTGCAGCAGATTCCGTATAGGAAGAAGGAAACATTGCAGCAGATTGAGAATAAAAATGAGGAAACATTGCAGGAGATCACGAATAGGAATAAGGAAACATTGCAGCAAATTCCGAAAAGGAAGAATTAAACATTGCAGGAGATTCCAAATAGGAATAAGGAAACATTGCAGCAGATTCCGAATAGGAATAAAGAAACATTGCAGGAGATTCTGAATAGGAATAAGGAAACCTTGCAGCAGCTTTTAAATAGGAATAAGGAAACATTGCAGCAGATTCCAAATAGGAATGAGGAAACATTGCATGATATTCCAAATAGGAATAAGGAAACATTCCAGGAGATTCTAAATAGTAATAAAGAAAACATTGCAGCAGATTCAAATTTGTAACAACGAAACATTGCAGCAGATTCTAAATAGGAATAAGCAAACATTACAGCAGATTCCGAATAGGAATAAGCAAACATTACAGCAGATTCCGAATATGAATAAGGTAACATTGCAGCAGATTCTGAATAGGAATAGGGAAACATTGCAGCAGATACGAAACATGAATAAGCAAGCATTGCAGCAGATACTAAATAAGAATAAGGAAACATTGCAGCAGATTCTGAATAGGAATAAGGAATCATTGCAGCACATACTAAATAGGAATAAGGAAACATTGCAGCGGATTCCGAATAGGAATAAGGAAACATGTCAGCAGATTCCGAATAGGAATAAGTAAGCATTGCAGGAGAATCCAAATAGGAATAAGCAAACATTGCAGCAGATACTAAATAGTAATAAGCAAACATTGCAGCAGATTCCGAATTGGTAGAAGGTAACATTGCAGCAGATTCTAAATAGTGTTTTAATTTGCACTTTCACACTAGATGAGTCATTCGTTGCAAAGCAGTAGAGTTTGTGTCATACTGTTGGTAAAATATTAATGGAAGAAATACGGAAACATTGCAGCAGATTCCGAATATGAACAAGGAAACATTGCAGCAGATCACGAATAGGAACAAGGAATTACTGCAGCAGATTCCGAATAAGAATAAGGAAACATTACAGCAGATTCCAAATAGATAATAAAAAAAAACATTGCAGCAGATTCCAAATAGGAATAAAGGAACATTGCAGCAGATTCCGAATAGGAATACGGAAACATTGCAGCAGATTCCGAATAGGAATAAGGAAACATTGCAGCAGATACTAAACATAAATAAGCAAACATTGCAGCAGTTACTAAACATGAATAAGGAAACATTGCAGCAGATTCTAAATAACAATAAGGAAACATTGCAGCAGACTCCGAATACGAATAAGGAAACATTGCAGCAGATTCCAAATAGGAATAAGGAAACATTGCAGGCGATTCTGAATAGGAATAAGGAATCATTGCAGCACATACTAAATAGGAATAAGGAAACATGGCAGCAGATTCCGAATAGGAATAAGTAATCATTGCAGGAGAATCCAAATAGGAATAAGCAATCATTGCAGCAGATACTAAATAGGTATAAGCAAACATTGCAGCAGATTCCGAATTGGTAGAAGGTAACATTGCAGCAGATTCTAAATAGTGTTTTAATTTGCACTTTCACACTAGATGAGTCGTTCGTTGCCAAGCAGTAGAGTTTGTGTCATACTGTTGGTAAAATATTAATGGAAGAAATACGGAAACATTGCAGCAGATTCCGAATAGGAACAAGGAAACATTGCAGCAGATCTCGAATAGAAACAAGGAATTATTGCAGCAGATTCCGAATAAGAATAAGGAAACATTACAGTAGATTCCAAATAGATAATAAAAAAAACATTGCAGCAGATTTCAAATAGGAATAAAGAAACATTGCAGCAGATTCCGAATAGGAATACGGAAACATTGCAGCAGATTCCGAATAGGAATAAGGAAACATTGGGTCAGTTTCCGAATAGGAAGAAGGAAACATTGCCGCAGATTCCGAATAGGAACAAGGAAACATTGCAGCAGATTCCGAATAAGAATAAGGAAACATTGCAACAGATTCCAAATAGATAACAAAAAAAACATTGCAGCAGATTCCAAATAGGAATAAGGAAACATTTCAGCAGATTCCGAATAGGAATACGGAAACATTGCAGCAGATTCCGAATAGTATTAAGGAAACATTGCAGCAGATACTAAATTGGAATAAGGAAACTGTGCAGCAGATTCCAAATAGGAATAAGGAAACATTTCAGCTGATTCTGAATGGTAAGATGGAAACATTGCAGCAGATTCCGAATAAGAATAAGGAAATATTGCATCAGATTCCAAATACGAATAAAAAAAAAACTTTGCAGCACATTTCAAATAGGAATAAGGAAACATTGCAGCAGATTCTAAATAGGAATTAGCAAACATTGCAGCAGATTCCAAATAGGAAGAAGGAAACATTGCAGCAGGTTCCGAATAGGAATAAGGAAACATTGCAGCAGATACTAAATTGGAATAAGGAAACTGTGCAGCAGATTCCAAATAGGAATAAGGAAACATTTCAGCTGATTCTGAATGGTAAGATGGAAACATTGCAGCAGATTCCGAATAAGAATAAGGAAATATTGCATCAGATTCCAAATAGGAATAAAAAAAAAACTTTGCAGCACATTTCAAATAGGAATAAGGAAACATTGCAGCAGATTCTAAATAGGAATAAGCAAACATTGCAGCAGATTCCAAATAGGAAGAAGGAAACATTGCAGCAGGTTCCGAATAGGAATAAGGAAACATTGCAGCAGATACTAAATAGGAATAAGCAAACATTGCAGTATATTCCAAATAGGAATAAGGAAACATTGCAGCAGATACTAAATAGGAATAAGCAAAGATTGCAGTAGATTCCAAATAGGAATAAGGAAACTTTGCAGCAGATTCCGAATAGGAACAAGGAAACATTGCAGCAGATCCCGAATAGGAACAAGCAAACATTGCAGCAGATTCCAAATAGGAAGAAGGAAACATTGCAGCCGGTTCCGAATAGGAATAAGGAAACATTGCAGCAGATACTAAATAGGAATAAGCAAACATTGCAGTAGATTCCAAATATGAATAAGGAAACATTGCAGCAGATACTAAATAGGAATAAGCAAACATTGCAGTAGATTCCAAATAGGAATAAGAAACATTGCAGCAGATTCCGAATAGGAACAAGGAAACATTGCTGCAGATCCCGAATAGGAACAAGGAAACATTGCAGCAGATTCCGAATAGGAAGATGGAAACATAGCAGCAGATTCCAAATAAGAATAAGGAAATATTGCATCAGATTCCAAATAGGAATAAAAAAAAACTTTGCAGCAGATTTCAAATCGAAATAAGGAAACATTCCAGCAGATTCTGAATAGGAATAAGTAAACTTTGCAGCAGATTCCAAATAGGAATAAGAAAACATTGCAGCTGATTCCGAATAAGAATAAGTAAACATTGTAGCAGATTCCAAATAGATAATAAAAAAAACATTGCAGCAGATTTCAAATAGGAATAAGGAAACATTGCAGCAGATTCCAAATAGGAATAAGGAAACTTTGCAGCAGATTCCAAATAGGAATAAGGAAACATTGCAGGAGATTCTAAATAATAGGAATAAGGAAACATTACAGCAGATTCCAAATAGTAATAAAGAAAACATTGCAGCAGATTCAAATTAGTAATAATTAGTAGATTCAAATGATTAGCAGGTTCAAATTAGTAATAATTAGTAAGATACTAAATAGGAATAAGGAAACATTGCAGCAGATTCCAAATAGGAAGAAGGAAACATTGCAGCAGGTTCCAAATAAGAATAAGGAAACATTGCAGCAGATACTAAATAGGAATAAGTAAACATTGCAGCAGATTCCAAATAGGAAGAAGGAAACATTGCAGCAGGTTCCAAATAGGAATAAGGAAACATTGCAGCAGATACTAAATAGGAATAAGTAAACATTGCAGCAGATTCCAAATAGGAAGAAGGAAACATTGCAGCAGGTTCCAAATAGGAATAAGGAAACATTGCAGCAGATACTAAATAGGAATAAGCAAACATTGCAGCAGATTCCAAATAGGAAGAAGGAAACATTGCAGCAGATTCCGAATAGGAATAAGAAAATATTGCATCAGATTCCAAATAGGAATAAAAAAAAAATTTGCAGCTGATTTCAAATAGGAATAAGGAAACATTGCAGCAGATTCCGAATAGGAACAATGAAACATTGCAGCTTATTCTGAATAGGAAGATGGAAACATTGCAACAGATTCCGAATAGGAAGATGGAAACATTGCAGCAGATTCCAAATAAGAATAAGGAAACATTGCAGCAGATCCCAAATAGATAACAAAAAAAACATTGCAGCAGACTTCAAATAGGAATAAGGAAACATTGCAGCAGATTCCGAATAGGAATAAGGAAACTTTGCAGCAGATTCCAAATAGGAATAAGGAAGCATTGCAACAGATTCCGAATAGGAAGATAGAAACATTGCAGCAGATTCCGAATAGGAATCGGGAAACTTTGCAGCAGATTCCGAATAGGAATAAGGAAACATTGCAGCAGATTCCGAATAGGAAGATGGAAACACTGCAGCAGATTCCGAATAAGAATAAGGAAATATTGCATCAGATTCCAAATAAGAATAAGGAAACATTGTAGCAGATTCCGAATAGGAATAAGGAAACATTGCAGCAGATACTAAATAGGAATAAGTAAACATTACAGCAGATTCCGAATAGGAAGAAGGAAACATTGCAGCAGGTTCGAAATAAGAATAAGGAAACATTGCAGCAGGTTACAAATAGGATTAAGGAAATATTGCATCACATTCCAAATAGGAATAAAAAAAAAACTTTGCAGCTGATTTCAAATAGGAATAAGGAAATATTCCAGCAGATTCCGAATAGGAACAAGGAAACATTGCAGCTTATTCTGAATAGGAAGATGGAAACATTGCAGCAGATTCCAAATAAGAATAAGGAAACATTGCAGCAGATCCCAAATAGATAACAAAAAAAACATTGCAGCAGATTCCGAATAGTATTAAGGAAACATTGCAGCAGATACTAAATTGGAATAAGGAAACTGTGCAGCAGATTCCAAATAGGAATAAGGAAACATTTCAGCAGATTCTGAATGGTAAGATGGAAACATTGCAGCAGATTCCGAATAAGAATAAGGAAATATTGCATCAGATTCCAAATAGGAATAAAAAAAAAACTTTGCAGCACATTTCAAATAGGAATAAGGAAACATTGCAGCAGATTCTAAATAGGAATAAGCAAATATTGCAGCAGATTCCAAATAGGAAGAAGGAAACATTGCAGCAGGTTCCGAATAGGAATAAGGAAACATTGCAGCAGATACTAAATTGGAATAAGGAAACTGTGCAGTATATTCCAAATAGGAATAAGGAAACATTGCAGCAGATACTAAATAGGAATAAGGAAACATTGCAGTAGATTCCAAATAGGAATAAGGAAACATTGCAGCAGATTCCGAATAGGAACAAGGAAACATTGCAGCAGATCCCGAATAGGAACAAGCAAACATTGCAGCAGATTCCAAATAGGAAGAAGGAAACATTGCAGCCGCTTCCGAATAGGAATAAGGAAACATTGCAGCAGATACTAAATAGGAATAAGCAAACATTGCAGTAGATTCCAAATAGGAATAAGGAAACTTTGCAGCAGATTCCGAATAGGAACAAGGAAACATTGCAGCAGATCCCGAATAGGAACAAGCAAACATTGCAGCAGATTCCAAATAGGAAGAAGGAAACATTGCAGCCGCTTCCGAATAGGAATAAGGAAACATTGCAGCAGATACTAAATAGGAATAAGCAAACATTGCAGTAGATTCCAAATATGAATAAGGAAACATTGCAGCAGATACTAAATAGGAATAAGTAAACATTGCAGTAGATTCCAAATAGGAATAAGGAAACATTGCAGCAGATTCCGAATAGGAACAAGGAAACATTGCTGCAGATCCCGAATAGGAACAAGGAAACATTGCAGCACATTCCGAATAGGAAGATGGAAACATAGCAGCAGATTCCAAATAAGAATAAGGAAATATTGCATCAGATTCCAAATAGGAATAAAAAAAAACTTTCAGCAGATTTCAAATCGAAATAAGGAAACATTCCAGCAGATTCTGAATAGGAATAAGTAAACTTTGCAGCAGATTCCAAATAGGAATAAGGAAACATTGCAGCTGATTCCGAATAAGAATAAGTAAACATTGCAGCAGATTCCAAATAGATAATAAAAAAAACATTGCAGCAGATTTCAAATAGGAATAAGGAAACATTGCAGCAGATTCCAAATAGGAATAAGGAAACTTTGCAGCAGATTCCAAATAGGAATAAGGAAACATTGCAGGAGATTCTAAATAATAGGAATAAGGAAACATTACAGCAGATTCCAAATAGTAATAAAGAAAACATTGCAGCAGATTCAAATTAGTAATAATTAGCAGATTCAAATTAGTAATAATTAGTAAGATACTAAATAGGAATAAGGAAACATTGCAGCAGATTCCAAATAGGAAGAAGGAAACATTGCAGCAGGTTCCAAATAAGAATAAGGAAACATTGCAGCAGATACTAAATAGGAATAAGTAAACATTGCAGCAGATTCCAAATAGGAAGAAGGAAACATTGCAGCAGGTTCCAAATAGGAATAAGGAAGCATTGCAGCAGATACTAAATAGGAATAAGCAAACATTGCAGCAGATTCCAAATAGGAAGAAGGAAACATTGCAGCAGGTTCCAAATAAGAATAAGGAAACATTGCAGCAGATACTAAATAGGAATAAGCAAACATTGCAGCAGATTCCAAATAGGAAGAAGGAAACATTGCAGCAGATTCCGAATAGGAATAAGAAAATATTGCATCAGATTCCAAATAGGAATAAAAAAAAACTTTGCAACTGATTTCAAATAGGAATAAGGAAACATTGCAGCAGATTCCGAATAGGAACAAGGAAACATTGCAGCTTATTCTGAATAGGAAGATGGAAACATTGCAACAGATTCCGAATAGGAAGATGGAAACATTGCAGCAGATTCCAAATAAGAATAAGGAAACATTGCAGCAGATCCCAAATAGATAACAAAAAAAACATTGCAGCAGACTTCAAATAGGAATAAGGAAACATTGCAGCAGATTCCGAATAGGAATAAGGAAACTTTGCAGCAGATTCCGAATAGGAAGATAGAAACATTGCAGCAGATTCCGAATAGGAATCGGGAAACTTTGCAGCAGATTCCGAATAGGAATAAGGAAACATTGCAGCAGATTCCGAATAGGAAGATGGAAACATTGCAGCAGATTCCGAATAAGAATAAGGAAATATTGCATCAGATTCCAAATAAGAATAAGGAAACATTGTAGCAGATTCCGAATAGGAATAAGGAAACATTGCAGCAGATACTAAATAGGAATAAGTAAACATTGCAGCAGATTCCGAATAGGAAGAAGGAAACATTGCAGCAGGTTCGAAATAAGAATAAGGAAACATTGCAGCAGGTTACAAATAGGATTAAGGAAATATTGCATCACATTCCAAATAGGAATAAAAAAAAAACTTTGCAGCTGATTTCAAATAGGAATAAGGAAACATTCCAGCAGATTCCGAATAGGAACAAGGAAACATTGCAGCTTATTCTGAATAGGAAGATGGAAACATTGCAGCAGATTCCAAATAAGAATAAGGAAACATTGCAGCAGATCCCAAATAGATAACAAAAAAAACATTGCAGCAGATTCCGAATAGGAATAAGGAAACATTTCAGCAGATTCCAAATAGGAATACGGAAACATTGCAGCAGATTCCGAATAGTATTAAGGAAACATTGCAGGAGATACTAAATTGGAATAAGGAAACTGTGCAGCAGATTCCAAATAGGAATAAGGAAACATTTCAGCAGATTCTGAATGGTAAGATGGAAACATTGCAGCAGATTCCGAATAAGAATAAGGAAATATTGCATCAGATTCCAAATACGAATAAAAAAAAAACTTTGCAGCACATTTCAAATAGGAATAAGGAAACATTGCAGCAGATTCTAAATAGGAATAAGCAAACATTGCAGCAGATTCCAAATAGGAAGAAGGAAACATTGCAGCAGGTTCCGAATAGGAATAAGGAAACATTGCAGCAGATACTAAATTGGAATAAGGAAACTGTGCAGTATATTCCAAATAGGAATAAGGAAACATTGCAGCAGATACTAAATAGGAATAAGGAAACATTGCAGTAGATTCCAAATAGGAATAAGGAAACATTGCAGCAGATTCCGAATAGGAACAAGGAAACATTGCAGCAGATCCCGAATAGGAACAAGCAAACATTGCAGCAGATTCCAAATAGGAAGAAGGAAACATTGCAGCCGCTTCCGAATAGGAATAAGGAAACATTGCAGCAGATACTAAATAGGAATAAGCAAACATTGCAGTAGATTCCAAATAGGAATAAGGAAACTTTGCAGCAGATTCCGAATAGGAACAAGGAAACATTGCAGCAGATCCCGAATAGGAACAAGCAAACATTGCAGCAGATTCCAAATAGGAAGAAGGAAACATTGCAGCCGCTTCCGAATAGGAATAAGGAAACATTGCAGCAGATACTAAATAGGAATAAGCAAACATTGCAGTAGATTCCAAATATGAATAAGGAAACATTGCAGCAGATACTAAATAGGAATAAGTAAACATTGCAGTAGATTCCAAATAGGAATAAGGAAACATTGCAGCAGATTCCGAATAGGAACAAGGAAACATTGCTGCAGATCCCGAATAGGAACAAGGAAACATTGCAGCACATTCCGAATAGGAAGATGGAAACATAGCAGCAGATTCCAAATAAGAATAAGGAAATATTGCATCAGATTCCAAATAGGAATAAAAAAAAACTTTCAGCAGATTTCAAATCGAAATAAGGAAACATTCCAGCAGATTCTGAATAGGAATAAGTAAACTTTGCAGCAGATTCCAAATAGGAATAAGGAAACATTGCAGCTGATTCCGAATAAGAATAAGTAAACATTGCAGCAGATTCCAAATAGATAATAAAAAAAACATTGCAGCAGATTTCAAATAGGAATAAGGAAACATTGCAGCAGATTCCAAATAGGAATAAGGAAACTTTGCAGCAGATTCCAAATAGGAATAAGGAAACATTGCAGGAGATTCTAAATAATAGGAATAAGGAAACATTACAGCAGATTCCAAATAGTAATAAAGAAAACATTGCAGCAGATTCAAATTAGTAATAATTAGCAGATTCAAATTAGTAATAATTAGTAAGATACTAAATAGGAATAAGGAAAGATTGCAGCAGATTCCAAATAGGAAGAAGGAAACATTGCAGCAGGTTCCAAATAAGAATAAGGAAACATTGCAGCAGATACTAAATAGGAATAAGCAAACATTGCAGCAGATTCCAAATAGGAAGAAGGAAACATTGCAGCAGATTCCGAATAGGAATAAGAAAATATTGCATCAGATTCCAAATAGGAATAAAAAAAAACTTTGCAACTGATTTCAAATAGGAATAAGGAAACATTGCAGCAGATTCCGAATAGGAACAAGGAAACATTGCAGCTTATTCTGAATAGGAAGATGGAAACATTGCAACAGATTCCGAATAGGAAGATGGAAACATTGCAGCAGATTCCAAATAAGAATAAGGAAACATTGCAGCAGATCCCAAATAGATAACAAAAAAAACATTGCAGCAGACTTCAAATAGGAATAAGGAAACATTGCAGCAGATTCCGAATAGGAATAAGGAAACTTTGCAGCAGATTCCGAATAGGAAGATAGAAACATTGCAGCAGATTCCGAATAGGAATCGGGAAACTTTGCAGCAGATTCCGAATAGGAATAAGGAAACATTGCAGCAGATTCCGAATAGGAAGATGGAAACATTGCAGCAGATTCCGAATAAGAATAAGGAAATATTGCATCAGATTCCAAATAAGAATAAGGAAACATTGTAGCAGATTCCGAATAGGAATAAGGAAACATTGCAGCAGATACTAAATAGGAATAAGTAAACATTGCAGCAGATTCCGAATAGGAAGAAGGAAACATTGCAGCAGGTTCGAAATAAGAATAAGGAAACATTGCAGCAGGTTACAAATAGGTATAAGGAAATATTGCATCACATTCCAAATAGGAATAAAAAAAAACTTTGCAGCTGATTTCAAATAGGAATAAGGAAACATTGCAGCAGATTCCGAATAGGAACAAGGAAACATTGCAGCTTATTCTGAATAGGAAGATGGAAACATTGCAGCAGATTCCAAATAAGAATAAGGAAACATTGCAGCAGATCCAAATAGATAACAAAAAAAACATTGCAGCAGATTCCAAATAGGAATAAGGTAACATTTCAGCAGATTCCGAATAGGAATACGGAAACATTGCAGCAGATTCCGAATAGTATTAAGGAAACATTGCAGCAGATTCCGAATAGTATTAAGGAAACATTGCAGCAGATACTAAATAGGAATAAGGAAACTGTGCAACAGATTCCAAATAGGAATAAGGAAACATTTCAGCAGATTCTGAATGGTAAGATGGAAACATTGCAGCAGATTCCGAATAAGAATAAGGAAATATTGCATCAGATTCCAAATAGGAATAAAAAACAAACTTTGCAGCACATTTCAAATAGGAATAAGGAAACATTGCAGCAGATTCTAAATAGGAATAAGCAAACATTGCAGCAGATTTCAAATCGGAATAAGGAAACATTCCAGCAGATTCTGAATAGGAATAAGTAAACTTTCCAGCAGATTCCAAATAGGAAAAAGGAATCATTGCAGCTGATTCCGAATAAGAATAAGTAAACATTGCAGCAGATTCCAAATAGATAATAAAAAAAACATTGCAGCAGATTTCAAATAGGAATAAGGAAACATTGCAGCAGATTCCGAATAGGAATAAGGAAACTTTGCAGCAGATTCCAAATAGGAATAAGGAAACATTGCAGAAGATTCCGAATAGGAATAAGGAAACATTGCAGCAGATTACGAATAGGAATAAGGAAACTTTGCAGAAGATTCCAAATAGGAATAAGGAAACATTGCAGCAGATTCCGAATAGGAAGATGGAAACATTGCAGCAGATTCCGAATAAGAATAAGGAAATATTGCATCAGATTCCAAATAAGAATAAGGAAACATTGTAGCAGATTCCGAATAGGAATAAGGAAACATTGCAGCAGATACTAAATAGGAATAAGCAAACATTGCAGCAGATTCGGAATAGGAAGATAGAAACATTGCAGCAGATTCCGAATAGGAATCGGGAAACTTTGCAGCAGATTCCGAATAGGAATAAGGAAACATTGCAGCAGATTCCGAATAGGAAGATGGAAACATTGCAGCAGATTCCGAATAAGAATAAGGAAATATTGCATCAGATTCCAAATAAGAATAAGGAAACATTGTAACAGATTCCGAATAGGAATAAGGAAACATTGCAGCAGATACTAAATAGGAATAAGTAAACATTGCAGCAGATTCCGAATAGGAAGAAGGAAACATTGCAGCAGGTTCGAAATAAGAATAAGGAAACATTGCAGCAGGTTACAAATAGGTATAAGGAAATATTGCATCACATTCCAAATAGGAATAAAAAAAAACTTTGCAGCTGATTTCAAATAGGAATAATGAAACATTGCAGCAGATTCCGAATAGGAACAAGGAAACATTGCAGCTTATTCTGAATAGGAAGATGGAAACATTGCAGCAGATTCCAAATAAGAATAAGGAAACATTGTAGCAGATCCAAATAGATAACAAAAAAAACATTGCAGCAGATTCCAAATAGGAATAAGGAAACATTTCAGCAGATTCCGAATAGGAATACGGAAACATTGCAGCAGATTCCGAATAGTATTAAGGAAACATTGCAGCAGATTCCGAATAGTATTAAGGAAACATTGCAGCAGATACTAAATTGGAATAAGGAAACTGTGCAGCAGATTCCAAATAGGAATAATGAAACATTTCAGCAGATTCTGAATGGTAAGATGGAAACATTGCAGCAGATTCCGAATAAGAATAAGGAAATATTGCATCAGATTCCAAATAGGAATAAAAAACAAACTTTGCAGCACATTTCAAATAGGAATAAGGAAACATTGCAGCAGATTCTAAATAGGAATAAGCAAACATTGCAGCAGATTTCAAATCGGAATAAGGAAACATTCCAGCAGATTCTGAATAGGAATAAGTAAACTTTCCAGCAGATTCCAAATAGGAATAAGGAAACATTGCAGCTGATTCCGAATAAGAATAAGTAAACATTGCAGCAGATTCCAAATAGATAATAAAAAAAACATTGCAGCAGATTTCAAATAGGAATAAGGAAACATTGCAGCAGATTCCGAATAGGAATAAGGAAACTTTGCAGCAGATTCCAAATAGGAATAAGGAAACATTGCAGAAGATTCCGAATAGGAAGATGGAAACATTGCAGCAGATTCCGAATAAGAATAAGGAAATATTGCATCAGATTCCAAATAAGAATAAGGAAACATTGTAGCAGATTCCGAATAGGAATAAGGAAACATTGCAGCAGATACTAAATAGGAATAAGCAAACATTGCAGCAGATTCCAAATAGGAAGAAGGAAACATTGCAGCAGATTCCGAATAGGAATAATGAAATATCGCATCAGATTCCAAATAGGAATAAAAAAAAACTTTGCAGCTTATTTCAAATAGGAATAAGGAAACATTGCAGCAGATTCCGAATAGGAACAAGGAAACATTGCAGCTTATTCTGAATAGGAAGATGGAAACATTGCAACAGATTCCGAATAGGAAGATGGAAACATTGCAGCAGATTCCAAATAAGAATGAGGAAACATTGCAGCAGATCCCAAATAGATAACAAAAACAACATTGCAGCAGATTCCAAATAGATAATAAAAAAAACATTGCAGCAGACTTCAAATAGGAATAAGGAAACATTGCAGCAGATTCCGAATAGGAATAAGGAAACATTTCAGCAGATTCCGAATAGGAATACGGAAACATTGCAGCAGATTCCGAATAGTATTAAGGAAACATTGCAGCAGATACTAAATTGGAATAAGGAAACTGTGCAGCAGATTCCAAATAGGAATAAGGAAACATTTCAGCAGATTCTGAATGGTAAGATGGAAACATTGCTGCAGATTCCGAATAAAAATAAGGAAATATTGCATCAGATTCCAAATAGGAATAAAAAAAAAACTTTGCAGCACATTTCAAATAGGAATAAGGAAACATTGCAGCAGATTCTAAATAGGAATAAGCAAACATTCCAGCAGATTTCAAATCGGAATAAGGAAACATTCCAGCAGATTCTGAATAGGAATAAGTAAACTTTGCAGCAGATTCCAAATAGGAATAAGGAAACATTGCAGCTGATTCCGAATAAGAATAAGTAATCATTGCAGCAGATTCCAAATAGATAATAAAAAAAACATTGCAGCAGATTTCAAATAGGAATAAGGAAACATTGCAGCAGATACTAAATAGGAATAAGTAAACATTGCAGCAGATTCCAAATAGGAAGAAAGAAACATTGCAGCAGGTTCCAAATAGGAATAAGGAAACATTGCAGCAGATACTAAATAGGAATAAGCAAACATTGCAGCAGATTCCAAATAAGAATAAGGAAACATTGCAGCAGATCCCAAATAGATAACAAAAAAAACATTGCAGCAGATTCCAAATAGATAATAAAAAAAACATTGCAGCAGACTTCAAATAGGAATAAGGAAACATTGCAGCAGATTCCGAATAGGAATAAGGAAACTTTGCAGCAGATTCCAAATAGGAATAAGGAAACATTGCAACAGATTCCGAATAGGAAGATAGAAACATTGCAGCAGATTCCGAATAGGAATAAGGAAACTTTGCAGCAGATTCCGAATAGGAATAAGGAAACATTGCAGCAGATTCCAAATAGGAAGATGGAAACATTGCAGCAGATTCCGAATAAGAATAAGGAAATATTGCATCAGATTCCAAATAAGAATAAGGAAACATTGTAGCAGATTCCGAATAGGAATAAGGAAACATTGCAGCAGATACTAAATAGGAATAAGGAAACATTGCAGCAGATACTAAATAGGAATAAGTAAACATTGCAGCAGATTCCAAATAGGAAGAAGGAAACATTGCAGCAGGTTCGAAATAAGAATAAGGAAACATTGCAGCAGGTTCCAAATAGGAATAAGGAAATATTGCATCAGATTCCAAATAGGAATAAAAAAAAACTTTGCAGCTGATTTCAAATAGGAATAAGGAAACATTGCAGCAGATTCCGAATAGGAACAAGGAAACATTGCAGCTTATACTGAATAGGAAGATGGAAACATTGCAGCAGATTCCAAATAAGAATAAGGAAACATTGCAGCAGATCCCAAATAGATAACAAAAAAAACATTGCAGCAGATTCCGAATAGGAATAAGGAAATATTGCAGCACATTCCGAATACCAATAAGGAAACATTGCAGCAGATTCCAAATAAGAATAAGGAAACATTGCAGCAGATTCCGAATAGGAATAAGGAAACTTTGCAGCTGATTACGAATAGGAATAAGGAAACATTGCAGCAGATTCCGAATAGGAATAAGGAAACATTGCATCAGATTCTAAATAGGAATAAGCAAACATTGCAGCAGATTCTAACTAGGATTTGGGAATGAAAAAAAAACAATTCATAAGAAGTTTGCCAATTCCTGGCTAAGAAATCCATTACAAAAATGAGCCATTTACTTTATTTCCCAAACTAAAACCTTTGTGATTTTTGTAAATTGCAAAACTGAAAAAGCCTCTGAAAAGACAATTTATTGACATCTTAGTTGTCTTCAAAGCAAATATGATAAAGATTTTTGGTCTTCTGAAATTTCACAAATTCCAAAGAATTCATGATTTGTTTATAGAAAATACCTCATCACCAAAACGTTCATTTTGTTATCATATTGAAAACCCGGCTCTCATATGATTACCAATGTTAAGCAACGTCAACCCTGGTCAGTACCTACGTGGATAACCACTTAGAGATACCTGGTGCTGTAAGCTTCGATGTGCTGTTGGTGTAAACTTAGAATTGGAAATTAGAGTGCTGACTTCCAATTCCAATCAGGTTCATTATATTCAAAACGTAAATACCATTGGGTAAGGAATGATCCACCTCTTCTCCACTCACCTATGGGTTAATTAGTAAGATTTATATCAGTAAATCCTTATTACCTTGAAAAAATACTTATGATCTAAAAATATTTTCTGGCTTTAAATAAACTGCAAAAGGTTGATAAACAGTAAAAAACAAATCAATCAATAATGTTTGTCATTTGTCCTGAGCACAATCTAAAAAAGTTCATGTGTTACTGAACAAAACAAAATCATACAAATATCTTATCAAAAGATGAGGTCAGAAATGCACAAATCTCCTTATATAAATATGACAGACACAGCCAGGAGATGGACAGAGAAGAAAAATCACAACAAACACTGGGAAAAATCCTTGTAAAATCTGGTTAACTCCAGAGTTGCTGAGGTTGACATGTGATAGCTGTTAATAACAATAACACTGCTAAGTGACCTCACCAAGAATACTAAATTTTTGGCCATACTGAGACAGAGAATGACAGACCGATGATAAGAGGCTGCATACAAATTCTTACCAATAAAGCAAAAACACCAATCACATAAATTGAAAGAATATATATATATATATATATATATATATATATATATATATATTACTAGAAGCATTAAAGATGCTGAGGATACCATCAACCAAAATATGAAACAAAAAGAAAACTCATACTTAACATCAGGAAGAGGCAGTTGAAATTTCTGGGGCATAAAATGAAGGAGTGCTTGGAAAAGTTGTTACTCACAGGGCATATTGAGGGACAGAGGAAAACAATGCATGACATACTTAGAAAGCTTGATTAAATGGATAGCAGGACAGGGTTTGAAAGAAATAGCAGAAAGACAAAATTTATTAAGAGCTAC
>OZ038481.1:12641930-12685885 GCA_964036315.1 Acanthosepion esculentum | reverse complement strand
AAGTATAAACATAGGTTTTAATATTTGCTAAAATATACTCAAAATAAAATCTATGTAAATATGAACCAAAATTAATACCGTCCTGGGTATAACAATAAACTACATCTGCGTCCTGGGTACGATGATGGATCACATCTGACAGCAGGGTCTCTGGTTGGGTGGTTTGGGGGAGCATGAAACCACCTCTTAATTGTTGGTATTCCTGGGTCCATCCTTACCCAGGATGGTAGCACCTGTTAGGCTCCAAGCTATGGGCAAATGGTTGCACCCCCACAACCGCAGTGTTTTTTTTTTTTTTAATTTTTTACCAACAATGCATTTTTGAAAGAAAGGAAAAATATTACCAAAAATACATTTAGGGGTGTTACCTGCAATACATTTTTGGAAAAAGAGAATGTTGTCAGCGGTGCATTTTTGAAAAAAAAAAAATATTTCCAGCAATAAAAATCTTGTCAGCATTAAATAACAGATTGAAGTTGATATGCCGTAAACCAAACCAAACCAAAATTAATAAAAGGACATTATTTTAATCATGTAATTTACCAGGATAATTATTTTGAACTGAATATATTTAAATGAGCCTCTCAATATGCATATAAAGAAATAAAGAGTCAATTATATTAGGTTGGTGCAAAAATAATGTCGTTTTTTGACATGATCTTGAACGTAAAAACACGACATTATTTTTGCACCAACCTAATAATTCATTTTTCTAAAGATCTTCAAAGCATCTCATGTGATGTATAATCTGCTGTTTGTATTTAACTCTCAGCATTCCAGTCAGGCATTTCTCCTATAATAGTCTATACTTAAACATTACTTTTAATGAAGACACTTATTTGAGTAGACATTCCGTTTAAGGCCAGTAGACAAAAATAAATATACTGTTTAATAAATAAATGGAGCCTCTACTCAAATACGAGTATCCGCTAAAAATAATGTTCAAGTATAGAACATTATAAGAGAAATGCCTTATGGGATGCTAAATACAGAACATGATAGGTAAATAAAATCTGTCAGATTAATAAATAAAAATCCATCATTTCTTTAGAAATTGTTTTGTTTACATTAGGATACAAAACTGAGCAGATATGAATATTTCAAGAACCTGGAAAAAATTTGCATTTGTAAGGCACTATTCAACTTTGCTTGATTATCAATGCAATTCATGGCTGAGATGGTCTGAAGCACATTGGCTCTATTGACAGCTCCCTCTCTCCAGGGGTACACAGGTTCAAATCCTGTCAGAAAAATGCATATTTTTCTTTAACCTTAGAACACTAACCATCAATTAAAGTTACACCACTACTAACCATGGATATATCATAACTGATTTTGAAAATATCAAAAATAATATTAAATATAAACCTCTATTTGAAATATTTTACATGCAGGCACTTCAAACTTTGTACTTTGAGTTAACATTAATAGGAACTGAAAAAGGTAAGAAAATCAGGTACTGAAAGTTGTAATTAAAAATAGGAAAATTTGCACTGGGTCCTATATACCCATGGTTAGTGTTCTAGGGTTAATAAGATTTCTTGAATATTCAGGCTGGTAAACGAAAATAAATATACTGCTTAATGAACTGTCCACACATCCAAGTTTACAACACCTGGTAATCCCAAGCAGTTACCCAACTAAGTATTGACCAGGCTCAACATTGCTTAACTTCAGTGATCATATGGGAACCAGTGTTTCAACATGACAGAGCCATAAGCCACACAGAATAAGATGTAAGAGGCAGAATTTATGAGGATATCTAGGGAAGATAACAGTTAACCCTAGACTTGAACAGGTTAAGATTGTAGTGATTGGGGAAACATCCTCAAAGTATCAGTTCCTAGGAAGAAGCTATTCAAGTAGAATTTACATCTCACCAAAGTTATACAATGTGGGTGGTTCACTAAAATATGTGTGACATATCAGGTCTTTGCCATGAAAGTTAGAACTGGTAGAACTAAGGAATGTTGTTCAACTGTTTTATGATATTTCATCTCTGGGGAAAGGGTAGTAGGGTGGAAAAGTAATTCATCACCCACAAGGTCATGATGTTGTTGCTTTTGGACTATAGTGAAACTGGAAAGTGACGACTGGGCAGCACCTATTCATATATGGCATTTTTTGGCCTGATCTGGTTCTTGTAAAAGGTAGAGAATAGCAGGAGGAGTCAGGTACTTTCGGGGGGGGGGGCGAATATTTTCTATGAAAATTTCTTGGACATTCAGGCCAGTAAATGTTATTTAATACTGTTTATAATAAAGAGCATTTACTTTATATATATATATATATATATATATATATATATATATATATATATGTATATTCTTTCTCTTAACATGTCTGGTTTTACAACAATACAAAAAAAACAATTCAAATTGATGGTCAACTTGAACTGGCAGAAAAATGTTTACTTCTGGTGTTATCAAGGATTTCACTTGAGTGAATTGAGATTTCCAGATGTTGTCAAGGTTTACCCTGCAGCTTTTAACTTACATAATCCCAGACTTGTTAATAGCTATAATGAGGATAGGTTTGTTCATTTTCAAAACACATGCACTATTTTTATAAAAGCAGGTTAAAATTTCTTTAATTAGTTTTACTAGTAAATTACAATCCAATAATTTATAGTATATTGAACTAATCACTTGACCCTATTTGAAATAAACAATATATATATATATATATATATATATATATATATATATATATATATATATATCATTGCCCTTAAGTAATGTGCACCATTATTTCTGACTATTCCTGAGGCATGGTAAAGTAATGGATTGCAACTCAGATTGAGGAATTGAAGAGCTAAGTTCAATTTCCAGTCAAGTTAATTACATTTACTTACGTGCTAATACCTTTGGGACAGGTATGAATCCAACTCTTCTCCTCCCAGCTATAGATAAATAGTAGGACAGACTGGGTTCTATAGCCTTGGATGGCAACCAGACTAGAAGAAAAACTCTGAATTCAAAACTGTAGCCCTGGCAAAGCACATACTATGCAGCTAAGGAAAGGGTTGTTTGGATTAACTCAATGATCCCATCTATGGTCAACTCTTTTTCATATATATATATATATATATATATATATATATATATATATATCTCTCGATAATGCCTTTTCTTCCTGATTTTCAATATCCAATATACAGGTTCAGTGTTAAAAAGCGAAAAGCAAATTTTAAGTAAAAATAAAAAAATTAAGTGGTAAATTACAAAATTCAGTGCAATTTTCCATTAAACAAAAAATATTTACTTTATTAAAGTTCAAGATGAATTGGATGGAGTGGAGAAGTAACAGTAAAGTCAGTGGGTAGTGATAAGGAAAGATAAACATTAGGGATTCATTTATAAACACTACCAGAATTTTCTACATCACTTCATATGGAATGATGAGAGGGGAAGAAAGTTTTGAAGTATTTGTTTCATAAATAATTCTAATGCATTCCTATAGTAAAATAATTTCCCATGACTTTTTAGAGATGTTTTTAGTATTTACTGCATCCATCTATATATAATCATTAGAGGAAATGAAAGTTTTGACATATTTGTTTAATAAATAATTCTAATGCATAATTATGTAATAATTAGATTAAATGAAATACTGTAACAAAATAAAGATTCCATTATTTAGGTGCCTCCACAGATTCTCTAAAAAATGAGCCTACCATGATGTAAAAAGACCCCCAGACTTAATAAAAACAAAGTTTTCTCATTAAAATCTTTTTTTATTATTAAGAGCAAAGACCAAAGGATTTTTTGATCATTAAATTATATTTTTTTTTATCCTGTTTTGAAGGTTTAAAATTGTCTTTCTTGCGTCAGTGGCGGACCAAAGATTAGTATAGGAATTTTTACTGTCTTTTTGCAGTGAAAAACACATTGATTTAGAAATTCTTGTAAAAATCAAATAATTGTCTGATTTTAATGAAACTTTCAGGATTTATTCACAAATGAATTAAATTATTTTAGAAATGGATTTTTTTTTCCTTTTTACATGTTACCCACCATTTATTTAATTATATGAAATTTCAAGAAATTCAATTTAAGTACTACTTAATGTTTATATTAATTATATGCAGAACACCTTGGAGAATTTTAATTTTGTTTATTTTTTTTTAAACAGGACCTCCAGTTATTGAACATCTGCTCTGATTCATAAGATAAAAACTGCAATAAAACTTAGACATTATTTAATTAGAAAAGCTTTTAACTGCTTTTATGAATGACATATATTATGGACACTATTGGTTTAAGATAATTTTTTTCAATGAATTTTTACAAGAATTTTTTTCATTTTTTTTTTTTTAGAATTTTAAATCTTAAAATTCTGTATTAATTTGTACCATTTAGGGTATATTGTTATTATGTAAAAAAAATTATACTTACTAATGATAGATGGAAAAACTTATTACAATTCAGTGACCTTCAATATTCGAAAAAGAATTTTCGTGTATATAAATGAGCCAATTATTGTAAATATGGGCATCCATACACAATGTTATCAGAAAATAAGAGCAGTAACTATAGTAAATTTAAAGCCAAAGTACTTAAGGTTCAATTAAACATTATATTACAGAGAATATTTTCCTACATTTTTAAGATTACTGGATAGTTAAAAATTCTATAAAAAGGCACTCACATTATATTCCTCAAGTAATTTTTACTGACATGTCCACCAAAGAAAAAAGATTAGATAAACTTCTGCTTGCCAATCTGTCAACACCTACCTCTGTTACAAAATTTATTTCTGCGATATTTTTAACTAAGAGTAAGATTTGTTTCAAATCAGATTAATTAAACTTAAAATCAGCTAATATTCATCAAATAAAGTTTCAGAAAAGTATATTTTTGATAGAATTTGTTTTTAATAAAAAGAATTATATTGTGCTAACAGATGGCTAATAACTGCAATTTTTATCTATTTAAAAAAAAAAAAAAACATTCCAGTCAATTTAGATTAGTTTTGAAATACAGCAAAGTATTTTATTTATTAGAAATATTAAATTTAATCTATTAACTTGAAATTAAAACTAAAATAAAAGCTTCAAGAAAGACTTCATTTTTTTAAAATTCATTTTAAACTTTAAATATCACATTTATCACTATAATTTCATAGGTTTTGGTTTTTTAATACAAGAAATTATTAATATTTTCATTTTAATTCTTTTCCTATTCCATAAAGTTTTCCATACTTTATTACAAAACAAAAATGTTTTTTATGATCAAATAATTCTAGATTCCCACTGATTAGAGAATAGTAAAAATACAAGATAATTTTAAATGTTATTGGAGTTTGGTTAATTACAGATTACCCTCCATTTATTTCTTTAAAAATAATTATAATATAAATTTTACAAAATGGAGGGTGATATGATGGTTAATTCAGAATCTGCTTTAACCCTTTGATCCCTGTGTTCCTGAAGAATTTTAACCCTTCTGCCAGAGCTCCTGAGTCAAAATTCGCAAATAATTGGGATGTAATGTTTCACGGTAGATATAAAAACAGCTACAAGTGTTTACACACCGTACAACTGGTAGCTGAGGATTAAGCCATTTTTTCTCAACTACTGTTCAACCAGTGACTGGGGATGACGCTATTTTTCTCTACCAGCGGTAAAGTGGTAGTCAGGGCACAAAGGGTTAAGAGAATAAATTAAAAAACAAAAAAGCAGACATATTTTTACTCATGACTATCAAGTTACTTTGAAACTATCTTGAAAGCTATAAACAGTACTGTGAGTTCAATCCTCATGCTTAGCAACGGTGGCCTAGTGCCAGACTTAGAAATAACCTGTCTTTATTTTTAACTCTCCCTGCTTATTTTCAATCTCATATTTTCTAGCACAACAATTTTCAAATATGTATTTCAAACAGAGACTTTGACAAATTTTAACATTAACTAAAGTTTTTATTTTTTTAAAATATCTTTTAAGAACATAGGTGAACATGGCTCTCCATAACTTCCTTTTTCTTTAATATCTGAATTACCACGACTTCATGATAAAGACCGTAGAGTGGTTTCCTGCTGCTTTCTCCATTGAACTCTATTGCATCAGCTCATCTAGGTGCTGCCAAAGAGTACCTTGTTACTTAAGCCATATAACCTGGAGGTGGGAGGTATTAGAAATAGATTCATGCTTTTTCTCAAGTGCATCAGTAAAAACAACAGAATAGGCCAGGACTTGAACCCAGCTTGCTGATTCCACTTTCCACACCAATAACCATCAAGACAGACAAAAATTCTGATTTTGAAATTAACTTTATTGAACATATTTACCATTTTGTTCCACTATTTTATGTAATTTTTCAAGCAACTTCATAATTCCATCTTCAACTTTTTATCTTCCTCAGCAAAAACTTGGTGCCTTTTTTTTCAGAAAATTACAATCTTTTTCATTAACATTGATTAATCAATTCATTTTCTACAACTTAACCCATTGCAGGTTATTTAAAGCTAGAAAATATTTACAGATTGTTAAAAAAAAAAAAAAATTTTTTTTTTTTGAGATAATGATTTAGTGATACAAGTCTTATTAATTAAACCAAGGCTAGGAGGATAAAAGTTGGATTCATGCCTTTCCCAACAGAATGTGTGTTTAAGTGAATATAACAAACCCAACTGGAATTGGAACTTGGCTCTCTCCTGCGCAAAGAAATGAGCAGTGTCAAGTTATGTGAACAGAATATTATACCATATCTCTTAAGTAATTCTGGATGCTTTTCATCAGTTGCTGCTTTCAGTTAATCTAATTGGGAACTGTACTTGTTTGAATCAATTATTTCTTTCTGCAAAGTGAGCCGAGAGAAAAGGAATCCCTTGTTGCAAAATGCAACAATTTTTATAATGAAAAACAAATTAAAAAGTTTGTCAAAAAATATTTTCATATCAAAACCTGCAGAATTTTAGTCAAAAAGTATGAACGATAAGTGGCAACAAGTCATTACATTTTATTCAATTATATATTCTATATAGAATCAAAATTTTTTGGAAGTACCTCCAAAAAGTTTTGAAAAAAAAAAAAAAAGCATACCATGATGGAAAAAGGCCCCAAGTTTCATCGGCAAAATATTTTTATCATTAAGAGGAAAGACCGAAGTATTTATTAATTATTTTATTAAATGTTTTAATCCTTTCTAGCACATTCAAAATTTTGGTTAAAACTCTCATTTTTTTCTGAGCAGCTGAACCAATGATTACTATGCATCTCTTTTTCAGTAAAAAAACACATTGTTTCAGAAATTCTTACAAAAATCAAATAATTGTCAGATTTAACCAAACTTCCAGGACTTATTCACAATTGAATGAAATTATTTAAAAATAACTTTTTTTTTAGAAAATCTTGGTAAAAATGAAAGCATGTAGAGGTACCTAATGTAATTGTATTTCATTTTTTGAAGAATAAAGTTGATAAACAAAAACGGAAATTATTTATTACTCAACTTAATACAGTCAAAGAAGAATATTTATGTGGAAGTCACACAAAAAAGCAACAATCATGTTGGGGGCAAACAATTTTCAACATTTGATTTAGATATTTTCAGTATTTTTTGTCTGAATTTATAGAATAAAGAGTTATCATTATTTACATTAATTTCATTCACTACTGTCAAAATATGTCGTTATTAACAATATTTTGGCTGTTGTACCCTTTGATCTTCTTTGGCTATCTGTTGCTCTGAATAACCTTCATGGAATTTTCAACAAATCTACAGAAGGTTGTTCATGAATTTCATGGCATATTAAGACCAGAATTCAGTCATGTGGCCAATACCCAAAAATTATTCTTGACTAGTTCAAACTTGAAAAAAGGAGCAACTGGTAAAGTTGATTTTTTTTTTCTGATTAGAAAGACAAAGTTTTCATCCTTTTATTTATTCCAGTGCCTTGAAATTTAATTTTAAATATTTAAAATTATTTTTTAAAAGTAAACTAGCACTCAAATTTTTTGTTAGAATAAACTTTCCATTAATTTTTAAAAAATTATCTAGATATCACCAAAAATTCACTAAAGAGTGAGAAAACTTAATAAAAACAAAGTTTTATTGACAAATCTTTGTTATTCTTGAGTGGAAAGACTGAAGGAATTTTATGTAATTTTTTTTTTTTTATAATTTTTATAACCTCCAAAATTTTGGTAAAAAGTCATGTTTTTCTGGTAGCAACATCATACTATAAATTAGTAAGGAAATTTGAGATTCTTTTGCAATGAAAAATACATTGATTTGGAACTTCTTACAAAAAAAAAAAAAATCAAATAAATGTCAGATCATAAAACTTTCAGGATTTAAATTATTTTTTAAATGCTTCTTTATGGAAAAAAAATCTTGGAGTAAAATATTTTTTTGATTTTTTTTTTACAACTGTTACAGCCACCCACACACTTATGAATTTTTGGTCAAACAGGACCCACAGAAGCAGAAAATCTTTTCTTAAGCATAAAATAAAAATGCAATAAAATTAAAGCATTATTTAATAAGAACTTTTAATTATTTTAATAAATGAGATTATATTATGGACACTATTGTTGTTTGAAGAAACAATATTTTTTGAAGAATAATGAATTTTTACAATAATTATTTACATTTTTTTTTAATTTTAATTAGAATTTATAAATTTTTAAAATTCTATATTAATTTATAGCAATTAAGTGATATTGTTATTAAATAAAAAGTGTATTTATTAATCATAAATGTAAAAGCTTACTACAATTCAATGACACCCAATATCTTAAAATCCATTCTGATTTCTTTTTTTGTATAAATATGCTAATTTTTGTAAATACACAACATTATCAGAAAATAAGAGTGGTAAATATAGTAAATTTAAAAATTATTGTAAATTTTCTAACATTTCTTCAACAAGCATCTATAAAGCCAAAGTAATTAAAATTCAATAAAATATTAAAATGTTTACAATATTTGAAATTTTTTAGATTACTGGGTAGTTAAAAGAATTCTATAATTAAAAAAAAGACACTTGCATTGTATTTGTCATGTAAATTTATTATGATTATTTGCTCCTTACTTAAATTTCACAAATATTAGGCTATCGATAAATGAGTCAACAACCCATAAAAACACCCCCCCCCAGTATTAAAAATTGCTTTTCTACAATATTTTAAATTAAAAATAAGTAATATTTGTTTCAATTCAGATTAATTAATTAAACAAACATTAAATCAGCTAATTTTTCTGAAATAATGTTTCAGAAGAGTATATTTTATTTTTGAAAGATTTTTTTCAATAAAGAGAATTATGTTGTGTTGAGAGACTTGGCAATAAGGATGATTTTACCGATTTTACTAATAATAATAATAAAAATCCTTCCATTCAGTTTGAAATACAGCAAAGTATTTTGCTTATAGGAAATATTAAATTTAATCTATTATCTTGGAATTAAAACTGGAATAAAGGCTTCAAGAAAGATTTTCATTTTTAAAAATGCATTTTAACTTGAGTTAGTTTTTTTTAGATGGTACAATTATAGCCCAGTAATATTCTTCACGTTTTCATTCAGCTGCATGAATCAACTCAGTTTCCTCTCCACTTTCCTGACATTTTGCAACAAGAAACTTTAAAGCGAAAAAGATTATCATTCTCAGAAGAGAGAAGCCAAAGACTGAACTGAAAAATCAAAACCAAAGTGGACATCAAAGAATATCACTGTCATTTTGACTCCAAGTATTATGGAATTAACAAAATAACAATGACATACAGTACGAATGGATGACGGGATTTCCCCCATCTGAACAAATTGTTCTGTTTCTCATGTTTTTTATTTTGTTAACAACATAAAACATGAATATTTACCGGCTACTGCAGTTTGAACAATTTTGATTACAGCTTTGACAATACACAAAATATCTCAGAAGCATTTGAATTCTGTAAATGCTCTGAAAACCTTTGGCCAACAATGAATTGTTACAGTGACTGATCACTAGAAAGCAGATTGATTTAATTGCGTTAACAGATCAGAATTGCATGCTTTCACATTAAAATGAATTCATATCACACCCACAGGGAAGGGGCGAATAATTTTCGAGGAGGGAGGAGAGTAAGGCTCCACTCTCCGGCTTGGCAACTGATCTGCATGCCTTGGTTTCCAAGTCATCCTTTGCCACCGAGAGTGGCCAATAACAAGAAAGATGAGGACATTAGTTTAAATGTTAATAATATTTTGAGTATGATGGTTATTTCCCCAAATGTCATATAAATGCCTTACCTTGATCTCTCTCAACATTTCAACTCTTCCACCCGACAGTGAAGCATTGCATCAGAAATCCCTAGCAAGAACATTCACAAATCCCTTTTAAAATGTTTGATCATACACATTAAATTGCAGAAATCTTTATATTTGAATCATATTTTTACCTTTTTTAAAAATATGTCAAAAATGTTGCTTTATTTCTTCTATCTTGTGTTTTCCCACAGTCATGATGAATGTTCGCACACTCAACAAGGCTCCATGCTTTCGCTTTTATTTTCACTCCTGTTTGGTTTGGTTTGTTTTATGGGATATCAACCTCAATGAGTTATTTAATGCTGACAAGATTTATATTGCTGGTAATATTTTTTTCAAAAAAAAAAAGTATTGCTGGTAATAATTAATTTCTTTAAAAATTCATTGCTGGTAATAAACCTATTTTTACATGTTTTGACCCCAATTTGGGAGTCAAACTATTTGCCCATAGCCAGGACCCTAACAGGTGCCACCACCCTGGGTCAGGGTGGACCCGGGAACACCAGCAATCAAGAAGTGGTTCCACACTCTTCAAAACATCCTGATCAGAGGCCCTGCTACCGGATGCAGTTTATCATCTTACCCAGAACACAAATTCACTCCAGACCTCAAGTAGAACTCCTATATTCAATCTATAAGTACCTGAATCCTATTACCATGGCTTAGATAAATAGTGTATATATATATATATATATATATATATATATATATATATATATATATATCTGTCATATTTGAACTCAAGTTGCTAAATCCTCACTTTTCAGCTTTAACAAAAGTTCAAAATCAGTTACATGGACTTGGGGTGATGACTTATTTCCTGCCCTGCAACCTCTTTTCCACAGACACAACTTTAGATACAACAGTTCAGACCTTTACATTTAGAACATGCCATGCCACTTCCACGGAGTTGAATCATCTTCATTTCCTCAGTGCTCCAAACCTAAAAAGAAAGTTCCACTCAGAAAGCCATTTTCCTCAAGAAATGCCATTTTTTGAAACATACTTCCACATGGCTGCTTTCCAGAACACTTCAATTTTTCCTTTTCAAACCAAGGCTTAATCATTAGCTTTCCTCCTAATCCATGCGATCATCATTTCTTACTGCCTCTTCTTCCATTTACAAAACAACTCATTATGCACTACCATTTTGTTGTCTGTAACCCTCTACCTTAAGTGGCTCTCAAACCTTGTGTGACACTATAAGACACTGGAAGGGTTAAAACATAGCTCAATAGCTATACCAAGAGAGATATGACACTACGAGACACTAGAAGAGTTAAGAGATAGCCCAATAAACATAACGAGACAAGGCAGGATTTTATTAAAAAGTTAAAAGAATTCATTTATTCACTTGTTAAAAAGGTGGGGGAACTGTAAATTGCTAGAGAAATGAGATTTCTTTCGGTGATAACCAAACCCTGAGTGTCACAAGTTGAGATCTGCTAAGAGGGCTGTCAAGATGGTGAATGCCAAATTGAGAAGGCGGAAGGGGGTCGAGGAAATCCACTGACAAAAATTTTGAACGTTAATTAAAATTAATGATTGGAGTTAAGCCCTGCCTGTTCACCTACGCAGTCCAAAACTAAAGTTTGTCAAAATGACAGCCAAAGTGAAGGAATCAGGTGAAATATCGAGTGGACGGAAGAATTGCCTACGCCCCTTTGGTAGTATTGGTATGAGGTACCAATATGAGAAGGAAGGAGTTAAGGTGGATCGATATTCTTAGGAGGGATCTCCCCAAAATTGCGCATGCAATCAATTTTCCTGAGTCAGATGACAAAGGATTCTCTGTAGGGGTTAGGGGATTTACCAAAACCCCAGGCACCATCAGATTCCATGCCAGTTTTGGATGGAGGTCCATATAAATGGAAAGTCGAAGTGGCCAACAGGACAGCTATTCCAGACACTGGACAAGAGACAACCGCTTCACCTGATCTCACATAACTTCTAGCCTGAAGAAATCCCCAACTTAAGTTGTTCCAGAAGCCTTCTCTATAGTTAGTCACAACAAAGTGTCACGAAATATTCGAAGAGAGAAGGGTTGATAACTCTGCATGAAGAACATACTCCCACATGAAGAACTAATAATTGTACTACCAGCTCTGTACAAGAAACATTATATAAAACATTTTCTTTTAATTTGTTTTTTACTTGTGACTTCACACTGTCCAGACCAAACCAATTCAACGATTCCTGTCGACAATTTGATCCTCGCCAGCCTTGTGATCTAAATGAAACAGAATGTGGAACAAAGCAAGGCTTGGATTGAAGTGAACCATTTAACGGTCAGCAGCAGGGATCAAACATCAAAGGGAACAATGGGGTGGACATCATACTTGTATTAGGCAAACATCAGTATAAAATGTCTTAAAGTTAGACTCAATAAACAAAAATAAGCTCATCTTGATCATTTTTGTTTTTAATATCTGACACGATAGGTAAGTTCCTTGTTTGCACATCAAAAAGACATAAGGTTTGAAGCATTAATTGAAATAATCAAAGAAAGGTTACACTGAGTAGAAAAAGAACCAATTAAAAATCTTAATTGGCACTCCAAGGTGAATGTTGGAAACTGAACCGTCAAGGATTGAATACCGGCTTAACATAGCAAGATCAAGTAAATCCAGTATGACTAAAATTGACCCAATCCCCACCATACGGCTTTGCATGGCCTGGGATTGAAATGATTAATGGCTTCTTTGATAGAATATAAGTCAGTCAATCCAAATGAAGATGAAATTTCATTTCATACTATTCAGCTAATTCTACATTGAATAATATGAATGGTCAAATTCTGGGTCTTAGGGGCCTCTGGTTCTAAAAAAATAAAAGAATTTGGGGTACTTGACATTAATTGCAAGAAATTAGGTGTACATCAATGGCAGGATAAAGGGAAATTGTCTATTTAAGGAGCATGTGTGGGATAGAGGAATTAGACCAGACATTTCATCAAGTAGACTATAAACAAACACAGTTATTACACTGCAGTATCAACTCAGCGTAAAGAGACTACTATATGTTCCAGTACTTATTAGCTATTCATATCTTTAGCAGAAAAAGTTGTAAAAATGCTAAATAGGTATTGATTGTGCACTGAAATCAAACAATATTCTATTTTATTCAATGAAACAAGAATCCTTTACATAACACTACAAATGCTGAGACACAATGAATTAGATGATCTGACAATTTGTGAGCTGCAAAAACTAAATAAATAACCACTATTGATTTCAGGTGTGTAAATCGATGGTCATGGTCAGGCATACGGTCATTTTTTTTTTTACAGGTGTGGAAATTGATAGTTGTGGTCAGGCAGTACAATCAAAAGACATCTTCTTGAATGACATTAATTAAAACTAAACACACCTCATGCCATCTAATGACAAAATCAATGTGAACGTTCTGGATAAATCCAATACAATCGGATACTAAAGCTTATCTTAACTGATGTTATCGCTTAATGCAAAGTTTTTAAGCAAAACATTTTAATTCAGATCAATCAAAATAGAGGTAAAGTACAAAGAACATCAATTTACACATTGCAGGTGAATCAAATGGTTGATTAGAGTAAAATGAAAAAAAAAATACCACCTTACCTTAGATATGAACCAAATGGCTGATAAGAGTAAAGTTTTAAAAAAAAAAAAAGGAAAAAAAGAAACAGAAACACGACCTTACCTTGAATGTGAGCCAAATAGCTGATGATAGCAAAGTAAATCAACATAATAAGCTCTTCAAATGAAGATGAGGTCACGTTGTCTAAATTGTCCAAACTTATAAAAATGTTATCATCAAGCAAATCATTTTTCATGGGTGTTGCTTGAAAGAAAGACTTGGCAATATCTGCTATGCTTTCAGGCATATAACTCCAACTTAGCATTGTCCCACTAAAGTATTTCTCCAAAAGTATTTCCAACAACTTGAATCGAATCAAGTTGGATTGAATCATGGATAAAAAACGCTGGCGAAAATCCACACAAGGAATACTCAAATATACACCGACAAGGTCTTTTGCAATGCGTTTGGCCAGTACAGCGTCCCTTTGGCTAACAGCCACACCTAATTCCAAGAGCTTTCCCAGCTGACACAGCACCTGCTCAGTCAGAGTTAAATTTTTCTCATTGAGAATCACAACAAGTTTACCCAGCCACCAAATTATTTTTTTAATTTTGGAATAAGATTCATTGTTCAACCCAAGATGGTAAATTTGACACTTCTTTGGATCCTGCAACTGGAAGATTTCTCCCTCTAAAACACTTAAACAGATTTCCAGTGTCAAGGCAAAGTTCAAAAAGACATTTCCTTCAAGAGGAATGCTAAGCATTCTTTCACATATTGCATTCCAAAGAATGGAAACATTTTCTGGATAACAATAAAAAAGTTCATCAAGAAGACCATAAAGCTTAAAATAGGGCAACCGTAAAAGGCATCCACTTTCAAGAGTAAAACCAACATCTCTTTGCAGAAACCATTTAAGCAAATCCTCAAGCAAACTTTGCGCAGGCCGGTATGCATATAAATATAAACAGGAAATGTTCGCTGTGCAGAGTGCAAACTTATCTCCTTCTTCAAGGCATGACTGAATAAGTTCAACTGTCACGTCGGGCTGATCTTTTAAATCTGATAAATTCATATTGCTGGTATAGGGTTGAAGGGAATATGGTAAAATAGAGTCTCGAAGTGTTGACAATGGTAAAGTACCATTCGCAATGTTTTGTTTCAAATCATGTCTACTAAAGTCTTGATTAGTATTTTTATTTGTATATAAACAGTGATTTGTATCTTCAATGAAATTGTTACAAAGATTGTCCAAACTGCCATTTGGTGTTTTACAAGAGCCTTCGAATGTTATCACTTTACAGTCATTTAACGTATCCTTAAAATCCTCTTCCCCACTCGTGATTTCAATTACATCGGAGTCTAGTGAATCTTCACTAATACAAATGATATTCTGATCTTCATGCTTTTTTATCTTTGAGCAAGAAGGAAAACTCAAAGGTTCTCTTGCAGAAGAAACAGTCGAATTCAGAGAAAAATATTTCCCTTTTGCATTAACGTCCTCTTGGACAATAAGAGACAAACATGTTCTAGGGTGTGTCAAAGAAGGATAACTATCAAATGGTTCCTCAATATCAGGGAGGGAAAAACATTCTGATTCAGAATCGCTGACCGTAATTACATTTTGATTTGTTTGACCATCTGCTTGCAAACTGCAATCATCATCCTGGATAACAATTATAGAATTACTATCATTCAGACACATTGTATCCGGTAGGTCACTGCTTTGATTAATCTGATCACTGTTCTCTGATGTAAAGACATTAGTAATTTGCCATTCCGATACTCTCTGGTAGGATTTTTGGAATTTTTTTTGCGACAAGGTCTCCTGAAATGAGAAAGAACAGTAAGAAAATGAAATAAGTTACAAATACCCCAGCCCAAATAAAATGAAAAAAAAACATGACTAAGAATTGTATATACAATATTCTTTACAGTTGTGACTGAAAATACAATAGTAAAATTAACCACTGAGAGAGTGAGAGAGTGAAGAGGAGAAAGAGAGTGAGAGAGAGAAGAGGAGAAAGAGAGTGAGAGAGAGAAGAGGAGAAAGAGAGAGAAGAGGAGAAAGAGAGGGAAGAGGAGAAAGAGGGAAGAGGAGAAAGAGAGGGAAGAGGAGAAAGAGAGGGAAGAGGAGAAAGAGAGGGAAGAGGAGAAAGAGAGGGAAGAGGAGAGAGTGAAGGAGAATGGGAGAGAGAGACTTTAGGATCATTTGAAAGCTGAAAATTCTAGAAAAACTTTAAAATCTGGTACACAGTCACATGCTAAAGTATTGGACAGAAAATTTTTGAGCTTTTTTAAGAAAATATCTAATGTTGCTACAAACCAAAAAATTGAGTTGAACATAGTAAATACTTAGGGTATTATATATCTCAGCAGAAATAAGAAAATTTGTCTAGACACAAATTTACTGGGAAATTAAATAAAACAGTCCAAAGCAAAAGTACTAGATACATATCAATCAATTGCACTCAACATTTCATACTGTACCCCTTATTTGCTATGACGGCAATCAGATGTTAAGAATAATTTGAAATAATTTTCTTAACTCAGATTTTATTGACCTCCTGTTGATAAATCCCTAAGATTGCTCAGCTTATGGGCATTCTTTCCATAAATCCCTGCTACCTACAATCTTCAAAAATTTAAATGCACATCAATCGCAAACTTCTGCTTTCCTGAAGCCTTGGTTGGAGTAAAATGATTAAAAAAAATTATTTTTTAAATTAAATAAAAAAAATATGGAGTATTGCTGCCATATCTGGGCTGGACTAATTCTATCCTCCCATTCCAACCTTGATAGAGTTTCAAATCATTTATGTGGTCTTGTGGGAGAAGACCTATTCTCCACTCTGCAGCCGAGACCCACAGATACAACACTGCAAGCTCATTACCATGCCATTGCTATTTCCATAGGAAATGTTCAGGTGAGCTTCTTTAGTTCCACTAGTTCAGACCTTCACAGCTAGGGTATGTCATGCTATTTCCTCAGAGTCAAAACACCTTCATTTCCACTATAATCCAAAAGTAAGAAGGAAGTTTCATTTTAATAGCTTCCCACAACACTAAAACTTTAAAAATTCATGGATCAACCATTAATTATCTATCCTGCTTATCCTCATAATCATCACTTCCTGTCAGAACCTCTTTTATTCACATCACACATGCATCATTCATATACACTATTTACATTGTTCGGACTATCATCCTCATCTTTGTTGCCATATTTATCACAACATTTCGGCCGTTGTACGCTCCGGCCTTCTTCAGGTGGTTGGAATGTCGAATTGAACCCTTTATTTTACTCGCTGTGGTAGATGGTTCTAGTTCCACATGCCACATCTAATGGATGTCATTTATCAATTATCTCCTGTTAATTCCTCTCCAAGTTCTCCACCGCCTTAACCTGGTATTGTACTCACACTCTTTGAGTCCTGTCATGGGATCTAACTAATGCCTTTATCCACTGTGCCATGTGTCCTTGAGGATGTAAATAGTGTACATAATAATACCTCATCTCAGAAATATAGACACATCATTCATAAAAATTTTAACAGCAATCCTATACGTGGGCGACTTTGTATCGGGGGAATTGTATAAAAATATGCTACAAAATCACAGGTAAGATTTATTAAACAAATACATCAAAACTTTCATTCACTGTTATGATTATATATAAAGCGACACAACAAATACCAAGAGTGGATATAGACATTCAGCGGAAATTATTTTACTATAGAAATGAATATAAAGTGACAAAAGATTCTAGAAGCATGAAAAAAATGAAGTGATAATCAGTTATATTTTTAGTTCTGACTGAATTTAAACTCAGTTTTCTTTTGACAAAGTTTTAGCATTTATTTTCCCTTATTGTCACATATCAAAGTGACTAATATGACGAAAAGCTTGGTGCACATGATTTTCAATAACTTATTTGAGCATTTTAAGTATGTAGACAATCTCCAGCATCAGTGTTCATTGCTTCTCAAGTTGTTTTTGTTTGTTTTTTTTTCATTTGATTCTTATTATCCTCATCCAGGTCAATTTTCGAACACATGAAGATTTGGGTATAAAACATTTCAAACTTTTGGATACTTTTTTTATAATTCTTGTGGGATAGCAAATGTTGGGAACCTACTTTTTCAAATGGGCCACACTAGGACCCCCATCCCACTGTTAGTCCCATAGGACTAATATTGACAAACCAATACAAATGTCCGAATTTTTACTTTTGCAAAAATCTTCAAACTTTGTTTAAATCTCTAATTGCCATAGCCGTAAATATTTAATAGTTTGTTTGTAAACTCATAGCCATAGGCTTGCTTTAATTTGTGTATCATCTCTTCCTCGGCATCTATTAAAGTGGACAGGTTATAAATTAACCCTTTAGCCAGCATTCTAGAATAAAATATCTTCATCTTCTAAATAATTGAATACAGTTATTAATTTTCTCATCCAATTCACATTCAGAAATTCCTTTGGAGTTTTTCTTCAAATTATCATTATATTCTGCAAGTAGTTCCGAGGACCTTTAATCTTACTGTCAATAACAGAAGCGTATGCCTTATCCAAAGCTTGAATAAATTTCTGGTCATTATTAAAAACACTTTATATCAATTCTGTGTATTTCTTGTGGACTTTTAACATAGATTTTATGAACATACATGGCACATTACCCCTTCGAAATTTTGCACAGCTTCAAGACCAGTTTGTCTGATGTAATTTTTAATCTTTACAATTAAATAGTTCAGGCCATTTTGAATAAGTCTGAGATATACATATTAGATAGATCTTCCTCCTCTTAGATTGAGAACCCCGCCAAAAAAAACAGGAAAGTAATGGATAACAAATCACACTGCACCAAATAAGACAAGATAAGAACATTACAGAGACAGTTGATGCAATTTTTTTTTTTAAAAAAATCCTTATCATGATGTCACCAAGTGGATGCAAAGTTATTTTTACTTTTGTGTATCGTTTCTTGCTACAAATGAACACTTCCCTTCTCAAGGGACACTCATTTAAACTGATATTTCTTTTCTTTTTTTTTTTTCACAAGCGGCACAAAGAGTGGACGCTGAATAAAAATAAATTACCTTTTTTTTAGACAAAAACAGCAGGACAAAGAACCCTATTAGCTATGAAACCAACCATTACTGTGAATAGACGAACAGAAATGACGTGGGCCTCAGAGATCAGACAAGACAGACACCCATTAGACTGTCCAGCTCCCCACTTCACCTAAACTCTGCTTGCTTATAGCAGGTTACAACCCAAGTATAAAATCTGGTTTACTGCTAAAAATTGTTTTGTTTTTCACTCATGGGTAATGATCTGACCGAAGGGTAATTTTAAAGCCACAAGCATTTAACTGGAAGAAGCTGCACCCTGAGAACGAACCTGGTATCTGATCTGAGCTGCAACATAACAAAATCTGATGTATTTCTTTTATTATTATTTCTTTTTATTATTATTTATTAGGATTATGGTATTTTTGACAGATTTGCTAAATCAAAGTACATTCACATTAAACTGCAAACGGAAATCTTCCCTTCTTTTTGAATTGGAGTTGTATTTTTACCTTTTTTAAAATTAAAAATATTGTTCAATTTCTCTCATCCTCAAAAGTAGAATCAATAGACAAATACATACCAAATTTGACAAAAATATTTTTTTTAATTGCATGCCGATATGACCACTATCACAATACAACCAAAAGAGATCTTTTTGAATAAACGTTTGTTAAAACTAAATAGTCTTAATGCCACACTAACAATAAAAACAAAAACTTTTTTTGTATAGTAGGAAAACTATTGGATAGGGAATGACTGCAAAACACTTTCCCCTCCCCAATTTATAGGCAGAAAAACACAAAATGCATGCTGGGATTTCTTCCCAGCCAATAAAATAGGCCAGTTATCAGTTTCATCTGACCCAGTCCCTGTCTATCTTGAGGCGGTAGTGCTGCCCTGGGTCAAGAGGGTGGCTGCTGGAAGAACCCATGTCTGTCAACAGGACTCTGCACCATGTCACACAAGTAGGAGAACCAGTCATGGCTGTCAGACAATTTCTACAACCACATCACCTCTTACATCTGGCTACCTGACTCCCCAGACTGCAACTACCTTGATTATTATGTGTGGGGTGCAGTTGAGCGAGAGACCAATAAAACTCCTTGTAACACCAAAGATGAACTGAAGGCAAGGATTATGGCAGCATTCACCAACTTAATCAAGGAGATTGTCCAGAAGAGATGCAGGAGATTCTGAAGTCATCTGGAGGCTGTTGTTGAAACCAATGACGATTTTATAGAATAAATTTACTCTTTAGTATTTCAAGATATTTTTGTGTAATTTTAGTAAATATATCTGTTAAAATGAGATGACAGTGCTATTTTCATTTTTGCGTAATTTAGGCGACAATTTATCCATCGCACCCTGTATACACAATGTTTTATTTGTATGGTAATAAACATGTTGGAATAGTCAATGTTTGTACCTTACATTTTGAACATCATAAAATGCAATGTGTATGCATAAAACCTCACAGAAATCAAATATAGCTACCTACTCTAATACAGTATTGAATCTTCGGTCATATACCAACAACAACACGTGTACTTGATTGCTCCCATCAATACTACTTCTACACACTTTTAAAATAATGTATTGGATATTCCATCAGTAACACTGAAGTTCGAGCTAAGCCTTGAAGCTCTGTTGCAAAAGACTCGGCTGTGAATGGCTGGCCACATGGTGGTGAGGCTGGAGAACTACACTCCTACCAAGACCCTCTTCTTCAGATAATTAGTCTCCAGCTGGACGGAAAGATAGGGTTCTATGAAAAAGTTTCAGGGATAATTTTGTTCTTGCTTATTTTATTCCTGTTATGTTCCAAATTGAATAAAAAATTTCTAAAGTGGATTACAAGATTTTATTTGAAGCCAAAGATCATCTAACTTTTATATTTAAAAAAAAAAAAAAAAAATGTGTTTCAATATTTTAAGAATTAATTATTTTACATGAAATTGATTGTACCATACTAATAATTTGGCACCAAATTGTACAGTATTTTAATTAAAATTTTTGTTTAAAAGTTTTACATTCTCATTAAAATATTGCATTTCATGGAGTACAATGACTCCTCTTACAACGTTAACTCAAACTGCTACTCCTGTCTGCTAATAGAACTATCACACAGATTGCCTACTTGATAATGTCCTTTATTTATACCTGGTGCATGGACGTTGTAGTAAACACAAATATTTAACAATATAAGATAAAATTAATTGCTAATCCATATAAATAATTCCAGGGAGGATATAAATCCTGAGAGTTCAATGTAATAACAGAGCAAATGATAATGAATCAGAGACTTCAGAAAGCCATGCTAATATTTTGCAAAATCGAGAATTCAATTTAAACTTCATCAGACCTGGCGGTTTCAAAACAACGAATGGGTTCAAAAATTCTTCCAGGAAAAAAAAAAAACAAAAAACAAATATAATGTAAGTTGTGTTTTAAGATAGTTCCAAAAAGTAGGAAGTGAAGGAAAGTGGTAATTGGGGGATATGTCTCTAGGAGATGAGATAGTAGTAATAACCTCTTATTTACTGGACAAAAGAAGGGAGTGGAGATGATTTTTCAAGAGGAGAACAAAGAAAAGGGAAAAAGAAAGAAAAGGGAAAGGAAGAGAGAACTAGAGAACATACACATTCTTCTATACACACACACACACACACATATATATATATACCTACATCCATACACATTTGCAGCCATCTACACGTTTTCACGTGTTCACACACTCACATACATATATACCCACACATATCTATGTGTATCTATAAACACATATGCACATACTTGACAAGTGCATTCCTAAGTACTGAGATAACATGTAAGATTTTCTCAAACACATCCCTAACCATATGACTGTAAGGAGGCACTTAAGAACGTTTTCATCAAGTGTACCCAGATATACACACAATGCGTAATCCATGCACCTACCCATGAGAATACAACATACAGCACATGAATACACACCTGTACACATACACAGACGCGGGCACACATTTGTATATACAAAAATATATGTCCCAACACAGATTCAAAGACAAAAAAGTACAATAGCAAGCTTGTGCAAACACGTACAATTTCAAGTGCAGACATAAGAATCGCTTCGGATTTTTAAAATAGCATCTATTTTAAGCAAAATTAACTCAAACTTGGGATTTTGGATGATTTACATGTATTTGTGCATGTGTATATGTGTATACATATATGTATATGTGTGTATGCATGTCTAAGAAATTTTATATATATATTATTTTACCCTTTCGTGTGCATAAAATACGAATGGGTGATAAATCACAGAATTTCCACCAATGATCCTTCATGTAATTTCCCTCCCTTCATCACATGTGACCTCACTTTGCAAAAAACTTTCTTCCCTGGGCATCAATTGCTTACACATCATTCTTTATGTACATGTTTACTGATCATAAAGCTTTAAAAAATCAATGAGGCACAAGTATTTTAAAAAAGAACTTTACATTGTATTTAAATGTACATAAAAACTCTTTTTTCCCCTCGAAATATATGGATGATCATAAGTGACATTAATGTCACATGTTTTAAGAGTTGTTTCTTCTGTTGGCAATAAACTGACCTCAAAAAATGTTAGTTTTCGTACTACAAACGTGTTGAATTCTCCAACTTACTTTGACAATCATCATTGCATTTTCAAAAAATTTTTTACATCCATTTTAGCTCTGATCTGGTTTAAATTCTCAGAGGACTTGTGCTTATAACTAATATAAACATTAACCACTTCAAAATTGAACTTCCCAAAATTTCATAAAATTAAATAAGTGGGAGGGATAACAAATGTTAAAAATATACTTTTATCAAGAAGTCCTTGTGTCAGACACAAAATTCAATTGGTAGAAACAGCAAGTCACAAGAGATGCAAAATTTTAAATCAAGACAACTAATGCATAATATTTCAAAAGGAAAAACACATTTATTTATAGTTTATACAACTACGAAAAAAGGTATACAAGTGTTGCACAAAAATTTCCTTCTGTGAGCATCAAAGACAGGATAATAATTTCGTAGGTAACAAAAAAAAAAAAAAAAAAAAAAAAAAAAAAAAAGGGATTACCCACAGAAACAAGAAAAATCTGTGACAATGAGTTTGATAAGAAATGGATTCATATACAAAAATTTAATCTCTTCAAAAGCAGGAACAACTTGGAGAAAGGAATAAGAAAATGGCAAAAGGCAAAAATTTTTCATATATAGTTCCCACTTCCATTCTTAACAGTTTACACAAACATCTCAGCTCAAAGGAGTTTCTTTTGCATTTTCAACCTATTTTCTCCAGGGCTCTTAGAATATTGCAGCAATGTTCACTTGTATATTTGGTGTGAAGAATTCTCCAGTAGGCTCATAAGGAATTTAAGTTTTGGAGTAGAGCTCTGCTTCGAATCTGTTAGCTCCGATTTATGGCTAGACCGTCCTTTAAAGTGCAGGTGCTAATGTTGCCTCTGTTCTTATCAATGGCACATTCTTCTGTCCGTTCTTTCTTTGTCCGCTGATAACTGTCCTTTTTATTGAATAAGTAACCATCATATCGGCTCCAGACAAAATTTCACAAGCCCTAGAAAATGTGTTTCTCATTGGCCAATATATATAAAACCCTCTCCTAGTATTAAAAAAAAAATGAATCCGCAACACATCAAACAATTTTGGCAATATGAACGCTTGAGCCTAAAAGGCCATAAAATTTAGCACACAAAATCATTTGAAGAATACATTTTTATCAAAACATGCATAAAAAAACAAACAAACAACCTAGACGATTATACATAGATCTTTAACATTTTTTTTACAAATAATAAAAATAAAAATTGGTAAAATTGCAGAATAGGACCCAGAAACAGATTTAAAAATGAAGCCGGATTTCTGGTGTAAAAAAGCCTGAATATTCCAAAAAAGAGCATTAAAAATTTGCAGACACCTACCGTTTAGGAGATATCTACAATCTTTGTTGGGTCTTTTGTATCTTGTCTACACAGCCCAGCCGATATTGGGTCTTTCCTCTTAATAATAACAAACATTTTGACTTTAAAACTGTTTTTTTATTAAGTTTGGGGCCTTATGATTATTACAAAAAATAGCAATAAAAATTGCAGAAAGTCCACCTTTTAAGAGGATACTGACAATCTTTTTTTTTTTTTTATCTACTTCCACATTTACGCTGAAAAAGGCCCCAAACTTAATAAAAGCTAAGTTTTAAAGTCAAAATGTTTTTAAAAGTGAAGACCAACTGTTGGTCGGGCTGTAGCCGAGACACAAATAAAAAAAGTAAAAGAAGTAAATATATGCTTTATTACGAATTATGAATGGGGGGGGGGTATAGAGGGATCAATATCAATATTTTTCAATGAACCTACAGAAAAAACTGTAGTGTACTACTCGCTATTAACATTTGGAAAATATTAATAATTTATTTTAAATAATTGTGATCTTGAGTAACATTTTTAAAACATATATTTTTCTGGGAGTGGTGCGTTTCCGTGAAGAAAACAAAATTTCATCGAAAAAAAAAAAGAAAAAAAAAAAAAAGAAAGAGAAAGTGAATTGTTCTCTACAATATCTAAGTTTACCTCAAAGGCCAAAAGTCGGTGTTCGAGCCTTGCTGAAAGCCAGGGTTTTGACTAGGGTTTTAGGTACCTCCACGAAATCGATAAAAAAAATGGAATAGCATGATGAAAAAGACGCCAAACTTAACGAAAACAAAATTTTATCGTCTAAAATGCTTATGTTATCATGAAGAGGAAAGACCAAAGTTTTTTTTCATTATTTTTAAATTTTTTTCATTCTTTTTAGAACATTCTAAATTTTGATTAAAAAAACATTGTTTATCTTTTTGTATCACCGGAACTAGTAAAATAACATACAACTTTTAGCACGTTTTTTTTGTATGACACCCATTATTTTTGGAAATCTTGCAAAAATAAAAATAATTGTCGGATGTTAATGAAACTTTCAGAAAGTATTCACAGATGATCGAAATTATATATAAATATGTTGTTTTTTTTTTTATTAAAGTCATGGCAGAAATATTTTTTTTATATTTATTACCCCCCCCCCCCAATAACTAATTTTATGAAAACTCTAGAAATTCGCTCGCGTCGGGTTTAGTGATTACAATTAATTAGTTATATAAAAAAAAAAAAAACATTTAAAAACAGTAGTAAAGCCGGCCTCTATTCGGCAGATTGGCGCTACATAATATTCCAGCTTTTTAATGATTTTTTGCGCTCTCTACTAAGCAAGTAATAATCTATAAATTGAATTTAAATATTGTTACTCTCTAGAGAAGCTGCAGAATTCTAGCAAGCCCATAAATTCTGACTTCAGTGTTCGATCCTCACTACCATCGACAAAATTAAAAATATGCTGAGTAAATAAATGTGTGCGTGATGAAGTTTGTTATTATTTTGTGTAAACAGTCCTCACTCCATGCAAAAAAACTAAATGTCTTTTTTCAATAACTCACGGGTTTTTTTACATAAAAAAGCTACACATTAAAATAGAAATTACTATTTTAAAATCTGAATAACGTGATATTTCGGTTTCATATTAATTTTCAAATAAAAACGAAACTGGCACTGCCCTTTTCGTTGCTTAAAATCAACTATCATTTTGGTTTGTTTTATTTCATTTTTAAGATAAAATACCAGATAAATTTAACATGAATTTTTGGGGGGTTAATTTGCTTTTTAAGCCCCACGCTAAATATCTATTTAAAAATCTCCCAAATCGTTATATTTCCGTGTAAATTTACACATACTGAACTCGAAAATAATAATTAAATTTTGATAAAATCTACCGTTTTGGAGTTATCGACAATAAAAGTTCAGATATTTCAAATAGAAATTTGAATTATATTAATCGAATCTCAACTTTGCTCGCTTTCACAAAACCGGCCATTTTTTATACATTTGTATTTTGTAAACAAAAGAAATTGTCGATTTTGAAAATCTTACAAAAATCTTTTTTTCTTAAGACAATAAATCTTATTCATAAAAGTAATTAAAAGCTTTTCTAATTAAATAATGTCATAGTTTTATTGCATTTTTTATTTTACGATTCAGAACAGATTTTAGGTAACTGGGGGGGGGGATATTAAACTGAAAAATATTCAATATCTTTAAGGACTGATATGATTTCAATATAAGGAATGCTGCTTCTAATTTCTCGAAATTTCATGAAATTAAGTAAGATTATCTTAAAAGAAAAAATTAAAAAATAATTCAATTCATTTGTGAATAAGTTCTGAAAGTTTCATCAAAATCCGATAATTATTTGATTTTTGCAAGAATTTCCAAATCAATGTTTTTTTCAGCTGAAAAAAAGCGCAAAAATACTAACCTTAATAATTCTAAATGTCGATTAACCAAAATTTTGAACGTGTTAGAAAGGATTAAAAAAAATTTTTTAAATAATTAAAAAATACTTTGGTCTTTCTTCTTAATAATTAACAAACATTTTCCCGATAAAACTTTGTTTTTATTATGTTTGGGGCCTTTATTCATCATACTATGCATTTTTTTTGTTTTTCAACGACAAAGTGGAAATACCTACTTCCTCTCCATTTCTAACCAGCGAATATTAAAAATAAAATGAAACAAAGAAATAATCGTAAAAATATAGAAAATAAATGAACAAATATCTACCCAAAATCTTTCCAAAGAGAAAATTATAGTAAAAATCTCTACAAAGAACGAATCTTTCCAAGGAAATTAATTTTCAAATTAAAAACAAAAATAAAGTGAAACTAAACTAAAGTCTAAAAAGGAGAAATAAATAGCAACACCACAATTTAAAAACACAGCAAGCAAAGACTTTGTTTCTATAAAACCCAAAATATTAATTAAACATCTTTTTTACATACCAAATTTGAATGAATAGAACTGTAAGCTGTCGAGTCCAAATTTGTATCACATGCGGTTAAATCCAATATTTTCGCCATAGAGAAAATACTTGTTATATTTTTGGAGAAGTAAAACGATTCACAGTGTCGTAAAAATTCCCGCCCATAAAACTAATTTACGGCAGGTCGAAATTGACACTTTCATCTGTTCATAATTTTCGCTGAGATATAAAAGCGATAGATTCCGTCTTCTTTTGCTCCTTTTCCTTTATTTATTTCATAGAAACAAAGGTTGATTTTAAAATTCGTACGAATAAAATAAATAGTACCAATTACTTGTTAGACAATTGTTTAATGCGTTTTAAACTGAAGTTAGAAAACTTATCAAGTTTTTTGTGTGTGTGACAAGCAAGTCATCGCTTGTCCTTCCAATGTCAAACTACAAAAAAGTTAGCAATAAAAGTATTAATACAGTTTTATTTCATTTTCCACATTAATTTGCAAGATCTCTAGCCACGACTTGAATAGACTGGTCCACTCGTAAAAATAATAAGGAAAATATTTCTGGGGAATAATTTTTTGTAGATAAGTATTATTATTTCTTCTTCCACAAGCCACGACATTTGTCAAACTCAAAATAAAAAATTGAAAAAAAACGTTAATTTTTTTTTTTTTATATATATATATATAATTTCAGAAGGCGACTCATGTGAGTTATCGAAAAAGTGTGAGAAATCAGTTCATGGCTTTTTAATTATCTGGACTTAGCAGCTGTTCTGCGTGCGAAAACAGATATTCTTTTTTCTTTTTTTACAAAAAGATTGATTTTAAATAAATTGAATTTAAAAAATATACATTTTTAATTAAAGAATAAAGATGTACATAAAACTATATCCGTTTATTCTTCACTCAAAAAATACTTATCTCCCAGTTTTTGTGCGTATGCTTCCGAGAAAAAAATCCCCACCAATTTTTTAAAATTTTAAAAAGATCTAATATTCCATAATTTAAGAAAATTCAAATAAATATCAATTACGTAAGCAAACTCTACATTTGTAAATAAATAACAATACAGTCCAGATAACTCTGTAAAAAAGTCAGCGACTGATATGCGATTATTTTTTTTAAAATAATTATTTTTCGATTCTGACAAAGCTTTAAGAAAGTCTGAATGTTAATCTAAAAAATAGGAAATCCCCGAAATATTTCGCTATTTTTTACGAGTGGACCAATGACCATCTCTATATTGTAATTACCTTCCTTTATGAAGTCAAATTTCCCGACTTTAATGACAGTATAGAATACATAGTAGTTTTTCCACTGCCGGAGGGTTAAAAATTAATTAATAGTTCAAGCTTCAAGTGAGCGTTCCTGCCAGGCTCTGCCCCGCCTTCGGTCATTATCTGGTGTAAGACGTCTCCAGGCCCGGGGCGGGGGGGGGGGTGCCAAGGGAGCTTGAGCAATATTTTTGTTACACAAGGGCTACCAACTCACTTTTTAAACTCGACTTTGTCTCATATTCCACTTGAAATTAGGCGTATGGATAAATACTCTCACATGAACATTGTGAAATTGTAAATTCCCGACTAACTTACTTCCTTCCATTCATATTGTAGTTGGTTAGCCAATCTGTATCGGTGACAAAATACAAATTAAACTCTGACCCTCTACTATTTTTGCTAAATCAAATACAACAAAAACAACAAGAGAAATAATCAAATAGGCAGATACAGTGTAACCCGGATATAAGAGAAACCCGGATATAAGAGAGGTTTTCTCTGGTCCCAAATTAGAGCCTGTGTTAATGTACAGTGTAACCCGGATATAAGAGACCCGTATATAAAAGAAACTCGGATATAAGAGAGATTTTATCTGGTCCCAAATTAGAGCCTGTGTTAATGTATATATAATAGACTAAACCCGGATATAAGAGAAACCAAAAAGAGACTTCTTCTCCGGTCCCAACAACTCTCTTATATCCGGGTTACACTGTATATATAATAGGCCTATATAATAGGCCAAACCCGGATATAAGAGAAACCCTGATATAAGAGAACCCCGGATATAAGATACTTCTCCGGACCCGACAACTCTCTTATATCCGGGTTACACTGTATTTGTTTTAACAGAAAATATTTTTATATAACAACAAGTGCACACGATATAATAAAGTGGTTTAAAACACTTCAGCTCTTGGTGATGTGATCAAGGGTAATATAAAAGGTGTTACTGTTATGCTATAGATCTGGTAAGGAATTAAACAGTTTATGGTGAAACTGAATGAAGTAGAGTAGATTGCTTGATTACTGGAGAGTAGTTGTCTCACGATATTTATTGTAAAATGTACAATTATGGCACAAGGCCGAAAAAGGTGAGGGAATGAGGCTGGTCATCACTATCTATCTTATACCTAGCCAATCCGAGTCACGACACATTCACTCATTACAATTTTCGCATTCACCATTAAAAAACTCGCCCGTCACCAATCAATCCTTCATACACCATAAACCACACCCAACAGGGGGACCTACAGAAAACGCACCCCATGATGTTAAATTAAAGGATAAAAATACATATGTACAATTCTAAATATGAGAGGGCAGGTGGGATGAAACCAATAATCAAACTAAATAACAACACAATTAATAAATTAAAAACATAACTGATGTTAGTAGGGCCCGTCCGACCCTCAAAAACGGGAGAAGCCGCTGTATTCTGCCCATTGGACAAAAAAATAAAGAGTTGTCTCACTTCGACTGATATAATTACGATTTTTTTTTATTTTGTTAAGATATTGAGTGAGTTGGTTTCTGAATCTCGTCTTGGTTGAATTCGTCACTAGATGAAATGATGTTGAAAAGAAATTGAATTCCACAAGCCGGGTTGATGTTAATAAAAATTAACTTTTAGCGAGGAAGTTAGGTTTCATGGATTTGTGTGACGAGTTGATTCTTTTAAGGACTCACTGACTAAGTCATGTCGAAGTTTCATATTTATGAATTTTCTTGATCATGTAGGAGACTCGAAAAAATGTTTACCAAATTTGGCGCGTTGAACTCTGAACCGGTCAACTCGTGGTCAAACCGTGACTGACGTAGGCAGAAAAATGACATTAAGTAGATTTGCACACCCGCAAAATCGGATCAAAACGATTAAAAACTTTTTTTCGCAATAAGGTGTGAAATTAATTTTCTGACCAATGAAAGGAGGCGATTTCCTAAACTGACAAAAATGTAACGAGCCTGTGTGAAAAAGAAGTCAGCCATAAATAGATAGACTCAAATCAATCAGAGTCAGAAGAGCGCAGATATCAAAGAGGACATAGGACTGACAGTCAAGTCCATCACTGACTCAACCCGACACTAAGAGCAGAAAGTGGGGTAGGAAAGCAGAACAACAACAACAAATTTACAACTGACTCCAAAAACAATTCCACCTGATAAGTACATTTTCCTCTTATCTTTTATTTCTCATTCACACTCTCTTTTTCAACTTAAATTGATCACCCCTTTTCCTTTTTCACCAACTCGGCGGATACAACAAAAACAAGAAACAGACATTACTACTCTGTTGAAAGACAGTGAACACATAATTTTTTATTCAAATCACATTTACTTAAATGAACTAAAAAGCATTAATCTTTTATGCAAACAAGAGACATAAATATACAAATTTGTTTATTCTGCATGAATGTCATTAAATGTACGATATTCTATTTTTCTACAAACATTCCTTATCGTGTTGTCTTTTCTTGAAATTTGCGTTGTATTTTGTGGACAGTGTATCCCGCATTAAATTCTCCTTTTAATACGGGTATGCTGTACTCCACAATACTTAGATGTGATCCTCTTTTAACAGGTTTAAAACAGAGAATGTAAAAATCTAATTCTACAATATATAAATCAAGGTTGAGTTTGTAAAATGAGGGACATCATTTTTTTAAGGGTGTTGTAGAGGACTCGGGGTCACCATGTGGTGTATGTTAGTAAGAATGGACCATTTGTAGATGTCTGTTTATGGCTGCGTGAATAACATGACCACACAATTTATATTTAATGCAAAATACCACAAAACATGAAATACAAGAAGGGACAAAATGGTTTTAAAACAATAACATCTATATTTATTTTGTGTATTGATGTACATGCGTAGAAGTTAAAGATCTGTAGGAGTTATGTCCCTTAGACTGTGAAATATTTTTATCTCAGCTCACAAAAGTTGAATTAATTACAAAGCTGAGAAATGCTGAATAAACTGTAGCTTTAGAAGAATATTTCAAAGAGAAAAGTTCTTGTTGCTTGTTTGGAAATGTTTCGTATGTTTGTAATGTAGGTTGGAAAAGTTCGTACGTACGTGCATGCGTGAATATGCTTTTAACGTCTGACCACCCATGGTCGATGCGAGAATCCTTAAGGTCACATTTTCGCAATAAAAAGGGAAGAGTAGAGAAGAGAGAGCATCAAGCTATTGTGTCTGCTGTTTATAATTAATGTAATCACGTGACAGGCTCACAGAAAATGGCGGGAAAACTTGACTTGGTCACGCGCTGGAAAAACTATTTCTACGTGGGTGGATTGCAACGCCCATTTGTGTGTTTATTGACCAATTAGAAGCTGATATTTCCTGAGAATATTTACTAAGCTGAGTAGGCTCTCTGATCCACTTTTTGCACAAAAATGTACAAAATTCAACATTGATAACAAAGTGGTAGCGGGATGCTACAGTGTGCTCTTATAGTGGCGTGGGGGTTTAGGGGTTAAAATGAACAGTTGATTTACTCACGCCACGAAGATTAATGAAGGATGATAATGATGAGGAGACATACAGGTAATTTTAAGAAATCAAGATAAAGAATTTATTCACAAATTTACACGCTTGAAGTAGTGTCAGTAGCTCGTTTCATAAAAATAAATCAGAATTCTTAAAGTCCGTAGTTTTGTAGCGGGTCGTGTGGTGAAAATGTGAAGAGGTATCAGAAGGTTAAAATTTCCTGCTAACCAGTCCAGCTACTTGAGAATGTTGGACTTTAATTAAGTCCAAAGAAGACAAAGAAAACAAACAAGACCGATATACATGGGTAAACAAATATATATTAATAACAAGTTACACAAAGACATGAACAGTTACATAGTGTTTGTATGGAAAAATTATGTGTGTGTTGTGAGTGTTCGTACGTACGTGTATTATTCTTAGCTCGTTCCCAGAATTTGGGAAACGCTGTTCTGTGAGAGGTCACATATTGGTGTAAGTGGAAAAAGAAAGATTTTATCTCACCTCCGCGCGAGGTGGCGGCCCAAGGCCTGAGTCGGAAAAGAGAGAGAGACGAAGGGTCAGCCAGTATTTATACCTAGGGGGGAGAAACCCCTGTTGAAGGATTAAGGAACTGAGGAGGAGCTAACCCCGACAGTTTTATTGTCATGAAGAGGAAATGTTCATACAACACATTAAACAATTTAACACAGAATAACATTTAAAAAAATAATTCAGACAAAGGTAAGAGAATTCGTTGGTTACCGAAGGGATTATTGTTTGCATTTTGAACAAAGTAAACGAGGAGAAATAGTTTGAATTACTTAGCTTTCTTGAATAATTGAAAGAAAATATTTTCAAGTGCCACATGCTGGTTAGAGGCTGATAATATAATTGGCGGGTAGTTTTACAGAGGCGAGTGTAGAGGACCGTGTGGGTTTGTGTGTTGTTGAATTGGGAACACGTGCTGTTTATTTCCTGCTAGAAGAAGGTCCAACTACAAGAACAATGGCGGACTCAAATTGAGTTCAACTGAACATGTAAAGAAGACAAACAAGACCGATATATAATTGTAAACAAATACATGTACTAAACAACACAATTTTACACTGTGCAAAGACATTAACTTTTGTGTGTGTGTGTGTGTGTGAACATTTCTGTTTGTTCTTTGGTGAATGTTCGTACGTATGTGTATGTGTGTATAATGTTCATGGCGTCTCCCACAAATGGGAAACGCTATCTTTTGAGAGAGCTCACATTGTAGAGGAGTTCGCTGAAATGAAGAAATGAAAAAGAGAACGAGGCAAGAAGTTGCCCAGTACTTATAGTGTAGGGAGAGCGACCCCTAGTGAACAATTAGGGAATTAAGGAGAAGCTAACTCCGTCAACAGTACTTTTAGCATTCTGCTACCACTTTTTTATCAATGTCATTTTTTGTGCAAATCTGTGCAAAAAGTGGATTACAGAGCCTTGATATATTTTACTTACATCTCATTGGTCAGTTAATATTTAAGTCATGTTCTCGCCTACGTCCGTACAACGCCTACGCTACTTTCTTTTCTTCTTCTTGTCTCACCAGCTAATTGCTGTGAGGGCAAGGTTTTCATTGGTCAAAACAAATTTTCCCAAAGTCTAGTATTTCCTTCTTCCTCCCAGCTCACTGGTTAATTTCTGTAAAAGGCAAAAAATTTACATAGGCTAGCGAATTTCTTTTCTTGTCCCCCAGTCCGCCGAATTTGAAGGAAGTTATTATTGTTTTACACTCACTACACTCTCCCTTACTAATTCTAGTTGGAAGTTGGAAGACCATCAAACATCAATGGATTAAAATATTTCAGATTTTGGGATATGGCGAAAATGATATGCGACTCGGCTCATAACACCCTCCTTCCGAAGCTTTTGCGTAGCAGGGGTTTTTAATACTTTTTTTCTTTGGATCTATTTCCAAAGGTTCTGTGAACTTTCTTTTTCTAGACGATTTTCTTGGTTCTGGCATTGTTTGCGGTCTTTTTATATCAAATGTATCGAAAATCGTATCCATTACCTCTTCCTGAAGTGGACCGTTAGCATCCTGTAACGGTCTCTTCCTTATTTGGTTTACGTGTCTTCTATGTGAGAATTTTTGCCCCTGTACTATGTAAACCATATTGCCGATTCTTTTGTCAATTGTCCCTTGCTCCCAGTAAGATGTATTATTTTTATATGCTTTAAAAAAACTTTTTCTCCTGGGAGGAATTTTCTTTTTGGTGCGTAGGGCTGTGTTACTGGTTTCGTTTTTCTTGGTAGCAATTTATCAAATGCAGATCTGATTTTTCTAGCGAACATCACTTCTGCGGGTGATAATGTCGATGGTGTAGCATTATTTGGCGTTATTCGATATACCTGAAGAAATTGCTGTAATGCTTTTTCCGTAGGCACATCATAGGCTTTTCGTAACGCTCTTTTGAGTGTATCAACAAATCTCTCCGCTTGCCCATTTGATCTTGGGGGATAAGGCGGGGATTTTATATGTTTTACTTGATAAATTTCGCAAAACTCTTGGAAGTCTTCTGACGTGAATTGCGTTCCATTATCTGTGACTATGCAATCCACTACACCAAACCGAGCGAATAGCTCGTGGAGGCAATTTATGGCCGTTTCCGAAGTAGATTTTTTGCAACGAAACACCTCCGGCCATTTACTATAGCTATCCACCATGATTAAATAGTAGAAACCGTCAATTGGTCCTGCATAATCTGCGTGTATTCTTGACCACGGACGATCAGTCTCTGGCCATGGCTTATGGATGATCGGCGGTGCTTTGGCTGCTAAATTACAACCCTTGCACATTTCCACCATCTGAGTAATATCCTGGTCCATATTCTTCCAATATACATAGCTTCGCATTAGCGACTTCATTCTATTTTTACCAGGATGGCCCCTGTGGAAATCCTTTAACATTCGCTTTTGTAATGTTTTGGGAATTACAACCCTTTTGTTGTAAAGTAGCACATTATCGCATAGAGAAAAGCTGTCCGAAATTTGCTCATTTTTTTCTGCTATTTTTGCTTTTGTTTCATTTATAAATTCGTCGATTTTGGCTTCATTTTTTATGTCTTGCAGTGTGACTGGGAGGTTTCTAACTGTACAACATAGTACTGTTCTGATATATTCTTCATTTCTTAAGGCTGCGATTACCGTATCTTCCAGTTGTTCTGTCTTTGTTGGTATAAGTCTCGACAGACCATCCGCATGCCCGATGTTTTTTGTTGGTAAATATTCCAATCTGAAATTGTAGTTCAGAAGAATCGTTCCCCATCTAAGTAACCTATTTGCAGTGTAAACCGGTAGACCTTTTTTCGAACCAAAAATTATTAGTAACGGTTTGTGATCCGTCTGCAGAGTAAAATGTCTGCCATAGATGTACCTATGAAACCTTGTGACTGCGAAGATAATTTCCAGAGCTTCTTTCTCTATTTGTGAGTAATTTTTCTTCGCTGGTAGAAAGGTTCGAGAAGCATGTGCGATGGGTTTTATTGTCCCATCTGGCATTTTATGTAATATACACGCTCCGACTCCGTAGGCGCTCGCGTCACTTGTTACAATAATTTCTAGTTTATGATCGTAGTGTGCCAAAAATAAATCTGAAGTTAACGTCTTAATTATTTTTCAAATGTTTCCTGGCATTGATCTGTCCACTGCCAAACTTTTTCTTTCTTTAGCAGCTCGTTCAGTGGTGCGCGTAGTTTATGCATTTTAGGAATGAATTCCTGGTAGTAACTCACTAATCCTAGAAAACTTTGTAGTTATCTTATTTTCTTAGGAACTGGCATTTTTTTTTTTTATTGCTGTTGACCTTTCAGGGTCTGGTCGTCTCCCTTCTTGATCTATGATATGGCCAAGGTATTTAATTTCTTTCATGAAAAAATCGCACATTTTCTTTTACTTTGAATCCATAGCTTTGTATTCTCTTAAACACCTCTTTTACATGTTGCCAGTGTTGTTCAACGCCTTCGCTATTAATCAATACGTCATCCAGGTATGCAATCGTGTACTCTAGTCCGGCAAGCATCGTATCCATTGTCTGTTGGAATATAGCCGGCGCGACCTTAATCCCAAAAGGTAATCTTTGGTATCTGTACAGTCCTTTGTGTGTGTTTATGTATAGTAGTTTTGAACTTTCCTCATCGACTGGAATTTGCAAGTACGCTTCACTTAAATCAATTTTTGAAAAAAATTTTCCGACATTTAATTTAGTGAATACTTCTTCTGGACTGGGTAGAGGATAGTGGTAGTCCTTTATTGCTGCGTTCAAAGCTGTAGAAAAATCAACGCAAACTCGAATTTCTCCTGATTTCTTTTTGACGTAGACCGTCGGAGCGGCCCATTTACTGTATTCTACTTTTGTCAGTATGCCAGTGTTTTCAAGTCTAGCCAATTCTTGATCAATTTTTTCTATTGACGCAAACGGTACGGTCCTTTTTTTCTTGAAAATAGGTTGAACGTTTTCCTTTACTTCGATATTTGCTGCCATTTTCTTACATCTTTCGAGACCTGCTGAAAATACTTCGGGGAAACTTGTTTTTAGTTTCTCTTTTAATTTGTCTGTCTCGGTTGATAAGCTTTTTACATTTTGGTAGTACGTACTTATAGGTAAATCCCACAGTTCGAATTTTTGCATCCAGTCCGTTCCGAATAGGTTTTCTGTATTTCTTAAGACGTACATTTTTAGTTTTTTCGTCATTCCATTAAATGTTACATTTGTAATTACTTCAACCACGAATTTTATTTTTCTCCCCGTAACTGATCTCGCAATTTTATCCGTTTTTAACATGGCAGGTTTGTTCAGTTTTCTCCATGTTTGTAGGTTTATAATAGTTAAGTCTGAGCCAGAATCCAGCTGTAGCCTGACTTTTCTGCTTTGCACTTCAACTTGTACGTATTTTCTTATGTTAGTCTCATCTGCTTGGTCAGTCCTCGTAATTCTTATTCTGGTTTTGTTTTCTCTTCAATTCCAACAATGAGAACTTTTATGGCCTATTTTTTTTACATGATAGACAAGTTTTAAAACGATATGTACAGTCTTTAAACCAATGCCAAGTCCCACAGCGATAGCATGGACTAGGTGGTAGTTTTTTTTCTGATATTGATTTTTAGAGTTAGAAAAATTTGTTTTACCTGTTCTTGAGGGGGGGAATCGGTTTGGTTTGGTTTGTTTGTGAGGAGAGAAAGTTGGTTTGTCTTCGTACTTATGTATGTGCGCGATGCCAGCTTCTTCTATGCCTTTTGAGTCTTTCTTCACACTGATGCATCTCTGGTAGTCTTCGGCTAGTTTTTGAAGTGTCAAATCTTGTTCACTCTCCAATTTAGTAAGGATTCTGCGTCTCATTTCTGTGTCTTTGGTTGAAACCAGTCCTTGGATGTAAATTAAGCATTTGAAATTCTCCGCGCTGAGTTCCGATAATTTGAAGTCATCACAATATTTATTAACAATAGATGCGAAAGTTATGTAATCTTCGCTGTCCTTTTTTGTAAGGTTCATGCATTTCCATCTTTTGTGGAATAGTGAGGTATTATGGCTGAAAAGTTCTGTTAGCAGTTTTATGGCTTCTTTGAAAGTTAACTCACTTGTTTTTCTTGGAAGGATATAATCTACGAATTTGGTATATTCACATGTGCCTAATTTTCTTAGTAATAGACGTACTTTACGTACGTCTGATCAATCTTTGCAGTCAATTTCATATAGATCTTCGTACCTTTTGAAGTAGTTTGCAAAAGTTTTATCTTCGTCGGGTACGTACTTGAAATCTTCGATAGTACCCCAAATAGCGTCATTGTGAGAGAACTGTTTCGTTCTCGGATTTTTGGTCTTTATTTAACATTACACGTAGCAATAATTCCTGTAATTCCAGATGTTTCTGATCGTACTTTTGCTGCTGTTCAAATTGGATTTTGATAAGTTCCACAATGGTTGACTTAAAATCTTCCATGTTGACGTAATTTTTGTGTAACCTGATATTCTGAAACCTGTGTACGCCCCCAAAAAATTTCCTTTGTTGCCAATAAAATTGATATCCAAAAAGAAAATTCTTTTTTTTATGTGTTCGCGTAGAACTTGTTTTTTTGTTGTTTTTTTTTTTTTTTAGAAATCTCGCGTAGAACTTGTTTTTTTTTTTGTTTTTTGTTTGTTTTTTTAGAAAGTTTCGCGTAGAATTTTTTTTTTTTAGAGTTTACTCGTCGATCACTGTTATGTGCGACGTATAGCAAAAAAAGTATGTCCTCCGCGTAGAGAGTTCGTTTTTTCCTTTGGGTTACCTCGTCGCCACTTGTTATGGTTCAATTTCCTTGTACCACGGTGATGGTCCAAGGTAGAACCAATGAGAATGACTCGAACACAGGTATGGAATAAAACAGATATATTACAAACAGAAATATGTACAAAAGAAGTAGAAGTATTAGTAATGAATATCAGATTTGGTTAGAGTGAATTATGTTGTCTCGACAAGTATCACTATTCCAATGTCTTACAGTAATCGTCTGACTCTGATTGTCTCTGAACTGCTGCTTCCTCTTGAGGCGTAGTATTTATAATGTCCGGAATAGTCCATTATTATTATGGGTAAGTTCCCATAACACTTAGTTAACAGGAAAACAGATTTGTCGCGTGCAAGCGATTTGATTGGTCGGAATTGATCAATCAGCGAGCTAGTTTTGAGGAGATTAACCAATGAATGCTCGTCGCATAATTTCTATGTATTGTGGTGGTGGTAATTACCACACATGCTTAGGGCATCGAGGAAAGAGGACCGCACTGATATTGTAATGATATTGTGCGGATCTATTACGCACGAACATACATACAAAATACAAATCACATACAACGCCAAGCATTCATTGGTTAATTAATCACCATTACATTACTATAGGCGATTTACAAATCGCAGTAATGCGATAATTTTGTAATCGCTCTATTTTTAAGTAGTCAATTTTGTGCACTTTTGGGAGAAGCGGATCACAGAAGCTTTCTTAAGTCTCCCCACAGCTCACTCGCTGATTGGTCGATGCCAACAAATCAGATCGTTTGCACGTGAAGAATAATTCTTCCCGCGCAGCGATTTGGAGCCTACAGTCGCTTATTTAAGCTAAGGTCTTTTTCATCTCATTAGTTAGAAATTTAAATGCCAAACGGATCCACGACAGTTGAAACCATGCGCCAACATTCTCACTCACACACACCACTCACATGCTGAACATAACTTGTACACACTCACATAAACTCTTCTTACACAGCAATATCTTTCAAGAACAATCATTACAAGAGACTCTCCTGAACATTCTTCCAGTGAACTTTGGAACACTAAAATAATAGTTAAAGAGAGACAATTCTTGGTTAATTCAACCTTCTCTTACTTAAATGCACGCTTTCTTTCACATCGTTGTTTGATATTGTATATCGTGTTAAATACATATTTTATGTGTAATGATGCCTTTTGGTTGTCCTTATCTGCGTGAGACCTTTTTCCTAATCTAAATTAAATTAATGTGGTGAAGTCCGCCACAATATGATGTTGTTGTATATGTCTAAAGAAATAAGTCAAACATGATTAACATTTGAATCAACGGGGTGCCATAATGAACGAGGAGACAACTGACCCGTAGTGAATCTTTATTACCATTCTGATTGGTTAATAAGGGAATGAGCTAAGGGAGATAATGAGGTTTTTATTTACACAATACATCACATCAGCTCTCTTGAATATGTTAATTAACTTAATGGGATTTAATTTTTGTGAACAGGGATAGACTACCTTCATGTTCGTTTGACATTATGCTAACCATATGTTTATGTGACACGCTTGTTTGTTGATTACACGAGCACTTCTGGTCACAGTTCTGTGAGAATCTGATTGTGGCTCATGTGACACTGGCTGCTCAGCTGTGATTGGCTATTTCTTGGTTGATGTTGTACTGGGCTGGAACTGATGATCAGCCTCTCTTGATGGTCATATGTGCCTTCAGTTCCTTCATATTTATTTCCAGCTAGTGTTTCCACGCTGCACATTCTCGGTTGATATCCTTTAATTGCACTACTCATCAAGACTTCATACTAGTATACTTAACTCGCAGATGTAGGGGGGTCGAAAATCTTTTAAGTGCTTAGGGCCCCTATGGGTTTAATCCGGCCCTGCTTGTACGTCTTTGGATGACTGCTTCTAGAGAGTACTTCTAAATCTATCAGGAACAAATTCTACAGAGTAATTAAATTATTAAGAATTTCTTTCAATTCCTTCAAAGAACCATTTTAGAGTATTAACAATTTTTTTCTTGAATTATGCACCTCTTTTATGACCACGATTCTAGATTTTTACTAAAATCCCATATAGGAAAACTGATATTACATAGCAGTTGTGAATTCTTTATCTCTAATGAAAACTTCTTGTTTCTTAATAAGGCATTTTTGCTTTTCCAAGACGCCTTCGTATTTCGGTTTCACATTTTCTGTCCTCCGTTAAAACAATTCCCATTTTTGTATGTAATGAATGTCCTAGTTGATCAGGTGTTGAAGTCGGGTATCCTGGTGTTGTTCTGCTGCTAAGGTCTGAAGGTCTAAATAAGTTATAGGGTGCTGATGACTCTGGACATAGTGTGGTGGCACCCCACCTTATCATCTACGGGAATTTTCCTAAAGTTAGCTAAATGACGTTGTATAAAGCACTATAAAATGAAAGGATATAAATCTTTCTATTCTTTCGCTCCTTAACCACAAGTTATAGTGACAAGACGTGTCTCGTTTCCCCTCTGGTAGACCTCTTAATCTTCAGGTTAACCTCGTGTCGCATACAACACACTAGACTACCACCCCCCGTTTGAAAAATGAATATAACCACAATAATATCTCCACAATAACCTATCACACACATACACACATACATACATATATATATATATATATATATATATATATATATATATATATATATATATATATATATATAATAGCTAGCCATTCGTATTCAAGGATACCGTCTACCAATCCCCAATCGCAGAAGCAGAAGCTCGCTCATTTATGTTTGCTCAACACTCACACTGCAACTATGAGCAGACCTTAGTGACAGTTTCTGGGGGAGAGCGTGTTATCTAGCGTGATCAACAATTTGAACAAGGCCAACACGCTCAAGCCCTCGGCCAAGATGACTTGTGACTTCGTGTAGGTTCCGCCTACCCAATTTCACTCACAAGGCTTGGGTCAACATGTGGTATGATTTTCAAACACTTTCCAAAGGATCGACCCCAGGAAGTCTCTTTCCTGACAAATTGACTATAGTGAGATTAAAACCCGGGTTTTATGGTCACAAAACGAAATAATTCCTAATTAGACTTGAAAAATTAGAAATTTTACTCATCTGGAGATAATTTCAATTTAAATTGATCACTTAGATTTAAATTAAAAAAATATTACTCCTTAACCATTATTCACGATATTAAAAATATTAAAATGAAAATGTTTTTTTTTTTTAAATTTAAACACTTAATTCACTAACGTTAACTGTAAAATTTAAGAGAATACTTAATATGTATAAAGAAGGATGCGTATGGAAATATGTATATGTATGTGTATTTACGTAAATATGTATGTGGTGTGTGTATGTAAAAACAGTAAATTCTTTTATTATTACCTTTGTGGGATATATCACTACCCCCACCTTCATTTTTGACGCACGCGCGACTTTTCACCCCTTCCTCTCACGTTCGGTCAGTCATAGTAGTAAACCGTTCTTAGTCGAAGATGAGGAAGAATTCATTTTTTTCGCGCGCTTTTGCGCTGACGTCACGGCAAATTTGGTTTTTCAAAATTAGTCGCCCCCGTGGTCGTCTGACCATCGGCACGGGCTGGCTCAATTATCTCTCGCCGGTAACCCCATATATGCTGACAGGGACATTTTATTCGGCAAAGCCTTGCCCTGATCTCATGGCTCGTCGCGGTATCTTACACTGTCGTCACCTTAGGACAGAATTTTCATTCCAACGCGAACATCTTTTAGCGAGCCGCTCAACTTCCAGAAACTTCCAACCTGATGAACGAGCATTTTTCACATTCTTCGAACTCATACTTTCTGAACCTGTTACTTTAAAAAGAATTACATACACTCACAATTATAAACTCTCGCAGTGAGTATTATTCCTTGCCGTATGTTCACTATGCATTACAACTGACTTTCTGAACCTTTCTTCTCGAAGAACTCCTTCCCGCTAATAGCAATCTTGGATTTGAATTTTGGCGCTATTCTCATTCACTACAATATTTCCAGTACCTTACTGAAGACAATCTACTTGGCCTCTTCTTCAACTATATTTCCAGTACATTTACTGAAGGTCTTCACTGAAGACACTACTTGTTAAACTCTAATAAAATTTATGTTTGTTTTTAACCTTTTGTTGTTTTGCCTGTCTACTTCTTTTCACTTTGTACGTTTGCACGGTGGAAAGAGCACGTCTTTATATTTTTTCTTTTTTTTTACTGTCTGTGGATTCGGTAGTGGAGTGTGTAGTGTCTGGCACAAGGCCTTATTTTCGTAAGCCAGATCTGCACCGCTATCGGGTCCGCAACACCTTCAAATCTTACTTCATCTTGATTTGAAACTTAAACTTTAATTAAGAAATATTACTCATCTAAAAATAGCTTCAGATTAAATTGATGAATTAGACTCTAACTAAAAAAGATTTTACCTTAACCGTCATTCACAATATTAAAATATTACTATTTTATTTTTATATTTGTTTATTAATATAATATTCAGTTTATATTAAATCCCTAATTTATTTGTGGTGAAGTTAAATATTTAAATTACTATCAAGCATTAAATCTAGTTTATTTGTGGATTATTTAAACATTTAAATTACTATCAAACGTTAAAATCTGTGTTTTTCTAAATTTCCCAAACATCTAGCTATACCACCCCTCTCCTTCCTTCAAAACCATACGTCAATCTCTTATTTCTTATCTCTTTACGTCCCCACTTTTTTCTTTTGTCCTTTTTCCCCATATCATTTCCGGTGAGTTGACCGATTAAATAGGTCAATATCTGACCCTTACCCAACTCCTCCTCAATATTAAATATTGTAATAGAAATAAAAAATAAATTTTGAAACTGTCCCTTCCCTCTCTAATTTCGACCATGTCTCTCACACTATCCCTCACCACCCTCTATGTCACCTTATATAAGCTTAATACTGCCCTTCAAAAGTGTAAATTTTAAATTCATTTTTTCACCTTTGAAAGAGAAGTCTGAAGATCCAGAGAAAAATAAAATCTCTGGTGAAATAAATTATAACAATGGAACCTTAAAGTGGTCTGTTTTTTTTTTTTTTTCTTTAAATTAAATTATTCTCTCTGACTTAATATTGAGCTCTCCGGATTTCATCCTCCTTGGGATTACCCATACGGATTACCAAGATTTTCGTTACTTATATAATTATTTATTTAAAAATATGATTCCTCCGCTACATAAGAGTTCTCATGTTTCAAAAACAAGAGCTGAAAACTTCAATATAATTATTAGAATTAAATTGAATTAAAGTATCAAGCTCTGTTTCATCTTCAAGCGAAATTTTTGGAATAACTAATCTTGAAATTTACGCGTCTTTATTCATTATTAAAATTAAATTACTATGGAAACGGCTAGAGCAATTGTTTAAATAAGGGGCGTAAGAAAAATAAAAAATACTAAAGAACTTCGGATTATTTACCTAACGAGTTCTTTCCTATTTGCTATATATTTTCACACACACACACACACACACACACACACATATATAATTATTTATTTGAAAATTATAACATAAATATGTTATAAAATCACTACAAAAATAGCCATTTTGTTTCAACACTTCTGATATCTTATCAAGTGATGATGTTGAATGTAGAATAAAGGGTTTTAAAAGGTTCAAATCAATCAAACACCCCTCGCTAAGAGGAAACATAAGCTGGAATGACCAATCAAAATACAAGTATACGAGAATTCAAAAAACTTTGCAACAAACTAAGGTTATAATAATTATTTAATGCTTTAATGTTGAAGTTAGACTAAAATAGAATTTATTCTAATTAATAAATATTAAATTATACTATGAAATTTGGAATTGAAAATTAAAATTTACTCATTTTAAAATTTAAATTTAATCTATATTAAGTTTAAAATTATAAAATTACTGAGAAAAAAGAAAAAATACATATGTTATTTTATTTATTTTGTTTTTATTGAAGTTAAGTTGGAATAAACATTAATATCAAATGTTGCTCTGAACTTCATGACAACATAGATATATTTGAATCATAAACAGAGGCAGGGGAGGATGACATCTTGCAAAAGACAATACATACACAATCAGATTATAATACAAAACACGGAGACGTATTTAGATATATACACACAAAAAAAGGTGACGAGACAGGAAATATCCCCGCGACC
>OZ038481.1:12629430-12639430 GCA_964036315.1 Acanthosepion esculentum | reverse complement strand
AGCAAATAAAATCGATTTAAGTTAAAAGTTCTTTTCAAATTAAGTTTTATAATTATTTATTTTTAAAGAAGTAAAAAAAAAAAAAAACTATATCGGCTCATTTCTATTTCAAAAAAACACAGGGAAGGACTTAGCTCTCAAATACCCACTCCAGAACGGCCCTAAAATCAATTTTCAATCGACTTTTATTTCATAGTTACTGAATTTTCCTACTTTGTCAAAATTACCGAATTTTGTTACTATTGCATTTTTCGGGCACCTTAGGGAATTATGTCTTCTTGCAATTAGTCCTTTCTTTTCGTTTTCTTTCACTTTTTGTCCCCTTTTTAGCTGAGTCATAACAAATGTTCTTCGCATAGACATCATTATTATTATTGTTTTCTGACTATTTTATTCTGGGCAGAGAAAGTTTTAGCAAGTAAAAACAAATCTTCTTACACGAGGCATAAATTAAAAATTTAAATTTCCCTAATTTTCTTCTGCTAAACTTGGTCAATGAATGAAGAAAAAAGAGAGAAAATAAGCTTAAAAGAAATTATGCGCCTCAATCTTTTACATTCTACTGCGAAAATGTAGACTCAATTTGCTCATTCACATTTTTTATGCATAATAGAATCAACCTTAGATGTGGAATTAGCAAATTTAAAGTAAACTTAAGAAGAACTAAATTTCTTATTGTTTTTATAGTCGCGGACGAAAATCGATTTGAAATAAGCTTCTGCTTACTTACAGTATTTTTTTTAATTAGTTACTTTTTTTTAAAAATGTAAAACAACACTTGAAAATTCACAGTTTGCTTTAAAAACGTGTTTTATTTATTTTGTTACATTCAGAGATAGATTTAAAAAAGAGGGGGGGAAAAAAATCTTGTATCCGCTCAAGGAACTGGCATGAATTTGCAGACTCCCCGTATCAAGTAAGGATGAACTACAAATAAAGTCATGAAGAGAAGAAAACACGAAGTTAACTATTATCCATGTCGTATAATATAAACAAAATATATATTTTTATTCCAGTTAATTCTTACTTTAAGCTAAAACAGTATTCAGTGAGTTACATATGAAAATTTCCGTTTCAATTTTTCTTCCTGAAAATGCCATCATGGAGTCTTCTCGAAGATTTGCTTCAAAGAAAATACTCATATCCTGAGTGTTTTTCCTTAAAGACCAAGGTAAGTTTGTTTTGTTTTTTTTTGTTTTTTTTCTATCACTCCCTTAATTATCAGAACAATTGTTGACTAATTTCGGAACTTTAGAATTGACAATTGTTTTATTTCTGAATTGAATCCGAAACTGTTTCACTTTGTTCATTCGGGAGACTTGCCACTGCGATGATTTTAGCCGAGGTTGTAAAATAGCAAACAGAACCGAACTAGTGATTTAATTTATTTTGCTTAATCAGATACAGTGGGCTCAAAGAATACTCAATCAAAATACTCCTTACATCGACGACGCTGAAACCGAGAACTCAAGAGTTTGACCTCAGTCTATTGAAAATGCAATGCTGTTGAATTTGGGCTGGGCTGAATAAATTTCTGCCATCAGTTTTCAAAATAAGTTAAAAAAATTTTTTTTTTTCTTTCTTTAAGCATTAGTTTTTAATTTTTTTTTTTTCTATACGTCTTACTTTCTCGATTATCCGAACAAGAAATGAAGAGAAGAATTGAAACCATCCGAACTTAAACCCATTCTTATTGTAAAGTTTTCTTCTCTGACAAGGAACTGGAAACCCTACTTAACGTTCAAATTTAATGACGGAAACTCTCAAAACTTGACGCATTTATTTCATTAAAGATAAAGTGGACAAAAGTCTTGAATATAGCATTTCAAAATGTTATTTGAAATTATAAATGTTAAATTTCTTTCAGAAAATAACTTTTTCTTCATTCCTTTTCAATAAATTTAGGTATTTTTAATGAACGCGTTTTTTCTCGAAATGAAAGTAAAAACAAAAACGGTACCCCCAAAATTTACAAAAAATTAAGGAATTATCCGATCCAAACGAAATTTTCAGTACTTATTCATTATTGAATGAATAATCTACTGAATAGTTTATAGAAATTAGAAAACCTGAGAATATTTTTGATTTGAACGACCTGTTTCACTTTCACCCATCCCCGCGTCAATTTCGATATCTCTTGTGTACTTTTTAATTTTGTGGTTGTTCGTCAAAATTTTCAAAGAAACATTGAAGGTGTTATTTAAAAAAAAAAAAAAAAAAAAAAAAAAAAATTATGCAATGTCAAGTGTGAACAGACGCAAAATTCATTCCGAAACTTAATAAAAACAAAACTAGTGCTTCTTGTTCTTGTATGTAAAGTACTGAAGTTCAAAATGGATACTTTTTTCCGCAATGGTAGCAAGAAGTCGATACCTTGTTTTAAAAATTAAATGTTTGCCAAAATCAAAGAATTAACTGAGACAAACGAAACTTTCAGAACTTATTCATTAGTGAATAACTATTTTTTTTTTTTTTACTGAATAAGTTTTTTTTATTCTTTAAAAAAAAAAGCAATCTTTGGTGAAATTTTGGTGTTATGTTTTTTTTTTTAATGCCTTTTTAGTTTTTCGATATCGTGTGTATGCACTTCTTTATTTGGGTGTGGAGGAGGGTGGTCTAAATTTTTAACAGTTGAAAAGAAATCCTTGAAAGGAAATTATGCAATCGTCTGTGAACATATGGAAAATTCGGCCCGTATCTTAACAAAATAAAAATAAAAAATTTTCTTTGAAAATTGGTGCTTGCATAGACACGTTGTTATTTTCTTTCAGATTCGACTTGTAATTTTTTTAGTGCAATTCATCCCGTTGCTGTCCGTCACAAGAATTTATGGTCATGAGATTTAAAAATTGTAACGTTTAATGAGGTTAAATGTCATTTTAGAGTAGGGATTCTTTTTAAAAAAAATTTTCGGTACTTGTGGCTTATTTGTCGCTACCTTTTCATTAGGTGATCGTTTTTAAAGTTACGGTAATTAAAAAATAATTTTTTTTTTTCAGACTGCTAGCTAAATGAATCTTTATTCTTTAAGATAGTATATTTTTACACGTCTGTATTTGTGAAAAAGTTGGAAAATTAATTTTAATTTAAAAGTGGCGACAGATAACCCACATCGAAATACCCCCACCAGCCCAGCAACTGATAGATTATTTTTTATGTGCAACAAAGAAATGATAAGTTATTTATCTTGCGTTGCCTGAACTATTATTCAAAATCGGAGTATTATAATTAATTTCATCTCCCGTTCAGCAGTATAAAAAAAAGAAGAAAATTGTTTATTATAGTACTAAGTTTAAGAAAAACGTACATAGAATAAAAATTTAAAAAAATATTTTCTTAAACTATTTGGTTACATAAGGTTTAAAAAAAAAATTAGATTTAAACATAACAAATTCTTGGTACTACTTTTTTAGGTTTTATTTTTACTTTTTCCCGCTCTTTTTCGGACAGAAGTAGAATTACAATCTTTTTACTTATCCTTTAACCTCACAGGCTACAGTGCGTAAATAAAACCTTCATTCTATTTTAAGTAAAAGGTAAGCATTAGAAAATCAAGTTAATTAATCCTTAAACTTACTAACCGACTTTGAAAAATTCTGAATTTTTTTAAAAAACTTAAATTTGTTGTTTTTTTTTTTATGTTACACAAGTATTTTTTTTAGAGAATTAAATGATATTTTTGAGTTTTATAACTTGGTTTTATTTTTATTTTCATACCGGTTTCTTCATGTGCCATGTCCCCTCAGGATGTAGGCGATCATGGCTCCCCACACCTTCCTTTCTCTTGTAGTTCATAAAATTTTGTCTTTGTTATTTCTCCTGAACCCTATTCTTTCATCCATTTACTCAAGCTCACTAATTATATCATGCATTGTTTTCCTCTCTCTTGCCTTCAATCTGTCCTGTGAGTATCAGATTTTCTAAGCCTCTTTTCTCATTATGTGCCCTAGAAACCTCAGCTGTCTCTTTCTGATGTTAAGTACAAGTTTCCTTTTCTTCATTTTCTCTAAAACTTTGTCATTGGTCACATATTTGGTCCTCAGCATCTTTCTGTAGAACCACATTTCTGTTGCTTCAAGTGTTTTCATCTTTGAGGAGATTGTCCAGCACTTGCTGCCATACAGGAGGACAGATATCACATAACATTTTAGTACACTTTCCTTGTTTCTGGCAAAGATTTTTCTATTCCTTAGTATTGTGGCAGAGAGCAATCAATGGTCACTTTTGAAATATCAATAATTATAGTAATATAGAATTTTATTTATAGATGAGAAAAATAATCTGTGGTGAAGTTTGTGCCCAGAGAATCTGTGCTTCATCAGAATTATTAATATAAGATGTCAAAACAATAGTGTTTATATGAACTATGGAATACCGAATGAGAAGAGACTGTTCATTTAATCATGAAACGGGTGAGGTCAGATATCAGGTTGTATTCTAAGTTTACCAACACCCTGGGTTTTTTCGCTACCACCACGTTTATTTAAGTGCCTGTTTGTGCAAAAACAAACAGTTGAAGTCTAGTTGGAATTGGAGCTGGGTGAAGTGAGGTGACAAGCAGTTGACCAGTGAGAGAGAAAGCATCTGCTTGCTGCTGGAATAAGGGAGGAAGTGAACTCTAGTTATCAGATCTGCAATATTGGCGCATTACTGCTAGTGAACCCCCTTATATTCTAATAGTGAAATAATTACGACAAGTACTAAGAACAAAAAGGGTGAACCCAAAAACTACTTCTCTCAGAATTATTTGCAATATTTGTTTGTTTTTTTTGTTTGTTTTTTCTGGACTTTATTTCATATACACTACTTTCATGTAAAAGAAGCATTATTCTTTTTGTACCAATTTCTTCCTTATATACAGATAAATATTTCTTTGGACTTGAATCGACTTGTTCATATGTGAATTTTCTGCTTGGCCCAATTCACGCCCCCAACAAAACTTGCAGGTAGACCAGCTGAATCTTTCGGGATCTACGATTTGTTAATTGCTCTCAAGGATCAAATAAATCACAACGTGGCTGGAAAGTGGAATCTAATTGACATTGTGAACCGGAGACTTTGATTGAACCTGTAATACTGGACCAGGACCAACGGCCAGTCTTGTAGAGTACATCAATCCAGTGGGGTCAGGATAGGTGTTACAGTATTATGCTTTGCTTTTGGAATGCACCTGTCTGGCTCTACCACTTTGTTTCTGTTTAATTTGGCCAGTGAAGATTCTACTTAAATTTTAATATTTCCAGTCCGTCGATATTTCTGTGTATTGTAGGTTGTTCTTTAATATTAGTATTCTGTCCTTGGACTGTATGCAGCCAGTTGATGAGCATGTCTTTTTTTCTTTTTTTTTTCTGTTAGTTCTTATTTTTTTTATGCATATCTCCTTTATCTGTGATACTCATACTTTCTAGTTCTGCACATTTTTTGTTGAGCCACTCCTCTTTAGCTTGCCTGCATTTGTTCCTCATTTCTTTGTGTAGTGTCCTATATTCTGTTCTGTCTTGGAATGTTTTTTTTGTCTGTTTCATCATGTTCAGAATTTTGTCTCATTTATTGATTTTTTTTTTTTTTTTTTTTTTTGTCTAATTTCCTCTGGGATTATCTTGACTGTTGATGTTACTAGAGCTTCTCTTAAAGTGTCTCACTTTGAGTTTCCATTTTCCTTTTGTCCCTTGTATCTGCTTTTCACACTGTCCATATATTTCTGCTTTGGATGTGGGTCATTCAAGAGTCTGTCATATTGCAATTTAGGTGCTGCCTTAGAATTCTTCAATATCTATAGTTTCACTCTAAGGTTACAGATCACTGGGAGGTGATTGCTTCCATAGTCAACACTTGGATATATTTTTCGGTGTAAAGCTGCATTCCTGAATCTCTTGTTGATAGTTACGTACTTGATCTTTTCTTCTTTTTTCTTTTTTTTTTCCTACTCCTGGCCTTCTTCATATTTGCCTTGGGCGTTCTTGACACCAGGTGTTGGCTATTACCTGGCCATTCACGACACCATTGGACCCATTTTTCTCCGTGTTCCTAGCCTGAATTTTCCAAACTATTTCACCATCCCTCTCGTTGCCTACTTTGGCATTCAGCTCTCCTGTAACAGTTATAACTTTTTGCGATTTGCATTGAGCCTTGGCATTGTCTAGCGTAGAACAGAACTTTCCAATTTCTTCACCTGTACTTTGTGCGGTCAGTACAGGCACAACTAAGATAAATATGTTGAAAGGCTTTCCTTTCAGTTTAAATCTTTCAGATAGTTGACAGTATCCCAGAATGCATTTCTTCATGTCTTAGTCTATTAATAGTCCTGCTCGCTTTTTGTTTTTCTCTCCGTCCGTGTGTCTTTGATCCTGCGTTTATCACTAAGAGAATATCCATTGTTTGCCCAATCGGGTTTGCATACACTTGCTCGTTTCCTGTAACTGTCCACAATGTCAAGGAGTTTGGCTCTCTTTATGGCATTTATGTGAGTTGCCACTGGATGACAGTCAGGTGGCAACTGCTGCACATGTTGCTCCTTACTGGCCAAGGAGTTGATTCAAATAGTCTCAACCCCCTTGATGCCATTAGCTTTCATATTTTGTTTGTTAAATTCCATAATATTTGTGGGGATTGATAGTGTAGTGGTTTCCTGTTGCTTTCTCCATTGGGATTTATTGAGACACCACCTCTAATTAGTTGGCCATTGACTTGTCAAAAGTTCTTCCACTCTTTGATTAGTCTTATTTTTCATCCTACAAGGTTGCTACCAACCTGCCTCATATGCAAGAGCTTAGAGTGGAGGAGCTGGTTTAGTAACAGTAACTTGTTTCCTACTTTGACACTCAGCTCTCACATGAATGTTATAATTTCTTGTGATTTGCAAAAGGCCTTGATGTCATATAGTGTAGAGAATTGTACTTTGTGGGTCAGTGCATACACAACACTGATGGATATGTTGAAAGGCTTTCCATTCCGTTTAATGACAAAAATACTTTCAGATAGTTAACAGTATCCCAGAATGCATTTCTTTATAACTTTGTCTAGTATCAATCCTACTCCTCTTTCATATTTCTCTCTGCCTGCATATATGATCCTGTGTTTGTCACTGATGTCGTGTAATATCTAATTGCATCCAATGTGTTTTAATTATTCTGAATTTGATAGTTATTTAATTATCATATTCTTTGGATAGGGAAAAGTAGTCAAAAGCAGTAATTCTGAATCATTTCCTTTTTGAACATCCATAATAAAAATAATCTAACAGTTGCTAAAATGAAAAAAAATTCTTTTAAATGTTTACACTTGAAAATAGTGTTAAACTTTACATTTTTCAATTCTTCAATTATACCTTTATTTAATAATAAAAAAAACCCTCTTCTGACAAACAGCAATGGGGTGAATTTCAAAATTGGATTGAAGGATTACATGTAATTTGTTAAAAAAAATATTAAGTGTATTTTTTTTTTCTTTTGTCCAAACTGAAAGAAAATGTTTTATTAAATCATGCAATCAACAAACATAAGAAAAAATTATTTTTAGTTTTTATTCAATTATTTTGTGGAAAATTCTCGATGAATTTTCTGTATGTTCATGCTTGATATTGATAAATATTTTGACTGAAATAACAGCTTCAGTAATTTTTCTTTATATAACTCTATAAAAAAAAAAAAAAAAAAAATTGACAAACACCCTCTCAACTTAAAAAGTATACACAAGATATCAAAAGTGGGGCAAGGTGAAATGAACTCCACAAAAATATTTCTAATAAAATAACCTATTCAGTATACAATTTATTCATTAATGAATAATGGCTGAAAATTCTGTTTGTATTGGCTAATTCTGATTTGGGGCATATATTTTCAAACAGAAGGTAGGAATGTTTATTTTTTTCTTGCTTTCATTTCTGAAATAAACGTCCATTTCAGTAATACTAAATAAGACAATTTATATATTTTTAAATACTCGTAATTTTTCTGTTTGGAACAAGTTTTTTTTATTAAAAGAATTAAAAAATGTAAAGTTTTATGCTATTGTTGAGTGTAAGCCTTTATTAAAAGAATTTTCATTTTTTTTTCTTTTTACCAAATGTTAAATTATTTTTGTGTCGATGTTCAAAAAGTAAATAAATCTGAATTACCACCTTTGACTAAATACTCTTCCCATAGGGAAGAGTATTACAATATATGATACTTCAATTGGGTTCGGTTAAATATTTTATGAAATCATGCAGGTAAAAAAAATAAAATAAAAGCAACATATTAAAGTATCATTTAACTAAAAAGAAAAAGAAAAAAACTACTAATGTAGTATAAATAACTTTTTCATTCTACCAATTTCATACAAGCATAAAAAATAAGAAATTATATTCTTAAGCTATTGGTTATAAGTTAAAGATTATTTATATTTTTAAACATAAATGCCAATTTCTTTTTTACAATACTGGTGTTCTATATTGCTTTAATTTTTTTATAATTTTTTTCACATGGTTTTTAAGAGAGATTACAGTAGAAAATGACAGTTATTGGCCTATGATGTAATACACAACTATGTGTAAGTAAATGATATTTTCATTTTGTTTTAAGCAGAAAGCAAGCATTACATCTAAAAATCCAGTTAATTAATCCTTACATTTTACTAATTTAAAACAAATCTTTCGGATAAATATTGGATTATTAAAAGATTTTTTACATTTGTTTACTTTTTTTTTTTTTTTTTTTTTTTTTTTTTGGTGTCTAATGTTGGTTCAAGGAACAGACATTCAAATGTTTTTAAAATGCCTAAAAACTTTATTTACACACAGAAATGAATTTTTCTTTTCAAACAAAATTTCTTTTTCAATCATGTCATATCAAGCAAGGCAATAATGCCACAAAGACACGGGGTTACTGAGAATGAAAGAGAATGAGAAAACTTTAGTGAGGAGAAAAGACAGGAAAAGGACAAAATTCAAGAAAACAGAAGATGGTGACTGACATCGTATTTCAATTTTTGAAGAATGTAGGTGGCAGGAAAGCAAGAAACTGGAAGAGAGGTGTGAGAAAAGAAAATAATTACAATGGAACTTAATCCAACCATACAATGATGAGACCTATTTGCCAATCTAGTAGTATGCTTAAATTCATGCAAAGTTCCAAGGTGGAGTGCTCCTTAGAACAACTGCTATGAAAAATATTTATAGAAAAAACAGGAAAGACACATCATGGTGGTAGGAAAGTGACTCAAGCTGAGATGCCAGGTCAGGACCAGTAACATTATAAATCCTTCATTGAATTTTGTAGAATTTCAAGAGATATAGCAAGAGCAACAGACCAGATGTGACAGTAATCTTCAATGCATGAATGAATGGTAGATTTATAAATGGGCAGAGGATGGATTCTGGCAACAAAAATTGTCTAGTGTATTCATTTATTTTAAATATTTAAAGGTTTAACCATTTTCTTTTAATTTTTTTTAAATAACAATATTTTTCCTCCACTTTACCTTACAAGTTATAAAATTAAATCTCCACATTTATCTTGATAAATTTGCTCAAGAGACAAAACATATTGGTAAAGTTTTCCTTTTGCCTTTATTTACATCAATATGTATATTTTCACACACACACACACACACACAATTAATACAGACGAGATATAGAAAAGAATCTGCAATATTATTGTCTTGACCTGGTATCTCAACTTGAGTCCCTTTCCTACTACTATAATGTCGCTTTTCTATAAATAGTTCCATGGCCTTTATTTGGAAAAGCTCTTCACTATGGTACCGAGACTTTATGAATTTTAGTGCAGAACTAGATTATCAACAAGGTCTCATCAATTTATACTTGAATTGGCTAGTTGTAACCTTAAATTCTATGATATAAAGTTTTTTTCTCACACTTCTTACTTGTGCAACTCTCTTCCAGCTCTGTGCTTTCCAGCCAACTTTGATCTTCAAAAATTCAAATGCAATATCAATCATTATCTACTACTATTGTTTCTCACTCCTTAAAGTTTTTTTTTTTTTTTTTTTTTTACATTCT
>OZ038481.1:12584430-12616930 GCA_964036315.1 Acanthosepion esculentum | reverse complement strand
ATCAAATCTTGGAAAATCCAACTTCAACCAAACAAATCCAATTGAATATGAAGACCCCAAAGATTTATCTAGAGGTTCTCTTGTTTCCAACAAAAAAATAATTAAATCCTCCGGTCTGTTGGAAAACAGACCTACCAATTCTGTTCTGTTCAAAGGAAATTTTTCTGAATTTGTCTTTCCTCTGAAAAGCAAGATAAATTTTTCACTTTCTAAAAATATTCTACCAAAGTTTAATTCAAAGATGCTTCTTGGGTATTTCAAAGGAACTTGTTTAAGAAACTTGAGCTCCAATCCACTTGTACCCTTAAAAGGATTTAATATACAAAAGAATGAACTTAATCCAATGGCCAATGTTATAACATGCATCATCTCTAAATACTGTACTAATTTCTTTCTTTCTACAAGAAATTGGATCTCTTTTCAGCCGAAGAGAAAATTACTTCATCAGCGACTTGAAATTTTAACTGAAGGTCAAAGCCAAAACAGAAAATGTAAAAAGCAAATGACAAAGAACGATATGGATGCTGTCGATCATCTAAAGTCGGTTATAGAAAAGACAGAAAATTTTCCAAATAAAAAAGATTTGTCAACCTTAAGCAGTGATCTTTGGACCAATGAAAATTTAACAGAAAAAACCTGGAAATTAAGCAATATTACTCAAGTGCCAGTAACAAACTGTCACAAAAATTTTGTGTCTTTTCAAGACACAGATTTGTATTTTTTGCCTGAATTTACTTCAGAATGCCAAACACCCAAGAAAGAATTTAATTCCTTTGGGAAAGATAAGTATATAAAAAGTGGTATTTTTGACATGACCAAAAATTGTGAGATTGAAGACTACCTTGATGAAACTTCACTTTATTGGAAAACTTGCCTTAAAGAAAAAACCTACAAAACCTTACCTTCAAAATTGATTTCCAATGACCCCAAGACTACAGTGCCTAAATATCTGACACTGGACTATGATCCAGAAGTCTATGATTACTTCCCTGACAGCATTCTATCTACATCACCAGCAGCCATTTTAGTGCATGAAGAAAGAAGCTTCATTCCAAGGAATGAACACATGTCAAGAGAACCACTTGGTTTTGATTCTTCAGACTTCAAGAATTTTGATCCCTCTTTGAAAGGAAAGCATTTGATTGGCTCTTCTAAGGAAGGTCAACAGTCAACATGTTCAACTCCTCAGGCACAAGTTGAGATGCAAGGCTTGGATGATGAACTAAATAGTCTTGCTTCAACTGAATCCCTTCAACAGATCATTAATGATGGCTTTCTCTCAGAAACAGTTGATGATGATGATGATATCTTTCCAGATTGGAAGTTTCTCTTACAAGATACTTCAGCATCTGAAAGGTTTCCTGCAACAAATGAAGCCAGAAATGATTATTTCAGTAATCCTAATAATACTGATGGCACTCTTAGTTCTGAAAGACATTTGGAAGATGATTTGGATGATAATTTTCAGGCCATATCTGCTGAAGAAGAAACCATTTCCAATTTGAAGCAAACATTTTCTGATTTTTCTGAAAAGACTCCATCAAAGGTAAGATGTATTTTTCTAATTGAAATTCACTGAATCTGTGGAAATCTCATGAATGTTGACAACTAAGGTTATCTATTTACATTCAAACTAATTTCCCCATCTTTGTTGTTGTTATCACAATGTTTCGGCCATTGTGCCCTCCAGTCTTCTTCAGATATGTTGATCCTGAATCCCTTTATTTAATCTACAAGAATCAATTGTTCTTATTCCACTGTTCAAGTTTAGGGATATTAAATATAAATGATCAATACAGGTTGAGAATCCTTTATCCAAATTTCTTGGAACCGGAGGTGCTTCAGTTTAGAGGAAGTTGTACATGCTCATGTTATACTGTTATATAAATTAATGAAAGGAATCTGGAGCAAAAGATTACCATAAAGTTTTACTTGATGATTGATAAAAATGCCAATAAAATTTTAGCCTCAGTAATATGTATCTTATTGTGGACAAGTAATTCTATCGTTCTTTAATTTCTTAGGATAAATTGTGAACAAATGATATTAGTATAGTTGTGTAAGCAGAGAAGGCTTCTGCTTCCATATACCATCCTCACGCCAGAACAATTGATTGAAAGATGGTTGAGGTAGTTACGGTTGAGTGAGTGAGAAAAGAATCAAGAAAAAACCAGTAAAGTTAACTGCTTCTTTCTTCATGCAAAAATGTGATCAATGAATTTGCCAAAATGCTGTGAAGAATTGAATTAAATTTTGGAATACAGACTATTTGATATTGTATATATCATTTATGAAATGGGGCAGCTTGGAAACCATACCCAAGTATAAACATAATATTCCTTTACATTTCATAACACAGCTTATGCATATACCATGAAGCTAGTTTTATATAAATAAATATAACCTGAAAGCAGTTTTATATAAAATTTAATCATTTTGTGTACATGCAGATACAGGTAATGACATTAGTCATGTAATGCTCACCTGGATTTTTAAGTGGCAAAATTAAGATTTCCTGAAAAAATGTTTTGTACTTTCTGTACGCATGCAAAGAAACATGATCACTACTTACAAAAATACACAAAATTTTTTTTTTTAAGCTTTTCACCCCAAGCAAGGCTGGAAGCCACTAGCACGCAAGGGGTTACAGAAGGTTTGGAGGAAGAGCAGATAGGAGTGGTAGAGGAAAGGATGTGGAGAAAGATAGTGGATCGATCAAGGCAAGGGAGTTACAGAAGATTTGGAGCAAGAGCAGATAGGAATGAAAGGGGAAAGGATGTAGAGAAGGGAAGTGGATAGATCAAGGCAACTGGAGATGTCAATTGACGTTACACTTAAATAGTTGGAGATTGTATTTGTCAGGGAAACGGGAATAAGGAAGGGAGTTCCATAGGCGAGATGTGCGAGACATAAAGCTATTGGAGTAGAAGAGATGTCTACATCTAACAGTTTCAACGGTGAAGGGGTGGGAACGGGATGCCAGCCTCGTAGGATGCTTAAATTCATGAGGCCTGGGAACCAGTGAAAGCAGCTCATCAGAGCAATTACTGTGAAAGTATTTGTAAAAAAGACGGAGCGAGGCAACGGCGCGTCTGTGAGAGAGTGACTGCAGATGAGATGATAGATCAGGGCCAATTACGTTGCATATCCGTCTCTGGATCTTATCTATTTGTACATCAGGTGTGAGAAACTGGAAGGAGAGGTTAGATCATCGGTGACGTCCCTGTGAGTGGGAGAAGGAGAACTTGGTATGCTATCAGTCTCTACAAATGATGTCATGTTTTGATTAAAATGCTGCAATAAATGTATAAAAATGAAACCTGAACTCTTCAGCATTTGTAACGCTGAAACGTACAATAATCATGCTGCAGGTAGCCATGTTGCTTTCTGGAATTTTCCATTTGTGGCAAGTCCTGTCAACACCTGTAAAACTTCTGGATTTTGGAGGTTTTCAAATTTGGGAATTTTGGATAAAGGATACGCAACCTGTATTTAACTATTCCTGAACCAGAAAAACACACATAGATTCAAACCATAAATAACTGTACAAACTATTTTACCTGTTGTAAAATTTCCCCAACCCGATATTTTTGTGTCTCTGAATTGAACAATCACTTCAAGACTCAAATATAATAAACAAAAATTAAATAGTTAACTTCAACATTAAAGAACACAATTAGGGTTGACACATCAAGAAATCAATCAGCCAAGCATAACCAGAAAAGCATAACTGATTCCATCTCTGGAAGATCAAGAATCCAACAGATACTACACTTTGATTCTTGGTAAGAAAGCATGTTCCAGATTTTTTTTTGTCTGTAAGTTTCACTGCTGTTTGTCTTATACCATTGTACATTTATGAATTAGTTAAAGAGACACCTAGATGTAGGGCCAGTATGTTCATGCCACACATCATTACTATTGAGTAGTAAGTTTGTTTCTCACTAGGTGCCCCATACAAATGTCCTTTAGTTAAATAACTAAAGTCCAAATCACCAATCAAAGATGTTGCAATTTTTTGTTTGTTGTGCTTCATGCATTTGGTCTCTGTTCATTGTGGGTTGTGTATGGATAACTGTGTCTTAAATTGGGAAATTGGTGAGGAAACAAAAGATAGAAGCCAGTCTGGTGTATGCAGGCATTCACCAGACATAGCATGGATGTTTGAGAAGAAATCAGATGACAAAGAAAGTTCCAGAATGGGCAACAAGTATTTAATTAGTGTGTAGTACATTTTAAAGTAGTTATTTGCTTAACTCTGTTAGTACCGCAGGACATTGTCACGTCGTTAGTACTGTAGTTTTATTAAACACCTCTTTTAAAATATAGAATATACCATTTATCTTTCTTTTCTTTTTTTAAATATTATAGATTATATCTTTGTGATATATTGTCTTGAGTGTTTTCATTTTTCTAGGATAGATAAAATGAAAAAACAAAAGGTTTCATTACTTTCATCTGCTTTTCTTTTTGTTTTTTCTCTTGTATTACTTTGCAGTTATACAGAAATGGATGGATGGAGATATATATATATATATATATATATATATATATATATATATAGATAATATGAAGAAATATATAGTTTTAATGTATGCTATATTTATAGGATAAAGTGCTCAATATCAGAGATGGAGCGTATGCACATATAACGCACACAAACATATCATAATCCTTTGTGTATAGAATATAAATCGTTAGGTAGTATGAGTTAAAAAAAGCGGAGAAATTCCAGGGGGAAAAAAAGTTTATTTTCATGTCTAATACACATCTGATTTTAGAGCAAAGGAAATGACCACAACTAATGAAAAAGGAAGAAAAAAATTGGATATTTTGTTTATTTAATTATTGTGAAACAGTCATCAATAGCCTTTATATAAAAATTGTTTTTGATGGTTTTTATTTTGAAATTATGCATCATTTTGTTTTTTGTTTTGTTTTGTTTTTTTAGTAGTAAATTAAATATTTTTAACTTTTGAATTATTCCAAGCTCAACAAAATCTGGAAATAATTTTATACAAGTTTCATTTTCAATTAAGCTTTTTATTCAGTTTATCTTGTGTTTGTATAAGGTTTTTTTTTTTTGTTTGTTTGTTTTTTTTTCTGGACATCAAGGGTGTAAAAATTGTTTTGTATATACAAGTGCTTTCAGCTATTCTTTTAACCATTATCAAGGATACTATTTTTTTATTTTTAATTCTAACACACACTTTATGTCCAGAAAAGGGAAAAAAACTTACACAAATAATTAAATAATAAAAGGTCAGTCATCTTTTAATAAAATATAAAAATGGTATTCTTCAGATTAATAATTTTATTTATTTTATTTTATTTTTTTATTTTTTTTGAGTCTGTTTTTCGTATGTGTTGTCTTAAATTTTGATTTCTCATTAGGTTTTGAACCACTCATTAGAAATGACCAATTCTGACTCTAGCCTTGACAGTCAGAATGAAGATAACAACAACAACAATGATGATGATTCAGACTCTGTTCTCTCCTTATATGCACCTTCAGATGCATCTTTTTTGGATGAAAATGATGCAAACATTTCCAATGACAGGTTTGTACAGATTATATATGTTAAATATCTTTTTTTATATTTACTAAGATGAATCCAGTACACATTGGAAAATAAGGCTACAAAGGTTATTTTGTACAAATCTTTCAAGTGAGGAGTTTTTTATATATTTTTGTTTTGATGTTTACCAAGCTTTATTTTTTTTTATATTAGTCAATGATTTCAAAATTAAATTGGCACAAATCAGCTGATGTTAATAATTTTTTCATATGACAAATATACAATATGAAGTTATATTGTAAGTATATATAAGTTCAGCTTATAATGTGTGTATCTATCCTTATAAAATATTCATAAAAATTTGTTTTGGCAGGCCTCTGGTTTTATTATGTAAATAAAATAAATTTAAAAATGCCATGGAAGTATATATTTGTTGTGGATCTAGGAAGGTTGCGTGAATATTTCAAATGTTTCACTGTAAATGAAACATGCAATATCCACAAACATAAATTTAAATATAAATCAAATGATAACGATATACAATTACGACAAAAAGGATAGCTTTGGAAATGACGAATAAATTTTTTGTATGCAGAATATTACAATTTTGTTTTGTAAAGATGTGTGCAAGAGTATATTTAAGAGAAAAGTTCTTGTTGCTCGTTTGGAAATGTTTCGTATGTTTGTAATGTAGTTTGGAAAATTTTGTACATACATGCATGTGTGAATGTTTTCATAAGCATCTGACCGCACATGGTCAAGACGCAAATCCTTTAAGGTTACATTTTCGCAGGAAAAGAGAATGAACAAGATTGTGTCTGCTATTTATAATTAATGTAACCACATGATAGGCTCCCAGAAAAAGAGCGGGAAAACTTGACTTGGTCACGCGCTGGAAAAAGACTTGTACGTGGGTGGATTGCAATGCCTACTTGTGTGTTTGACACATTAGAAGCTGATATTTCCTGAAAATATTTACTAAGCTAAGATTTCCTGAAAATATGTATGAAGCTGGGTAAGCTCTTTGATCCACTTTTTGCAGACTTGTACAAAATTCAACATTGATAAGTGGTATCGGGATGCTAAATATTTGATTAACAGTTTCCCATGTATGTAAATAAATTACTGTATTATTTTACATATTAAAGTGGGCTCCTTGAAATTCTATAACCTTTATTAGTCTTTCAACCATTGACTTTTTTTTTTTTTTTGTCAACTTTTTCTACTGTTTGAAATTTAACATGGCTTGTTTTTATTGCTTCTCAGAGATCTTTGTTTGAATAGTTTTGCATTTCAGTATACAACACTTAATGATTGGGTCAAAAGTTTTCTATTGGATTGATGTCCAAGAAGTCTCATGTGGGTTGCTGCTCTATTAATTTGATACCTTTTGAAACTTTTTGGGCAAGGTGGGCAATAGTAAGCTTTGCAGAATATAAAGGAGCATTGTCTTACATGAGTATACTCTTTAGCTTACGACTTCTTGATTGTGATGAATATCAATTAAAAAAAGAAAAAATACATTATCCAAGAACTTAGAATAATTCTCTGCACTTATTTTGACAATATTATCAATTTCAAATGGACTTCATTTACTACCCACAACCCTTAGCCCAAAACATTACCCCACCTACCCCTATTGTCTTCTGAGCTGTGTTGAGTAGTTTCTAGCTCAGCCATCAGATTTATGCAATGTTTTACATTCATTTGTTGAGAAATCAGTTTTCATGTACTACTTCACCCAACTTACACATTTCTCTTTAAAGGTGATAGTTTGATTACTTTCATGTTCTGAATATTCAGCATTTTTTCTGTTTGTAATCCCAGCTTCTTTAAATCCACCTTTTTTTTTTTAAAGTCTTGCTCATTAGCCTTGTAATTTTTCTTGAGTTTCTTTGCGACATTCTTAAAGTTATTTCTTTCTTTTCAATATTTTCAGTTTCCAGCCGTGTATAAGTCATGGTTAATTTTCATTTTGTGTTTTCATGTTTATTGCCATCGTCAGATTTTATGTCATTGTTTGTTAAAAGTACAGGGTGTCCCCCAAAAATTGACATCAATTTGTAGTCTAATAACATTGTCAATTCCTGCTCAAATGACCTCAAATTTTAACAAAATGCATAAAAACTAAGTTGACTGTGCATATTTATCTCTGTGAGAATCTACCAGGAAGATGGATTGGGCATGCCAGTGATATTGACAGTTGTGCTGTTGAAATGGCCACCACGTTCACCCGACATGACACCTTATGATTTTTTTTTTTTTCTATGGGGCTATGTGAAAGGACGGGTCTATATCACCCTCTCTTCCTACAAGAGTAGAGGAACTAAAGCAGAGAATCAAGGAGATGCTGGAAATTATTACGCAAGACATGCTACAACATGTTTGGCAGGAGCTGGACTACCAACTGGACATGTCATACCACAAGTGGTACACATATTGAACATTTGTAAAGATTGTGAAATCAATTATAAAGTCTACATCCCTTTGAAGTTCTTAAATCAAATCTTTTGTTGTTCAGCACAAAGCCTATTTAATTTTGTTTGCCTGGGACATGCAGTTACTCAGATATTCACATTTTAAATGTAAATCTTTTGGTGGGGGGACACCCAATACAAGGTCAGTCCGGAAAGTATCCAACCATTTATTAAGAAGAAAGCAGCCTACCTAGGGCAATGGAGCTTTAGTCTTTTCACAACGTTCTATTTTGAGACCTCTCACACTTATACCAGCATCTCTTCTACTTTTCAAAATTGTCTGCCAACTTCTATTTTGGGATTGCCATCAGCTGCTTCATTGCATTCTCCTGAAACTTTCACGTTGTTTCAACAAAAGATTTTAGATTTGGGGAAAAGTCAGAAGCTGCAGTTGTACTGACAGACCTGCACAATGCAATATTTTGCCAAGAATCTCTGTTGGCTAAGTAATCTCATGAGGAACGTCATGCATATACAACAAGAGAAGGATTATCCTTTAGGCTAGTATAGGCTGCAGCCTAGGGTTGGATTATCCTTTAGGCTAGTATAGGCTGCAGCCTAGGGTTGGATTATCCTTTAGGCTAGTATAGGCTGCAGCCTAGGGTTGGATTATCCTTTAGGCTAGTATAGGCTGCAGCCTAGGGTTGGATTATCCTTTAGGCTAGTATAGGCTGCAGCCTAGGGCTGGATTATCCTTTAGGCTAGTATAGGCTGCAGCCTAGGGTTGGATTATCCTTTAGGCTAGTATAGGCTGCAGCCTAGGGTTGGATTATCCTTTAGGCTAGTATAGGCTGCAGCCTAGGGTTGGATTATCCTTTAGGCTAGTATAGGCTGCAGCCTAGGGTTGGATTATCCTTTAGGTTAGTATAGGCTGCAGCCTAGGGTTGGATTATCCTTTAGGCTAGTATAGGCTGCAGCCTAGGGTTGGATTATCCTTTAGGTTAGTATAGGCTGTAGCCTAAGAACCCCTCAAGCTTTTATAAAGCAATGATTGTAATTTTCTAGAAATTATTACTTCTAAATAGTTTCATAAACTGAAATGATATCAGTATGACACTCATATTTATTTGACTTTGCAAGAAGCAAAGCAAGGAAAAGAATGTTTGAGTTTGTCATTTTGTTTCAAATCGATAACATCTTTGATTTTCGTTCAGAATGTTTAAATCTTAGACATTTTTATAAAGCAGTGATTTTAATTTTCTAGATGTTGTAACTTTCAAATAATTCCATGAACTGAAATGATAATAAATAGGAGTTTCTCATATTGATGTTTTGTGATAATGCTGGTTATAAAAAAGAAAATCTGTTTCTTTTACTCAGATTGTGTTCAAATATGTGCTAATTTGGTTTGCAATAAATAGTAAAATTGTGATATATCTTTTCTATTGACAAACAAGATAGTTATTCTAGTTTATTTAAAGAATCTGCCATAAGTTTACTTTGAGCTATGTAAATGTCACTAAAATGTATCTCACGTGTATATAATAAAAAAAAAAATAGTCAAGACATATGCAGGTAAGTTAGAGGGTGGCTCTGTCTAATGGAGGTGAGGGCATAATTTAATTAGCCTAGGAGCCCCAATCACAACCCAGATCACAACCAGTTCTTTAGATATTCAAATGGCTTGATACATTTTGAACATGGAGGGATATATATTATATATACATATATATGTCAGTGTTTGTTTGACACAAGACTGTGTTTTGGGCATGCCAGTAGTCTAATGATTGCTGATTTCATTTTCTGTGTCAAACGGGTTTCAAATTTTTACCAAGACTATTGCATTCATTTGTATTGATACTCTTGGGAAATGCACGAATAGATCTAATGTTTGGGAAGAAAAACCTTTGAAATTCCTATATAAGGATTGGCAGAAATACCTCCCACATAATGGCAAGGCAATTAGAATTCATGGTTCAATTCAGCCAAGTATCACTCTTCATATGTTCAATTTTATGAAGGATTCTTCAAACAAAAAGCCATGATTTGGCAACAGACCAGGTTTTGGAATTTCAGATATTGACCTGTTTTGTCAATCTCAGGTTTTAGGGAATTCCATTTTTTTTCATTTTCAGTATAGAATTCCATTCCCCCATCCCCACCACTTTCAGTATAGAATTCCATTCCCCCACCCCCACCACTTTCAGTATAGAATTCCATTCCCCCACCCCCACCACTTTCAGTATAGAATTCCATTCCCCCACCCCCACCACTTTCAGTATAGAACCCCATTCCCCCACCCCCACCACTTTCAGTATAGATATGTTTTTGCTTCATTATATTACTTAGTGAAAAAAAAGTGACAATATATAAATGGATTTAGTAGGTCATCTTTTTGTTTCCATTAAATCTGCAATGGTGTCTTCCTTTAACTAATGGCTTGCCATTATTAGATATCTCTGCAGTACCCTGTACATTTAAGATTTGATAAAAAAACAAAAACAAATTAGAAAGATTCAAATTGTGGACACATTATTAGAACCTATTCTCTTCATTAACTCGTTTCAGATGAAATAAAAATGTCTTTTTATTGAAAAATTATTAATTTGCTAAGATATCCCTGCTCGGTGGACACCAACTTCAAGTAAAATTTAATTAACTCATAATTTAAGGATAAAGATAGAATTTACACAGTATTTAAAACCGAAGCATGCTCAGTTATAAGAAATCATATATACTCTTCAAGTAACACATTTTAGAATGGTGCCAAGCATTTTTTAGTTAAATATTTGCATGCATTTTGTGTTGAATTGTTACATCTGTACTTGAGGTATAAATAAAAAGACAACATATCGAGTAGTTGTCCAATCAGTTCACGTGATAAGTCAGAAGCCGCATGTAACCATGCAAGGCAAAATCCGTAAGAAATATTCCTGCATCTAGTCTATTCTCTGTTTTAGGAAAACTCTTTTTATCAGAAGAAAAAGGATTAAAAAAAAACAATTGTAAATCACAGCAATTATTTCTGGAATACGAAAATTTTTGATTTAGCATTTTATCTGCCTTCTTCTTTTCCTTTCTTTTTTCATTGTGGACAAGTTGAATCTATTTTCAAGATCCAAATTTTAATTTCTTCAACCTTCCACACATTTCTTCCACTAGCTATAGTAGAGGGACCGATTTTTCCATTTCAAATTCTCCCTTATTCCATCTCAGGTTTTAGGGAATTTCATATTTTTTTTTTTTTTTTTTTTTTCAGTATAGAATTCCATTCCCCCACCCCCACTGCTTTCAGTATAGATATCTGTTTTTGCTTCATTATATTACTTAGTGAAAAAATGTGACAATATATAAATGTTATTAAAACAAGAAAATAAAAAATAAAAATTTTATGAGCTGGAATATACATCTATTTGATAAGTTGCTCTAGTTTGATAGTTTTGTACTTTATACTTCAGCCCTTAATCTAACGTGATGTGTTTCTGAGACAATCTTTACAGAGAATGTTACAATCCTAAATAAGAATTAAGTGAAAGTGGCAAAACCTACAGAAAAGTAGCACCACAGACTACTAAAAGATTTAAATAACTTTAGTGGCAATCTGTGACAGAATGGGAAATCTACTCGTATTGGCACTTCAAAATGCTGGAATGCTGAATGGATTTAGTAGGTCATCTTTGTAGTTTAAATAAATTTGAAATTCTTAAGAGTTCAGTGGATGGATCTTGCAAAACTGTGTCATGGGTAAGACATTGTATCTATCTAGGATCAAACGGATGTGCTGATTTATAAAACTCATACACTAGGTAAGTATCCAAGCATTTGTTCAACTTTGAAAGTGCCGTACTGAATACATCCTACAAATTTTGATGTAATCTTATTCCTCTCTCTATGCTTTCCAGTTCAGACAGAAGACAGTTTCTGGACCAAATGTTGTTTTCAACCGACCACCATCCAAGGTAATGCTTTAAATCTTTCATTAGGTTGTACACGATACATGCAAGTGGTGACTTGCACTCTTCTAAGTGTGTCAAGATTTTTATTAAATAAGTGTAGTTCTAATTGGTGAAATGCATATTAAGATATAAATTAGGGGGAGTTTCACTAGTTGCACTTTCAAACCATTTGGCAAAAGATAACATTGCTCAGCTTAGTACTTTCAAAAAACCTGGAGGAAAATAGCAAAATATCTGAAATTCCAAAACCTGGTCTGTTGCCAAATCATGGCTTTTTGTTTGAAGAATCCTTCATAAAATTGAACATATGAAGATTGAAGAGTGATACTTGGCTGAATTGAACCATGAATTCTGTCAGGTTGCCACTGGAACAGGTGGGGAGTTTCACTAGTTGCATAGGCAAGTGGGCTTCAAGCCATTTCAAATATTGCTATTTTCCTCCAGGTTTCTTGAAAGTACTAATGCTGAACAATATTATCTTTTGCCAAATGGTTTTTAGACTTGATATGATCCTTTATAGTTTCCACCTTAAAAAGGTCAATGATAACAAAATTTGCAGAAAAGCCCATTGCCATCCTCATAAAAATCTTCTGGAAATTTTAGAAACTACTGTCATTTGCCTTCGTTTCTTTTTTTGGAGAAGGTCCATCTTTTGAGGTTGTGAGGCGTTCCTATAAAGCAGCCTGTTGCTTTTTCATGTTAGGTTTTAAAAAAAAAAAACTAAAACAATTTGATCAGTCCAGGCTTCTAGTTTACCATACAAGTGAAATATGGCTTTTTTTAAATAGATCTCTACAACCAAAATGTTTTTTGGGTGTTTTTTATAGAGTAGCTAACAGGTATTTTTTTTTTAAACTTTTTTGAAAAGGTTTGTGTGTGTTTACTCATTACTGTAACAAAATTAAATATTTAACACGCAAACTGGATGTTGCAGTAAAACAAATGTCTCGTCTTCCAAAGATGTTTTTTTGTTTCATACACCACTTTAGTTTATAGTTATTTATTTATTTTATTTTTTTTTTAACAAAATAATCTCACTTGAGTTCTTACAAGCGTAAAAATAATTTGGGTGTGCGCACACAGACTTTGCCAGGTTGAAATCGGTAAAGACACCAAACGATTTTTTTTAAAAAGAAAACTAAAAAAAAAAACGAAACTAAAGTAGGCAAACAGAAAAAGTTCAGTTTTAAATTTCCATAAATAAATTGTTGAAAAGTCATTAAGAGACAAAAAGCTAGATTATCATTCCATCTCTTTATTGAAATTATTAAATAAAATTTTTGAAAAAGTCCAGTTTGTAAAATTTGGCTTTCTGAAATGACAATCTGCTCCTTGCTTCTGTCACCACATGTAATAGGTAAAAGAAAGGATAAAACAAAAAGACAAAATTTTTGCCCTTCAACCTTTTTTTTTTTTTAAATTTTTAAATCAAGCCAACTTAGTAAAACTTGATTCCTAAATAAATACTGTAAACTGTAGGGAAACAGTAGGTAAGAAGAAATGTATTAAAACATTACTGAATTTATCCTTTGTTGTCTGTCGAGTGACTTAGGAAAAGCAAAGATAGTAAAAAAATAAAAATGGCAATTAGCAAATACATTTTCCATTTCAAGTTGGCCATTCCATTTTTCCATTTTCATGGGAAATAAGCCCCTCTACTATAGGTGTAATAGCAGGACAGATTGGGTTCTCTAACCTTGATTGATAACCTATTTATGAAAAGGAAAACTCTGAATTCAGTTGGACATGAGGATAACAATTCTACCCTAAAACCTATTTACTACTGAAGCTGCAACAACCTAACCCATAGCGTGGTGGTGTTGCACCTCTATAGGCTCGTGTTTTAGAAGCACCTGGTGTTCATTAAATTTGTTTTATTATTGAATTTTCAGGTCGGTTGAAAATCTTTCATTTGAAGAAGAAAGAGAAGCAATAAAACCTGAGAATATTTATACGGGAACCTTGCCAAAGACCAAGTATAGGATGAATTCACACCTGGGAAACGCGACTCTTGGCATTCAGGTGGGAAATATTAAGTCACAAACTTTGGATGACACGAAAGATGTTGTTTCAGACCGTCAACTTTCTGATACACAAGAGCAAGTAAGTAAAAAAAAACAAAAAAAACAGTTATGGATTTCTCACTAGCTTCAGCTTTCAGGGTTCAAGACCAAGTTGTGAATGCTGAATTTGTTTTTGTTGAAGAGGCAGGCATGGTATTTACATTAGTCGAACTATTGTCCTCATCTTTGTCGCCATATTTGTCACAACGTTTCGGCCGTTGTACGCTCCGGCCTTCTTCAGGTGGTTGGAATTTCGAACCGAACTCTTTATTTCGATCACTGGGGTAGACTGTTCTAATTCCACGAGCCATGTTTGATGGATGTCAGTTATCTCCTGGTAATTTTCCCTCTGAAAGTTCTCCACTGCCTGAACCGGGTATTGAACTCACACTCTTTGGGTCTGTCACTGGATCTAACCAACGCCTTTATCCACTGTGCCATGTGTCCTTGAGGCAGGCATGGTTAATCAGAATTGATAAAATTCTCGGGAACAATAAGAGGCAAAAGAGCAAGACCGAATAATAGGAAACAAGACAATATAATGCAAGGCAAATCAAAGCAACTATAAGACAATAAAATTAAAAGTTCACAAAATAGAAATAGTGTTCACACGCAAAAGGGATACAGTCAAGTGGTTATAGCCTTCTGACTTCAAAGAAAGAACAATGTGTACTTACAGCCACATGTTGAAACACAAATTCCTGTAGGATCACCAAAGCTAATCAACATCAAGCCTGGTTAATACCTAGATGGGTAACTGTTTTGGAATACCAGGTGCTGTAAGCTTGGATATGCAAGTGGTGTAATGGATAATGGCTCAGAATTGTTACTCAAAGAGCAGAGTTCCAATTTCCATTGGCTTCATTATATTCACTTACACACAAATACCCTTGGGAAAAGTATGAACCCATCTCTTCTCCTCCAGCTATGGGTTAATTAGCAAGATTTGTATCGCTAAAACATACACCAAAAACAAAATTCTTACAATCTGAAATATTTTCTGGTCTTAAATAACCTGCAAAAGGTTGATAAGCCGTAGAAAATGAATCCATCAAGAAACAAAAGTGTGGGTAAGACTGATAATTGTTTATTCTTATTGGCTAAGAAGAAATCCCAGCATGCATCTGTAGGATTTGTCTATAAATTTTAGGAGGGGAGATTTTTTAGTCTTTCCTCAAATTGGAAGCAACAATCTATAAAGCATTCACACAATATCTTAATTGGATAATTGGTTGGTGCATCACAATCTTTCCATTGCCCAAATTCTTTCCATGTAACTAAATTGAACTCTGTGTGTATAAATTTTATTTGCACTGATAACAATAATGGATACAACTTGGGTTTTGTCTTCTTTTTTTTTAACAGTGCTCAGTATCAAAGATAAAGCTATAATATGATGATTGGCTTTATCATGAAACTGACAGTAATGCCCAAGATCTTGTGAAGACTGGACTTTTAAACATTTTTAAGAGCAATTTTAAACATCAATGTACATCTTACTTATAAACAGATGCACAGTGTGCAATAAGGAAGTTAATATTTAACAACATAAAATATAATTGTCAATTGGATTTTGTTTCAGATAATTATATATAACAAAACTGACAAAATGGAAAACAAATTCTCTTACATAATGTGGTCTATCCCTCAAAAGACCTTTTTCAGGCTAATAATGGTTTTATTGATGGAGTCAGTTTTAAGTGAAGAGTAGCTGGAGAAATACAACAAACACCAGTTACAATTTTACATCAAAAATACAAAAGATGGAGGAATGCTGAAATTTAAATTTTTGGCACTCAATGTATCTACAGGTCTATAACTGAGTTGACCAAATTCAGTTTTCTATTGATTAGGATTTTAGTTCCCACATTGGATCAGCATTATTTTGTCAGGAGGGACTTGTTTGATACTGGACATAAATTCTGCATTAGAAAGGAGTCCTTCAATTACCCACTATTAGTCTGATATATAGAGTTTATATATCAGATTATCCCCTATCATATATACAGGGTGTGATGGATAAATTGCTGTCTAAATTACACAAAAATGAAAATAACACTGACATCTCATTTTAACAGATATATTTACCAAAATGGCACAAAAATATTTTGAAATACTAAAGAGTAAATTTATTCAATAAAATCACCGTTGTCTTCAACCACAGCCTCCAGATGACTTCAGAATCTCCCACATCTCTTCTGGATGGTTTAAGTTGGTGAATACTGCTGTAATCCTTGCCTTCAATTCATTTTTGGTGTTACAAGGAGTTTTGTTGGTCTTTTCCCTCAAATATGCCCCACACATAATAATCAAGGGGGTTACAGTCTGGGGAGTTGGGTGGCCAGATGTGACAGCTGAGGTGGTTGCATAAATTTTTCTAATGATAAAAAAGAAAATGTCAACACTCAATAACATTAACTTTAAACACAGCTACAATGTGCTGACTGTTCAGAAAATAAGACATTCCTATAACTCTAGATACATACATAACACAACCCCTACATACAGTTATAAGTAAGAAAAATTGAAAAAATCCTTGATAATGGCTAAAAGTATACAGTGGACAGTTTTTACACGCTTTATGTCCAGAAAAAAAGCACTTGTAGGAGCACAAGAAAAATTAAATAAAAAGCTTAATCAGTGCCTTGTCAGTCATTTTTAACAAAAAACCACACACACACACACACACAAGGGAACAAGTAATTTCCTTTTAATAATGAAAAAAAAATTAATATTTACAACTCTAAAATATTTTTTCACACACACACACATCTCAAATATTTGGTGCAGTTCAATTTATATTACAATGACTCATACAAAAAGTAAATTAGTAAAGTTAATGATATAAAATGGCAAAATCCCTTCGCTAACAAAATTTTAAAGATGCATGAACCTACAAATCACTCGATGAATGTTATGACAATTGTTTTTAAAAATTATAAGCTGTATAAGGTCTTTCTTAAATACACAAGTACTTTTGACTGTACATTCAGTCATCTTTACTAATTTACTTTTTGTATGAATGATTCATTGTAATATAAACTAAACTGCACCACATATTTGATTTAAAAGAACTGATCCGACGTGCAAATTGTCGGGATAACAACTGAGACATTACTATATTTATTGAACTATTTTGTTCATTCCACATTGACTGATGAACTTCTACAACAAAAAAAAAAATTCTCAAATTGCCATATTAGTAAAAAAAACACACTCTTAAATTTTCAAAAAAATTGAACCTTAGCGCTGCAACTGCACACTCCAAAAGTTTGTATCCGTTATCAATAACACATTTCAAAAACATATTTTGATTAGCATTATATTTTTTTGTCTTGGATACTACCTGAATAATATATATATATATATATATGATCTTCAAATAAAGAGAAAGATCAGATGGATGAAGAATTCACAGTTCTTAGCCTTTTACATTTTTATAAAAGTGCAACATAGAGCAAAATGTTATATTTTTTTTAATAATATTTTACATTGCTACACAAAAACTTTCATGTTTCGGAACTATAATTGTCCCTCATCAGGTGGTGGTAGATAATAATGAAAATGATTTATTTGGGAAACTAGAAAACAAGTTGTTACCTTATTTGAAAGTTAAAAAGGAGGTGGTGGGGACCCTAATTTCAAAATTAAAAAACATACTTGTGGGCATGTCTGGATTAACCAATTAAAAGACAGATCAAAGCTAAAATAGAAAAATGAAAAATACGGTCAGAGGGTGGAGGTAGGTGGGTTATTAATTCATGTCTAGATAAACTGAAATTTTTTTTTTTTTAAAAGTAAATGCTAAGAACTGTGGCTTCTTAATCCGTCTGTTCTTTCTCTTATATATATATATATATATATATATATATATATATATATATATATATATAATCTTTTTATTTTATATGCCAAATATAATTTTTAAAATTAAAAATCTGTAATCCCAGTATAATATACAGTGCTGTTCGATAAAAATGACTCGTCTGATTTTTTTTTTACTTAAAAAATTTTTTTGCCTACTGTTTTTGGGGTCAAACTAATTTTTAATCTTACTAATATAAAGACCCCTTCCCAACCACCTAGTAAAAAAGTTTACTCACCCTAAAGTATTCTATTGATAATTATAATTTTGGATATAAATGAGATTTAGGGAAAAACTCTGTGCAAAAAAAGTGACTCACTTATTTCCTGCAACTAATAATCAATAGAAACATAACCGAACAGCTTTAAATAAAAAATAATAGAGATATAATTTATTTATAATAGGTAATATAGTTTGAAATATTTAATAATCTATGGGTCCTCCTTTATTTTGAATAGCCTTTTCAACCCTTTTTGGCATTGACTTGATTAGGTTCTGGCAAATCTCATCTCCAAGCATTGAATTCCATTTGGATATGAAATTCACAATCAAATCCTCTTTTTTGCCCAACTGCTTTATCAAGAGCCTGTACTTTATAATGCTCCATAAGTTTTCTATGGGGTTGAGGTCAGGAGATTGGGGCGGCCATGTCATAACACTCACCTGCTTTTCATGAAAGTATTCCTTCATCAATTTTGATTTGTGACAGGGAGCATTATCCTGCATAAAAATGAGCTTGGTGGGGTCGATTTGCACCCTTCAGCAGAAGGGAGCAGACAAGAGTCTAAAATTCTCTTGTACTCCTCGCTCCTAAATGTCTTTTCAATAGGTTTTAAGAAACCAGTTCCATGAAAAGAAAAGCATCCCCAGAACATTATACTGAACGGATGCTTGACAGTACTTACTGCTAAATTCAAAGAGCTTTTAAAGCTGCTTCTTTGGATTTTAGATCGTTTATCCTTTGAATTTAGCTCAACTTTCGTTTCATCAGAGAAGAGAACATTTAGTAAATAAAATCGGGTGAGTCACTTTTATCGAACAGCACTGTATATCTACACCAACATTACAATAAGCAGATATTTTTAAAATTTAATTTAAATAATGCCCAGTCTATCCTCAGCACAAGAAGATTGCATTATGCCATATATATAATTTAGTGTAACTTTTGCTGATACAAAAGTAGTTAATGTCATTTTTGTAAAATATTAGATGGAATATAAAAAGTGTCTTTGATGTTTACTCATTTCTTTGTTTGCAAATGGATACTCTTTAAGAATTCTTTGTCAAAAAGTGTTAATTTTAATTTTATTTTGATCATCATCATCATTGAATATAAAATGAAAATCTGGCATGCTGTACGTTTCATGTTTTGTCTGGGAAAAACTGTACACCACAATCAAAGCAATGGATTACTGCATTTCATGGTAATGATGAAGTAGGTGTAAGCAGGTCTTGGGAATGTTTTGCAAAATCTTAAGATCTTGTCCTGAAGAACAATGAACATTTTCTCCTTTTTTTTTCTTTTCTTTTTTGTCCTTTTCTCCGATATTTTTTTTTTTCTTTTTTGTCCTTTTCTCCGATATTTTTTTTTTTCTTTTTGTCCTTTTCTCCGATTTTTTTTCTTTTTGTCCTTTTCTCCGATTTTTTTTCTTTTTGTCCTTTTCTCCGATTTTTTTTCTTTTTGTCCTTTTCTCCGAATTTTTTTCTTTTTGTCCTTTTCTCCGATTTTTTTTCTCTTTTTGTCCTTTTCTCCCATTTTTTTTCTCTTTTTGTCCTTTTCTCCCATTTTTTCTCTTTTTGTCCTTTTCTCTCTTTTTCTCTGTTTTCTCTCTCTTTTTCTCTCTCTTTTTCTCTCTCTTTTTCTCTCTTTTTCTCTCTCTTTTTCTCTCTCTTTTTCTCTCTTTTTCTCTCTCTTTTTCTCTCTCTTTTTCTCTCTCTTTTTCTCTCTTCTTTTTTTTCTCTCTTTTTTTTCTCTCTTTTTTTTTCTCTCTTTTTTTCTTTTTTTTTCTCTCTTTTTTTTTCTCTCTTTTTTTTCTCTCTTTTTTCTCTCTTTTTTCTCTCTTTTTTCTCTCTTTTTTTCTCTTTTTTTCTCTTTTTTTTCTCTTTTTTTTCTCTTTTTTTTCTCTTTTTTTTCTCTTTTTTTTCTCTTTTTTTTCTCTTTTTTTTCTCTTTTTTTTCTCTTTTTTTTCTCTCTTTTTTTCTCTTTTTTCTCTCTTTTTTTCTCTCTCTTTTTTTCTCTCTCTTTTTTTTCTCTTTTTTTCTCTCTTTTTTCTCTCTTTTTTTCTCTCTTTTTTTCTCTCTCTTTTTTTTCTCTTTTTTTCTCTCTTTTTTTTCTCTCTCTTTTTTTCTCTCTCTTTTTTTCTCTCTCTTTTTTTCTCTTTTTTTCTCTTTTTTTTCTCTCTCTTTTTTTTTCTCTCTCTTTTTTTTTCTCTCTCTTTTTTTTCTCTCTCTTTTTTTTCTCTCTTTTTTTTTCTCTCTTTTTTTTTTCTCTCTTTTTTTTTCTCTCTTTTTTTTTTCTCTCTTTTTTTTTTCTCTCTTTTTTTTTCTCTCTTTTTTTTTTCTCTCTTTTTTTTTTCTCTTTTTTTTTCTCTCTTTTTTTTTTTTCTCTCTTTTTTTTTTTTTTCTCTTTTTTTTTTCTCTTTTTTTTTTTCTCTTTTTTTTTTTCTCTTTTTTTTTTTCTCTTTTTTTTTTCTCTTTTTTTTTTTCTCTTTTTTTTTTTCTCTTTTTTTTTTTCTCTCTTTTTTTTTTTCTCTCTTTTGCTTAGAGACAAAAAATAGAAAAACTTGAATTGGTAGAACATTTTGAAAAGACATGGATTAACTCATTTGAGTCATGCATTCAAATAGAAACGATACTGTTGACAAGCTTGCTGGTGATTTTTTTTTTTTTTTTTTTTTTTTTTTTTTTTCTCAATATAAATTTGAAATGTATTCTCTGACAGGATTTCAACTTGCATCTCATAACTGTAAACACATGTCTTACATGAATGTTGGTTATGGACTCTTTGATAGGTACATTGCAATATCCAGACATATGGCTAAATCTTGACCAGTTTTTTTTTTCTGATTATTAAGGAACTGAAAACTCAAGATCCAGACCAATCCTCAAGTATGAAAACTCAAGCTGAAGACCTTCCTGTGCCAATTGGATTTTGCTCTCCATTTGTAAAAATGGGATATTGTTCCAAGTTAGCTGCATGTCAGTTTAAGCATGAATATCCATCAAAAGTAAGGAATTTCTTTTTTGTTATTTCCAATGAAGCAGTTTCACTTATCATTTTATTGCTCAGTTAACTTTATCTTGTTACTAGCTAGATGCACTCTCCATTGGAGGCTTGTCTGTGTGTCCATTCCATGAGCACACTGAAACAAAGGCTTACCTGACCTTATTTTTGGCATTAAGTCTTAGAAGACTTCAAGTTGTAATATAGGTCATGTTAAGCTGATCTTTGAAGTTGGTCAAGGCTATTTACCATTTTTGGACAAAGCAAATTTCTAGGAAAATGGAGATATTGAGTTTCCACTAAGGTCACAGGTGGTCATTAGAGGTTGAATTATTTTGTGGCCATTATGATCTGGATTGCAGCCAAACACATTTTTGGAGGTTTGGAGATCCCCATAGGTCACTTTGGGATTAAAATAGGTGTTTTTTTTTTTTTGTTTTTTTTTTTTTGTTTTTTTTTTTTGTTTTTTTTTTGTTTTTTTTTTCAGCCAAGCAAAAGAATCGATGAAGCCTAAAAACTTTTTCTTTGCAATATGTTATAAAATATTGAAAAACTCTGAAATTTGCATAATTAAACTTCAATTTTCAACTCATGAAGATCAAAAATTAAATTTCATTGTAGTTCTTGGTGATTTCTGATTTTTGCTATCTCTTAAAACCTGCAACAGAAATGTGGTTCTACAGAAGGATGCTGAGAATACCATGGACTGAATATGTGAGCAATGACAAATCTTTAGAACAAAATGACACTTATAATTAACGTCGGAAAAAGACAGTTGAAATTTCTAGAGCATATAATGAAGAAAGAGGGCCTGGAAAATTTGATACTCGCAGTACAGGTTGAATGCAAGAGAGATGGTGGAAAACGATGCATAACCTATCTAACAAACTTAAGTAAATAGATGGCAGAACAGGGGTTATCAGAGATAACAAAAAGACAATTTATGAAGAGCTGCAAAGGGCAGAAACTGAAGGGACATGACACATAGGAGTGACCTTAAATCACTTCATATAACCTATGTCAACCCTGGGTGTCTTGCGAGTCTTTACACTCAAAGCTGTGTGACTGTGACACACACACACACACACACCTCCAATATTAGTATATTTTTAGAATATAAGTTTTTGTTAAAAAAAAAATATTTGAACCAAACAATGTGAAGGTATTAGAGGCTGTATCTACCTACTTACCTATATACCTATACTAGTGTTTCCTAGACTATGAACAAAATTTCCACTTCTGTTTAAATTTGTTTGAGCTTTCAAAGAAAGAAAATTAACAGCCTGAAATGAAGCTTTCTTCAGAGAAGCCATTAAACTCTTCTGGATGATTCATATAAGTGACATTAAATTAAATTTGTAAGTTTTTAGACCAACAAAAAATATAATTTGAAGTTGATAAATTCAATCTGTAGTAAAACATTTTTATGATTTTAATTTTTTTTCAGGAAGAATTTCTCAGATTCTCATTTTTTGAAGAATGTAAGAATGCAAATCTAAGCAAGTAAGACAATTTTCTATTTTCTGTGATGTTTGGCATTAATCAGTATTGGAAAATTGGAAGAGCAGATTTCAAATTGTGTTCAAGGTTACATGGTGCCTACCAGCTACTATGTAACCTAGTATTTGTTTAATGTCAGATGAAACAAAAAAATTGGCCACCAAGTAATTTCTCTGTGACCGTCCATGTCCTGAAGTAACATGGCAGTAGAAAAAAATCAATTATTTTTTTTTCTCCTATTAACTACTTGATCTTCACTAAGTTTCATAGAATGGTAATGGGTAAGATTATCCCTTTCCTGATATGAAATATTTGACATTCATTTACTGAATAGTGTTACTAGCAATAGAAAATTTATAAAATCATTCTCTTTTTCAGAAAAATAAGCTTCTTCAGTTGACTATCATTGTTTTTTTGTTTTTTTCTAGTATTAATGAGCTTTCCTTCCTAACCTTTTGCTTAAGGTAGTGTAAAAAGTCAACACCTTAATTATATCATTATTTTCCCTACTAGTTACAGGTGCTCCCCATTTTTGTTGTCACTTCTCTTGGAAATCTTCAAGTGATGTAGTTTTTGTTATTTGATAGCTTTGTGATTCTGTAGCACCAGTCTGAGATCTGATAATGAATTATTTCTGACAGGGTTCATTTACTTGAAGCCATTTTTAATCTTTGGTCTAAGAAAATAGTTTAGAGACATTTCTGAATGTGTTGGACACCAAACATGACAGCAATGTATTCAACAAGGACAAATGAGGTATGGAGGGTCATTTGTCAGTGAAGTTCTGCTAGCTTGCCTTAAAAGAAATCAACATTCTGGGCTTGAACACCAATCATTGATATGGATGGGAAATTCAAAACTAATTCACAAATCAGGACTTCATTTTGACCATTTAACTCAATTTCTAGCCATTGTTTCTAATCTTTAATTTAACAACTTGTTACATTTTTTTTGGTCAAATTAAGTTCGTGCAAAGGAAAATAGGCAGCTCTGCAAGTCTGGAATTGCAGCCAATGGAAGAAAAATTATGTTTCGCTCGGTGTGTAAAAAAGAAACCCAACAAATACAAATCCAAGCAGTGGTCTACTAATTATCATCATCACCACCAACAGACATAAATTGAAAAACATCTGTACCCATCATCACAACCACAGATCAACTATGGTGATGGCTGGTCACCAATGAATCAGTCTCATGCAAATTAACAACCTAGTCGAGGTCTCTTTTCGTCTTGGTCTGGTTCTCTTCCACATTGGCATAATCCTCAATAATCTTTATTTTTATTTCTTTATATACCATTGTTTATCCAATACAAGACTCAAGAGCCACTCAAGGTAGCGTTACTAAATAAAGTTGTAAGAGGTGCGTATTATGAGGATATGTATGATAGATAACAGTGGATCCCAGGCTTGAAGCGGTTAAGAACATAGTGATCAGGGAAGCAACCTGGGTGGGACTTCCTGTTTAACAATAGAACACGAGGGGACAAGGATGAGTTGACTTTGTGTATGTGGTATGGCCGCTCAAAGCTGTGAAGGTCTGGATTGATGGAACTAAGGAATGTGGTTTGTCCAAACATATGTCGTGAAAGTGGCAAGAGTAGTGAGAAGTTATCAATGTTTCATATGTGGGGAAAGGGGTGGTAGAGTGGAAATTAATTCATCACATGAAAGTATACAAAGCCAAATCTTGATTTAATAATTAATCTTCATCCCCCTTCAGCTGATACATTCTTTTTTACAACTTATCAACCCTTTGCAGGTTATTTAAATCCCAGAAAATATTTTTAGATTATCTCAAAAAGTTTTTTGAGATAATAATGATTTAGTGATACCAGTCTTACTAATTAACCCATAGCTGGAGGAGGTGGATTCATACCTTTCCAAAGAGCATTTGGACGTATGTGAATATAACGGATCCAACAGGAATCGGAATTTGCCTCCCTGCTTAACAATTCCAAGTCATTATTCATTACACCAGCTGCACATCCATCCAAGCTTACAGCATCTGGTATTCCCAAGCAGTTACCCATTTAGGTACTAACCAGACTTGATGTTGCTTAACTTTTGTGATTGTACAGGAACTGCTGTTTCAACATGTGACCATAAACCAGTTACAGTTTTTGTGTTACACTTTTATTGTTGTTTTTTAGATGGAGCATTTTTACTATTATTTTTTTTTGTCTGTCTTGCAAGAAATTTCTTCATCCCAGGTCTTCTTTCTCTAGCATTGAATTAGATCATGTCTGATTGAGTGATTTGTATTTTATGATTTATCAACCCCTTATGAGTTAATTAAAACCAAAATATATTTTAGATTGTAAGAATCTTATACAAGTCCTACCTATTTAACCCATAGCCGGGGGGAGATGATTGTAACTGAAGTCAGTTCATGGATGATGTTGAAGTCAGTGAAAACAGTGGTTGACCTGAAGCAGTTGCCAAGATATCTTATTCCAAGTTGTTAAAAATGAATTTGCAAGTTTTAGAATTATTTTGATAGTTTCAAGTTTTTTTTTGTTTTCTTTTTGTTTTTTGTTTTTTTTGTTTTGTTTTTGTTTTTTGTTTTTTTTGTTTTGTTTTTGTTTTTTTATTTGTTTTTGTTTTTTTATTTGTTTTTGTTTTTGTTTTTTTATTTGTTTTTGTTTTTGTTTTTTTATTTGTTTTTGTTTTTGTTTTTTTATTTGTTTTTGTTTTTTAAATGCCATATCCCTACAGAATGTAGGTAACCATGACTCTCTAGAGATTTCTTTATTTTTATCTTTGATTTGGCATGCATTCTTGGAGAAAAATAGGGAAGTGGTTGCCTGTTGGTTTGGAATTCAGTTTTCTTTCTATTAGACTGGTTGCCAGATGAGGCTACAGAATCCATTCTGAAATGCTGGAAACAAAAGTGACCAATTCATGCATTTCCTAAGGGCATTTTTGCAAAAGTGAGCACAACAAATTTGCTCATGTTTTGAACTTGGTTTGCCATTTCCACTTACCATGCTTGATTCTCTTTGTGCCATATTCCTTCAAGACATGGGTGACCATGGCTCTCCACAATTTCCTATCTTTTGTAGTTCTTAGTAAAGTTTCTTTTCACCATCTGTTCTGCTATCTATTTACACACTTATTAGGTAGGTTATTTCCTGCTTTCCTCCGTCCCACTACCCTTCAAGCTTATGGCCACATGTTGAAATGACAGTTCCCGTATGATCACTGATGTTAAGCAACATCAAGCCTGGACAGTACCTAGATGGGTTTAGAAATACCAGGTGCTGTAATCTTGGATGTGCAGGTGGTGTAATGGACAATGACTAAGAATTGGTAATCAGAGAGCTGGGTTCCAATTCCTGTCAAGTTTATATTCACTTACATGCAAATACCCCGGGAAAAGTTTGAACCCATCTCTTCTCCCCCAGCTATGCGTAAATTAGTAAGACTTGTATCACTTAACCATTATTGTCTCAAGAAAAAAATTCTTACAATCTAAAAATATTTTCTGGTTTTAAATGACCTGGAAAGAGTTGATAAGTTGCAGAAAATGAATGAATTGATCAATCTTGCCTTCAATATGTTCTGTGCATATCACATTCTCCAAGCAATCTTTCTTTATTCTGTGTCCTAGAAGTCCTAGAAATTTCAATCGTTTCTGATATTAAGTATAAGCGTCAATTTTGTTTCTATTATTCTTAAAACTTCCTCCTCAACGACATGCTGCATTTGGTACGTTTCAGCATAGCCCATTTAGTGTCGCTGATTCAGCATCAGCCGTTTAGGCGTGAGACTGTTTCCATGTCTTTGACATAGACACCCCCCCCCCCCGAACATGAAAGCATTGAAAATGCCCAACTTTTTTTTTTTTTTTATTCATTTAGGGAATTAAGGATCCTATTAAAACACTAATGGAATAATGTAAATTTAAAAACTTAAATTACAAAAGTTGCACTTCATAAAAATTAAAAACTTAGTAAAGCTATTTACTCTTCAAAATTACTTCATTTTTTAATTATGAGCGACAGCCTTCAGGAATTCAATAGGATCTCCTGATTCAACTTTCATCATCAATTTTTTTTTTATTCGTTCGTCAGCACCTCTATTTTTTAGCTTCTTTCAACCTCCATTTTTGCAGCAGATGCCTCATGTGCTGTGTTCATTCAACTGAAGGAAATATATAAAAATGCCTCCAATACTCTTTTCTTAAATTGGACTATTCAAACAAATTTGAGTATAATAACAAAGCTAAATGAGAAAGAGAGTGAGCAAATTTGACTATAACGATTAAGTAGTAATCTGATGCCTAATCATCCCTCTGCCGAAAAATTCCTATGCTGAATTGGCCATGCCAAATGAGTTACACCGAAATGTCTCCTCTCCGCTCCATCCATGACATTCTCAGCCTCCTTCATCTGTGAAGAGCAATTGTCCAGCATTCACTGCCATATTGGAGGATTTATATTTCATAGCAATTCAACATTCTTTGTTTCTAAGGAAATGCTCTTGTTAATACTTTGCTTAGCTTTTGGAAGGCATCTTTTGCTATTCCAGTGTGCCTTTGGATTTCAGTGTTGCATTTTCAGTCTTCTGTTAAATCACTTTCAAAATATTAAATAAAATTTTTGTACTGAATTGATTTTATTCCAATTAAAAGTATGATACTTTAAAATGTATCACTTAAAATATTTGATTTTATTCACCTCTATTTGTACACACCCCTGATAACTCATTTTTATTTTTTAAATCATTTCACCACAAGCAAAGCAATAAAGCCACTAGGATGCAAGGGGTTACTGAGTGTTAGAGAATATGAGAAAAAACAAGTATTAAAGAGACAAGACAATAAAAGAACAAGAATTAAGAAGACAGAAGATAACGATTGACATTGCATTTAAATTTTTGAAGGTCAAAGTTGACTGGAAAGCAAGAAGCCAGAAGAGTTCCACAAGTGAGGAGTGCGATAAAAGAAACTATTAGCATAGAACTTATGGTTACACCTAGACAATTCAACTGTAAAATGATGAGACCTTGCCACCAATCTAGTACTGCACTCTTGTTACCATAGCAGAAAGTTCATCTGAACCATTACTATGAAAGTATTTATAGAAAAGGCACTGGGAGGCTACATTATTGTGGTTGGAAAATGACTGAAGCAGAAATGTCAGGTCAGGACTAATAACATTGCCAATTCTTCATTATATTTTATCAAGAACCTTTAAATACATAACAGGAGCACCAGACCAGATGTAACGGCAACATGTCTGAAGAATGGTTGAATGGTAGAACTTATAAATATATAAGATAGATTCTGGTAAGATAAAAATATGAGTCATAAGAGTCAAAAGCTTGGACACGGCCTTGATTTTTGGATATTTTGTGCATCTCCAGTGGCCAGGTTTGTGGAAGATAATTTTCTGTTTAGAAAAGATGGTTGGACTTAACGGGCATAGAATTTCTGCACTTTTCCCTAAAACGTGTTTGAAGGAGCAATTGCTGCCTACTTGCATTAAATTTGCATGCATGGATGTATATTGCACTTTTTATATGCAGATTTTGTTTTGTCTTTTTAGGGCTTTTGATTTATTTGTTGTGTTAAAAGACCTCAACCGTGATAGCCCCGAAATGACGGATTTATTACTGAGGAGTTGTTTATGTCAGTCCAATTGTGAAATGTCTTTTCTTTTGATTCCTGATCTCATTCACCACAAGATGCTGACGCCAAAGTAAGTACTTTGCATATCAGAAAGAACCCTAAAGCCAAAAAAACAATACGTCTTTATATTTATTTATATTAACAAACATCTAGAATGTTATTATTCTTCTTCCTTATTTTTGCATTCTCATATCACATTGTTTTATCCCATGTTGTGGAATCCTTCTCCGTACCTGATTCAGACAAATGTGTCATCCCCATTTGACATGATTATAGTTAAGGAAATTTGACATTTGTCAGCAAGAATTATTGTGTGCATTGACAAAAGGGTGAGGATGGCAATATCAGAACAATAGACACCTCAGGAAATTCTACAAATATAACTTTGTATACATTTATACACAAAAGCATCACTTTTGAAAGATGGAAAAGTTTATTTTTAAAACCTTTAAACACAGGAGCCTTTACCTATCTGCTGGTATGAGGATCCCCCATGTCCTTTTGTCTTTCCTCCAATACTACTACTACTACTTTTCCATTGCTGTCTTCTACCTCCCCTCAGTTGGCACTGCTTACTCCTTCAGTTGGGATACTCCCTCATTAGGCAAACTTTTCAAGACTCTAGAACCACTACTGAACAACTAGAGTGAAAAATATTCCTAACTAGCAGCCATATCCAGCTGGTCGATCAGAAAAACATTCAATTAGAATGGAGCAAAAACAGCATCGTGTTTAGATGTAACGGAGCCTATCTTCTTCAATTACTTTAAAATACTTTCATTAAAAACATTTTGAATTAATCCAGTTACTGATATAACAGATGTAGTCTGTATTTATTCAATTGAAGTTAGTTGAGGACATGAAGGAGTAAAACAGGCAACATGAAGACCCACTTCAGACCACAATTATTTTGGAGTTTTTGAAATTCAATTTGTCAGTGTGCTACCAGGGATATAAAAGAGGATACATTTATAAAGCAATTGCTTGTAGTTTAAAATTTGTATTGAAATCGATTTTTTTTCCATTTTTTTGTGGATTTTCACTAAACACAGTGGCATAAAGATGAGGTATTGTTGAGCTCATCATGATGTAAGTAACCTACATACCGGGTTTGAACAAAATCAGAGGGAAAAAGTTGAATTTATTGATTTTTCATCGGCTTTATCGATTACTCATTTTTTTTTTTTTATTAATTCATTTTTTTTTTTTTTTTTTTTACACTAAGAACCTATCTTTTACATTGTATAATGTATGTACCAAATTTGGTCAAATTCGGTTGGATGGATCTTGAATGAAAAGGTACTACACAGACATCCTATATATATATATATATATATATATATATATATATAGTCAAACCTAATGAGCCAGACAAACCTACCAAGGTTTCACTTAGGCAGATCGTCAGGGTCGAGTATATATATATATATATATATATATATATAATTTCCAACTGAAAATGTCAGTTAAGTCCTATTTTTGGCTTCCAACTAGTCTCGCTACAACTATCTAAAAATGTTTTTTAATATAATTTTACTTTTCTTGGATGTACACTTTTCTCTTACCATCAAATGTTTCATGTATTAGGTTGAGTCATATGTTTTCATTTAGGGTAGCAATTGTAATATTTTTAATAATAAAATTGGTAAACAAAAATAGAAAATATTAATAACTCAACTTCATACAAGATACAATTAATATTCAAAGGATTTTAAAATTCCAATCAGTCGCACGTAGATGATCATGTTGACATTCTAACAATTTTCATAAAAATTTCCACTATTAAAAAAATCTTTAATTTAGGATGTTGTATGGTCTTAGGTTATTTTCTAATTGATTAAATCATTTTTTCAAGATTATTTTTTTTTTTTTTTTTTTTTTTTAAACTCTATATCAATTTTTTTTTTTTTTTTAAACTCTGTATCAATTCCTTATGGGTCATTTAATGCTGAAATTTAATTTCCTTGGCAGGTTGGAAGTAGTAAAAATATATTATTCTGATTTCATAATTGAATACATGGTAGACAATACTCGGCTATATACATGTTTGGTTTAGCAGCATATTGGCCTCTGTTATTTAATGCCAAAATCTAAATATTTTGAACAAAATTTTATGTCTACAGCTGAATATATTTTAAATGCAATTGTATGCCTTCAATTACAGATAAAATGTATTGTTGGTATTTTTTAATATAAAAATGTATTTTCATACTTTCATAGTGTTTTTGTTTGGGAGTCCACTATTTGCCCATAGGTGGAGCCCTAACAGGTACTACCACCACAGGTCAGTCAACTTGGAAACATCAGTAAGTAATAGGATAGGATTCCATACTCCACAACATCTCCACTCTCCAAATCAGAGGTCTTGTTGCCAGGTGGAGTTTATTGTCATACCCAGGACTTTTTTTTTTTTTTTTTTTTTTTTTTCAAGAAAATTACCTTTTTTTGTAAAAGGTGATTAAAATGATTTAATGTAGGTAAAATGGGATTGGGATTTTCTCTGACCTTTTGGCTTATGGTATATCACATTGAAACACCAGTTTTCATACAATCACTGAAGTTTAAATGATGTCAAGCCTGGCCAGTACCTAGATAGGTGACTACTTAGGAGTACCAGGTGCTGTAAGCTTGAATGTGCAGGTAATGTAATGAATAACAGCTCAGAATTGGAAATCAGTGTGTCGAGTTCCAATTCCAGTCAAATTCGTTATATTCACTTACATGTAAATAACCAAGGGGAAGGTATTAATGGGGGTTAATATTGCATCGGGGTGACCAATTAATGATGGTTAATAATATCACATCAGGGATCAGCTGATGGGAGTGCTATGTAAGAAAGGAATATTCTCTCAGTTTGCATTTCCCCCATTATGGGCATTATTATATCAATGATATGACAATACCTTAATACTCGGATGGAATGTAAACAGGCTTTGCAGAGAGTTTTATGATGCTTAGTCATACACAAAATTATATATGCATATTTACATGTCATATGCAGATAAACTATATGTATACCGCAGCAAGTAGTGTGAAAATGTTGAGATATAGGGTCTTACTTGTAATAATTCTCAATGGGAATTCAAGCTGTGTGAGGATTCTTCTGTATTTCTGTAAAAGCCATATTTATATTTCTCAACAAGGCATTCAAAGCAGGCCAGATTTATCTCCTCTGCTAAAAAAGCAACTGCTCAATTTGACTCCTGGAAGCTGACTGACTGATCACTTTAGTCAGTATATAAATTGGCATCGCTAAGCGACCATTATGTGACTTCATCTCAACCAAATGGAGATAATCATCTTTTGCATCCCAACAATATGAATCCATCTCTTCTCCCCCAGCTATTGGTTAATTAGTAGAACATGTATAAATAAATCATTATCTCCGACACATACTTACAATCTCAAAATATTTTTTGGCTATAAATAACCTTCAAAATGTTTAGCCATAAAAAATGAAATCTATCTTTTCCTTTGTTTTTTTTTCTTTATTTGCTTTCTAGAATTGTTCATGACATCTTCACCATTTGTTCACCATGTCCTCTCAAGTATGAAGAAAAGTTGTGGAAATTGTATGAGACAATGATGTTATTGAATCTTTCTGCATCAATAAATTCAATCCTGATTCTTCTACAGTAAGTTGTTTTGCAAATCTTTCACCTGTGACCCACTTTTAATCCAATTGGTGATTTTAAACTGGACCATTCTCTTGCAACAAATCTATTTAAAATATTTGGTTATTACATAAATTCATTCATTTTTTATAATTTATTTTAATACTTATTAATGATTCTAATGACTCCTTCAACAATGTGTTCTCCTTCATCATCTACAACTTCCTGCCAACAATACACAGTTCAATGCCTCAATGATAGAAATCACTAAGTTTTGACTCAAAAAATTCATCAACCCATGTTTTAACTCCACATCGTTGTTGAATGAAACACCCTTCAAATTATTATAAAGTGACTGAAAAAGGTAGTAGTCTGAAGGGGCTAAGTTAGGAAAATATGGATTATCATGTTGAATAATCACACCATATTGCTGGTCTCATTTCATATAATTCTCTTGGTAATGAATTCATCTCTGTATGCAGCACGAATGTCTCAAGCAGATTTGGCAGTCTTGTACCCTTGATAAAAAGCAAAGAGATGTCGAACATGCTCATTCTTGTCTACTTGGCATTCCATCTCACAGGTGTATCTAATCTGAAATAAAAGTTTCAATAACATTACACAAGTCTCACAGGATAACCAGAGTTACTAAGAAGCAAAATTGATACAAAAGATTATCAGAAAAAATGAACAAATGTAACAACCTAAT
>OZ038481.1:12549430-12574430 GCA_964036315.1 Acanthosepion esculentum | reverse complement strand
AAAATCAATGGTACTTTTTTCTTTATAATAAAATGAAGAACAGTAGATTTTTATAAAAATAAAAACATTCAGTGTAACATTAAAAGAATATAAAAATACATTTTTATAGTAAATTTACCAACAATACAGTGTCCTGGGTATGACAATAAACTACATCTGCGTCCTGGGGAAGACGATAAACTATGTCCAACAGCAAGGCCTCTGATCAGGAGGTTTTGAAGAGCGTGGAACCACCTCTTAATTGCTGGTGTTCCCAGGTCCACCCTGACCCCGGGGTGGTAGCACCTGTTAGGGTCCCAGCTATGGGCAAATAGTTAACCCCGAAACTGAGGTAAAAAGTATTATCAAAGTGTAAAGATAGGTTTTAATACCAGAAATACTTTGTAAAAATTATTACCAGAAATAAATTTTCAGCTATACGTTTTTGAAAAAAATATTACCAGCTATACGTTGTTGAGGAAAAAATATTAACAGAAATAGATTTTTGACAAAACAAAAATATTACCAGGAAAAAAAGTTGTCAGCATTAAATGACCCATTGAGGTTGATATGCTGTAAAACAAACCAAACCAAACCAACAATACATTTTATGATTATGCAAACTATATATCTATAAAAAACATAACTTTATCCAGGAAGGATAAAATTATGTACATTCTGGCATTAAGCAAAAATCAACCATCCAACAAATATTTATAGTAAAATTACCAACAATACATTTTATCTGTAGTTGAAGCTACAAAATTGTGTTCAACATATGTAAATTTTGGCATTAAATAACCTATAGAGGTTGATATACTGCTCAACAAAATCAACTAATCAACCAACCAAAGCCTTTCTCAAATGTGGCCTGACTATACATGGTGCGATGAATAAATTGTCATCTAAATTATGCAGAAATGAAAATAATACTGACATCTCATTTTAACAGATATATTTACTGAAATCACACAAAAATATCTCGAGACCCTAAATAGTAACTTTATTCAATAAAATTGCCATTGGCTTCAACTGCAACCTCCAGATGACTTTGGAATCTCCTGTAGCTCTTCTGGACAGTCTCCTCGTTTAAGTTGGTGAATGCTGCCATAATCCTTGCCTTCATCTTTGGTGTGACAAGAAGTTTTATTGGTCTCTCGCTCAACTGCATCCCACACATAATAATCAAGGAAGTTGCCATCTGGGAAGTTAGATGGCCAGATGTAAGGGGTGATGTGGTTATAGAAATTGTCTGACAGCACTGACTGGGTTCTCCTGCTTGTGTGGCATGGTGCAGAGTCCAGTTGCCAAACGTAGGGTCTTCCAGCAGGCACCCTCAGTACTACCTCCTCAAGGCACTTGATGTAAGCTTTTGTGTTGAGTCTGAGGCCCTCACCAACAAATTCGGGAGTTCTTTTCACATCGGAATGATCAGAGTTTTCCGAGCTGCCATACCTTTGTAATCACCATTAGACTCTTCCAACTCTTTCAGAATCCTCTTCACTGTCCTCAGAATGACACCCCAAAATTTTCCAACGTTAACATTAGAGCTTCTGGCATAAATGCCAAGCAGTACATTATGCCGTTTTCAAAATTTCTGGCAGTGAATTGCATCATAGTGTTCTTTTTCTCGCAGACGGTGCCCAATTGACCCTACTATACTGTGCAGTCAACAAAATCAAAAAACAATCAATGTGAATGTGCAAAATTAGAAATATATAAAATGGCAGCAATTTACTGATCGCACCCTGTATAAGCCCAAATGACCAAAGTCATTTTATTTCTTTATCTCCTTTTCCCTTTTTCCTTACTTGTGGACTTGAAATCCTCACATATCCATTTTTACTGGCAGTCATAAGACACCAGTTGCTTCAGTCTCAAATAAAATCATTTAAACTCCACTCTGTGGGTGTCCTAATGAGAACTGACTGCCTCTGCACTTCCCTACCTTCCAGCTTTGACGCTGAAAGGTTTTATTTATTTCCTTTTTCTCAATTTGTGAACAGTGGGTGTTTGAGTTGAAGTTCTCGCATCTCAATTTTACTGGCATTCATAAGACACCAGTTGCTTCAGTCTCAAATAAAATCATTTAAACTCCACTCTGTGGGTGTCCTAATGAGAACTGACTGCCTCTGCACTTCCCTACCTTCCAGCTTTGACGCTGAAAGGTTTTATTTATTTCCTTTTTCTCAATTTGTGAACAGTGGGTGTTTGAGTTGAAGTTCTCGCATCGCAATTTTACTGGCATTCATAAAACACCAGTCACTTCAGGCTCAGATAAAATCATTTACAGCTCAAGTGATCAGTATGATTCAAATTTGTCACTTATTCTCAGGAATGCTGCCATTTTTAGGCAGCAGTTTTACCACTTCTTTGCTACACATTCCAACTGGCCATAATAATTAAAATTGATTTATATGAATGTTCCATATGCTGCCATCTTTGTTTACATACATAAAATAAGTGTTTGAGTGAGAGGTAAATCATTAAGTTTACAGCCTGAAGAAAAAAAATTATTTTATACAAATCTTTTTCAACACTATCTTTCTTGTCAATGCACTTAATTCACTAGTGAATATTACTAATATGGATTGAACATTAAACAGAGAAATACTGACATCAAAATCCAGCAAATAACTAAATGCCAGGATATGGACTTATTGATCAACCTGGATTTGTGTGCATTTGTGGGTATATGTTTGTTTTTAGTAGATATCCATGTTTTGTGGTTTGTTTTTGTTTTTGTTTTTCTTGATCATTTCAGAGAATAAAAATGAAAGAAGACTGAGAATAGGGAGGAAAGGACAAAAGATGAACAGGATTCAAGATGGCGATTGACATTGCATTTAAATTTTTGAAGCTTATAGTTAACAGGGAAGTAAATAAAATGGAAGTGTGAGGAAAAAATAAAAAAACCATTGAGTAGAAGTGGCAGTTGCATTTAGCCATTTACCAGCAAAATGTTGGAACCTAAGTGCCAATCTAGTAGCACACTTAAATTCATGTAGTTGGGCATCAGGCCAAAAAGAAAAAAAAAAAAAGAACAGTTGCCATGAAAATATTTGAAGAAAAAACAGAGGGAAACCATGTCATGTTGGTGAGAAAGTGACTGAAGTCAAGATGCCTGGTCAGGATTGATTACATTACAGATCTTTCTTTGGATTTTGTCAAAAATCTCAATGTACAGCAGGAGCATCAGACCAGATGTAGCAATACTATTGTCTGATGCATTAGAGCCTTAATAAATAAAAAAAATTTGCATTTCTTAAATAGGTTCATCAGACTTTCCTTATTTGTGAATGTCTTCTGTGGCTAAGTGGTCTAAAAGCACACCAAACTTAAGAGTTTTCCTCAACACAGATTTAAATCCTACAAGAAGACAAATGTTCTTTTATTTAGACACTTGGATACAGTCTGGTAATCATAGATTTACATTTTGTTTCTTTTTTTTTTTTTTTTTTTTTTAGGGACACCTATTCTAAAGCCATTAATTTCTTATGAATTAATATGGCTTTGAGGGAGTTAAACCTGTAGCTCTTAACGAACACCATCCTTCTTTAAACCTTATGGACTGGTGCTACAGAATCACAAAGAACTGTACCTGTGGGAGAATGAAAATTAAATAAAATAATAAACATAATAATTAAAAAAATAATTTCATTTTCCTATAATGCAATTCAGTGACCCTCCCGAGTTTGACTATTCTCTTACCTCCAAGTTTAGTATGCACACATCCGTCAATAAAAATTGGCCCTTAATTTTCCAACCATCTCTTCTGATACTAGACAAAAAAACAAATACCAACCCACTACATGCAAAATAATAATTTTAAAAAAAAACAGATTACTTGATGACTTTCAGCAACAACTAAAATGGATACCACATGTCAGTGGAAGAGAAAATGATATCAAGATATTGATGCTGCAAACTACTTCCAGCAAAAATGCAGGAAAGAAGCTACAATCAGTACTGGAAAGAGTAATAACAGTGGATTTGAGAAATCTATTTTCATTATTATTTTTTTTTTTTAAGATTTAGTAAATTTTAACCAAAAGCAGCACTAGCTGCTCATTCAATGAATGTTAAATATTTCCTTATAAAGAAACAGCTAATATTAACATTACCATAAAATGTCATCAGACAATTTCTATACACTAATGTTTGCAAAATCACAATACACTTCCAGACGGATTTGAAAACATTTTTTTGTTCTTTTTGTTTTTCAGTTGCTCTATCATTTGAGCCTGTTCTTTAAAACAAAAGGCTGTTCCAATGCTTATTGGGTTCTCCGCAGACATCTGCAACAGATCAACAATTTTCCTGAAGAGGTAAGTAATGGTAAATTATTTCTAAAAGAATGTGAAGAAAATATTAAAATGAACACTAAATTTATTAGGGTGGGGGATTGTGCAGCAGTTAAACTAGTTCTTCTGAACAACGCTTTAAGTATTTTATATAAATAAAAATTTCTGTACTGATAATCAAAATAGTCTATACATTGTAGCAAAATTTTTAACAATAATATAAAAGCCTCTAAGGTAATTTTCAATAAAATCCAGTTAGCACTTTCCAAGTAACTTTTTATCCATACTCTCCCCATAAATAAAACCTCTATCCAATGAAGATAACTTCAAATCTGTTAACTGCTAATTAGAGATGTTTCTCTTTCAAGAAGAAAATCATAAGAATAAGCAGGAAAGAATTCTTGACAATACTTTAATAATTAGATGACATAAAACTCTTTCGTTTCACCAGTCCTAATCTTCACGGCTAGAACCCACCATACCATGCACTTTCACCCTCATTTTCCTTTAGTGAAATCAAAGTTCTACTTGGACAGCTTCTTCCTTCAAACAACTGCCTTGTGGAACAGACCTGCAAGTGAATGCTTCTTCAATCACTACAATCTTAACATGTTCAAGTCTAGGGATAACAGTTGTCTTCCACACGTATACATATAAGCTGTGCCTCTTACTCTGTAACCTTCAACCTCAAGCGGCCTTTCACGCCTTGGACATTAGTGTAATAAAAAAATAAAAAAATTAACCTTGGTGATGAATTGCATTTACAAATCATATTAGAAAGGCAGCATTTAATCTTTAATAGAGACATAACATTCTGATTACAATAATTTTTTTAGATTCTCTCATTTATCAGAAAATAGTACAATTAAGAACTTTTTGTTTGGGTTATAAACAAATGCCTAAAAGTGTGTGTGTGTGTGTGTGTGTGTGTGTGTGTGTATATATATATATATAATATATATGAAGAAATATAGTCTTAAAGTGTGCTATATTTATGGGATAAAGTGCTCAATATATAATATATATATATATATATATATAAAATTCAAATGTTATTTTTAATAAAGGTTCCATATACTGTCATCTTTGTCTTCATGTGAGTGTTCAGACAGATTAATACACTGTTTAAAGTAAAAACCAAAAAAAACACTCTCCATGGCCGAGCGGTTTAAAGCACACCAGATCAAATAGTTGTTTCTCCTACAAATAGGGATGCAGGTTTGAACCCTACTGGAGAGCACATTTTCATTTTGTCAAGTGCATAGGCCGAGAGGCATAATACACACAGTTTAAAATAAAATAATAATAAAAAAAAAACTTGATGTATTTCAAATCTGGGTATCCACTAAAAATAACATTTGAAGTAATAATGTCGGATTAAAAATAAATCCATTAATTCTTTAGAAATAATGAGTAAGCTAGAGATTATTCTCCCATTATGGGCATTATTATATCCCGGATATAATCACAGCGTACTTCATGGATGGAATGGAACAGCTGATTGAAAGTGATGAAAAACATCCTTTATTCTCAGAGTTTTATACCACTAAGCCATGCACAAAATTATCTACACACATTTATATTTGTTCCCATGCAGAGAAACTATAACACACATATGCTGCAATAAGAAGTATGAAAAGGGGATGAAAAGAATCTTACTTGTAATAATTTCCAACAGAAATTGGAGCTGTTGGAGATTCTTCTGTATTTCTGTAGAAACCATATTTAGGATTCCAGATTTGAGTAAACCAGATTTATCTGCTATGTCGCTAGCGAGGACATATTCATCTCAAACAGGGAAAAATAGTAAGCCGTGAGTTTTTCATATGATGTTTCTGTATTTAGTGATGATAGATTTCCATAAAATGGTGACCTGGGCTTGTAAGCTGCACCACATGACAGCTGGCTGGCCCAGGCAGAACGAATAACTTGACTCCAGGCAGTTAACTCTATGATGCCATTTAGACCAAAGGGAGGTAATTGCCTTTTGTATCCCTACAGAAATATATAAATTTTTAAAAACTCTTGATAGGATTTTTTTTTTTTCTGTCATGTGGCAAATTGTGGCCACCTTCATCACTCTTGATCAGTAAGCGTCAACTAAACCTTGCCTTAACCAAATTTCTATTCTAACCATTTTCTGTCATTTCATCTTTTAGTGCCTAACAGCAGGAAACTTATATTTCCAGATTATCTTCATTGACGAGGTTGATGAACCACAAACAAATCCACAATATTTTTCCTGTCTACAAAATATCCAGGTAAAAAAAAAAAAAATTGGAATTTCAATTCTTTTTTTTACATCTAAATTTTTGTAACCGTTGCATGTGTTTTTATTACTAACTAGTTCAGTATCTTTCATGTCACTGATGGCTAGATGATCAAATCTAAATTGTTTGTCCATTTAAAATACATTTATTAGAAAATATATTTGTAACCCACTGGGCATCATACTCTTTATCGTTGACATATCTATCAACACACCTATCACTTCTCAATTCATATACAGCCCACTAGTTTTGTTGAGTAATACAGACCTTATTGTAATTTTACTTTCTTTTCCCTCATCAGTTGGGGTCAGTGTGTCATCTCGAAAGGGTTGATTTAGGTTTCCTTAAATCTTAAGATTTTGGGATTGATGGTGAAGTCTAGTGTGAATCCCTTATATATATTTTGTACCATGAACAAGATTGCATAATTCCTGTCCATGGCTGTGGTAAATTTTTGTCACTTTCATCCAGGTGCACATCAGAATTCGGGCTGGAAAAAGAATTCCTTCAATGAAATGTACAACACTGTTGATAACTCTAAAAAATTTATTGAACATAAAAAAAAAATTGGCTGAATAAAATGTCTCTATTAGCTACTGCAAATTTAAATATTTGACTGCAGGAGTGTGTATATTTGGAGATTTTGGTTGCAACCATTAAGGTGATGTCAGTCGATTCTCATTCAATTCTTTGGTTATGCCTGTTTCTGTATTTTCTCACTGGTTTGGAATTTGCCGGTGTGCTCTTAGTGATGACTATCTTACAAGCAATTCTAGGCCCTCCCAATCCACTGACATATGCAGGTGTGCTCCTTGACTCCACACTTGGGGGGAAGAAGGACCAAGTGAAACATGCACTGGCTACATAGAGAAATCTTTTAAAATAATAATGGTTGATGACATCCTTGACCTTGACAAGTGACAGGAAATGACAATTCACAATGCCTAATTTCATTATCCCCATATTTCCATAAAGTGACAATCTGGCTTTTCTCCCTCACATCAGAAATGAAAAAAATAATGACAACTACAAAAATCACAGATGACCATTGCAGAAAAAGGCACAGCCTAATCTTAGGGGATCTTGCTAATTGGCATTATGGTATTTCCCTTTAATGTCTTCTTAATTAGTTTTCTATAATGATAATTGTTTCCTGGGTGGCCAACACATCAATTGTTGGAGCAGTACAGGGAACCAACCATTTTTCTTGCATCTTTAATGATGGATCATCTGTACAAGTTACACTTGAGGTCTGGGTTGTTTAAGTTCTAATAGGTGCTCAAGGCATGGGGCCTCCCTCAGGGAACACCAAGACTGGTGAAAGTTCTGTGCCTGATCAGCAATGATGGAATGTCGTCACTAGATGGTTTTCGAGGCAATGAGTGTGACCAGCCAGTTTTTCCTCTCGCCAAGCTGTTAAAGCTAGGTCAGAGGAGAGAACAGCTGCCAAGCTCTGGCCACCTAGACTTTTGGAGATGTACCCATATATTTGTATATCATCAGAATAGATATTCACAAATGATCAGATATTGACAACACATCAATTCTACATAAACCAGATGTTCTCTGGTTCTTTGTCCAGAATAAGTTCGGTCATTAGTTTCTGTGACTGCATTTTCTACTAATAATGTATTGTAAAACAATGTCTATTTTCTAGTTTCTCAGGACCCAAGCAATTCGAACAATACATTAATCATCTTTCTTATCAGCTGGAAGTGTATCGGGTTGGGAAACTTGGTTTTGCTGAATCTTATTAGATCCGGACTAGTTAAATCTGGGTCTGATTCTCGTTGAAACTGTTGTTAATTTTATTTTTTTTATTCAAAAACATATTTTAACAGGTTTCATTTTTAAATTTCTTCCCAACCATTCGACCCAGACTCTTGAGAATTATAATGATTATCATCCAATTAAGTCTCTACAAATCACCATCTTTTAATATCATGAATTTAAAAGCCAGCGCCATGTTATATTCAGTTTTAAATACAGGAGTAATATAAATAACTTCAAACAGCTGGTTTATACTCTTTTTTTTGTGTACCTCCTGTTTCAAATAAATTTGCATATGACAAAAGATTTGTGTGCAATATTTGCATATGGAAAAAATTATGTACAAAATTAGTCTAAATGTATTGAATAAATGCAATCTCTTATCCAAAATGCTAAAATGTTCAAAACTTTGAAATATTAGGTTGGTGCAAAAATAATGTCGTTTTCTCACATGAAGTTGAACGTCAAAAAAACGACATTATTTTTGCACCAACCTAATATTTGACTTTTTCAGAGCACTTTGTTTATTAATAAAATGTTTCCCACTAATTTCATTTACCACTGTACAAATAAACAAAAATATTACAAAGTGATGCTGAAAAGTTCTCAGCTTGATCAAGAAGACTTTCCAAATGAAAAACAAAACATCTGATGTTTGGTTAGATTTTGGAAAGTGAGTCAAGCCATCTCAGCATCTCCCTCATATTTAGTGTTCATTTACTCCTGATTTTGTGAATATTTCCAAAAACACATTCTAGCAATCAGCTTGTCACTCCTATTATACAATAGCTATGCCATTTCTCTTCAGGACGTGGGCGAGCATAACTCTCCACAACTTCCGATCATTTATAACTCCTGGCAGTTTGTCTTTTTTCTATCTTCCACTCTTTGTTCTGCCATCCATTTACATGAGCTTGTTAGATAGAACACGTTTGCTTCTGCACCTCCTGCCTTCAATATGCGTCCTGGGTAAGATGATAAACTACATCCAGCAGCAAGGCCTCTGATTGGAAGGTTTTGAGGAGCGTGAAAACACCTCTTAATTGCTGGTGTTCCCAGGTCCACTCTGATTCGGAGGTGGTAGCACCCTTTTAGGGTCCCAGCTATGGGAAAATAGTTACCTCAAAAATGGGGTCAAAACACTATGAAAATGCAATAATAGGTTTTAATATCAGCAATACATTTTTTGTAAAAATATTACCTGCAATGAATTTTTGAAGAAAAAAATATATTAGCAGCAATACATTTTTTTTAAAAAAGTATTACCAGCAATAAAAATCTTGTTGGCATTAAATAACCCATTGAGATTGATATGCCATAAAACAAACCAAACTAAACGAAAGCCTTCAATGACCTTTGCGTGTCAAGTCTTATTTCCTAATTATGTGTCTCAGAAATTTCAACTATCTCTTTATGATTCTGAATATAAATGACCGTTTTGTTTCCATTTTCCTTGGATTTACAGTACCTATACTGTCATTCCAAAATCGGAAACCTCCCAAATTCTAAAAACATCTTAGGTATTTTGAATTGTGTGCCTATACAAGTAGATAAATTAATTTACACGAAAATCAAATGTTTAAGCTTATGTCAATTAATCCTTTTTTTTTTTTTTTTTCTTGTAGGAAATTCAAGCCAACAAAAACTGGCTTCAACTGTCTGACATTTTCATATACATTTATGAGAGTTTGCAGCTAAATTCAACTTGGTTCATTCAACCAATTGTTGAAGCTTTTCTGAAAATTGACAACTTTTCTCTGATGACAACAATGTTCAGTGATTTTGTTAACACCACTTGTGGCCAATTAAATAATTTAGGTAAGAAAATGTGCTTCCCTCCCCCCGTCGTTTTCTCTTTAGTCTTTACATTTAGTTTACTTAGCCTTAATTCTTGACCATTGATAGTGCCTTCAGGATTCACTTGTTTATCTATTGCTTTCAACTAATTCAACATACATGGTTTCTGTTTCTTAACACCTACCCTGCCTCAATGACCCCAAAACATGCTAGGAGCACAGATCAAGTTTGTTGGGGTTTTTTGTTGTTTTTTTTTTGTTGTTTTTTTTTTTGTTTTGTTTTTTGTTTTTTTTGTTTTGTTTTTTGTTTTTTTTGTTTTGTTTTTGTTTTTTTTGTTGTTTTGGATTTGGGGGGGTGTTTTGGTTTTTTGTTGTTTTGGGGTTTTTTTGTTTGTTTTGGGGGGGGTTGTTGTTTTGGTTTTTTTTTTGGGGTTTGTTGTTGTTTTGGTTTTTGTTTTCAACAGGACATACTCACACACACACACACACACATACACATATATTTATAGACATTTCATTTGGTGAATTTTATTGCTACAATATTAACCTAGGGGATTCTTTTTTTATCCTTTACATTCAACAGATGTTGGAAATTTAGATTATCATGTTTTAATGTTAAGAACAATTTCTTTTTAGAGAAAATGAAAACAAAATGGTAACTGACTCTATAATACTATACTATTAAATTTAAATGATTTTGGGAGGGGGACTTGTGTGCCATTAAATTTGGATTATCTCAGTAGGAACAACCTCTTGAGCGGCAGACAGCCTGGTTCACTGTTGATATCCCAACTGCTATGATTCACAGAATCAGTGAGGCACTAGACAACAAATACATTTCAAGGATGATCACATGAGATATTTGAAAGGTCTTTGACAAGATGTGGCATAAAGGGTTACTGCACAAGACCTATGGAATTACTGGAAGAGCCTTCTCAGTTAGTTCTTCCTAATGGGTAGGTCCCTGAAGGTAGTTGTTAATTTCCAGTCCTCTGAGGCCCAAGCGATCAATGCAGATGTCCTCCAAGGTCTGCCTCTTGATCCAATCCTTTTTCTACTTTATATAAATGATCTGATCATTTGTGAATATCTATTCTGATGATATACAAATATATGGGTACATCTCCAAAAGTCTAGGTGGCCGGAGCTTGGCAGCTGCTCTCTCCTCTGACCTAGCTTTAACAGCTTGGCGAGAGGAAAAACTGTCTGGTCACACTCAATGCCTGGGGAAACGAAACTAGTAACATTCTATCATCACTGATCGACCCAGAACTTTCACCAGTCTTCTTGCTCCCTGAGGGAGGCCCCATGCCTTGAGCACCTATTGGGACTTAACCCAGACCTCATGTGAAACTTGTACATATGATCCATCATTAAAGATGCAAGAAAAATGGTTGGTTCCCTGTACTGCTCCAACAAGTACCCGACTCTTCCTGCTATCCTCTTCCTTTACAAGAGCCAGATCGGGCCCAAAATGGAGTACCACTGCCCTTCACTTGTCCTCACTTTGCAGTTTTGATAACATCCAAAAGTGTCTCTGCATCCTTGTGGGTGACAAATTATTTTCCACCCTACAACCCTTTTCTCACCGATGAAATGTTGCAAGCCTATTTCTGCTCTATCACTATTTCCATGGAAAGTGTTCAAACAAACTCCATGCCTTAGTTCCACCAATTCTAACCTTAACACACATTGTAGCATAACACCCTCATTCACTCTGTATTCCATTGGTGAGATGTAAGTTCCACTTGAGCAGCTTCTTCCCATGAACCACTGCTCTGGGGTATCGACGCCCAAGAGGATCCTTCACCAATCGCTACAATTTTAACCTGTTCAACTCTAGAGTTAACTGATATCTTCCCCACATATGTCCATAAGTTGTGCCTCTTACTCTGAAGACTTATACGTTGCAAGAGCCAGATCAGGCCAAAAAATGGTGTACCGCTGCCATATATGGGGAGGTGCTGTGGATTCTTCACTTTCCAGTCTTGATAATGTCCAAAAGTGTCTCTGCATCTTTGTGGGTGACAAATTACTTTCCATCCCACAATCCCTTTCTCACAGACGAAATGTCGCTATCCTCTGGTTACACTATTTCCATGGAAAGTGTTCAAATGAACTCCATTCCTTAGTTCCACCAGTTCTAACCTTCATGGCTAAGACCCACCGTGTCATGCATGTTATTGCAAACCACCCTCATTCCCTTCCCATTTCATTGTTGAGTTGTAAGTTGCACTCAAGCAGCTTATTCCCACAAACCACTGTTCAAGTCTAGTGTTAACTATCATCTTCCTCACATATCCACATAAACTGTGCCTCTTACTCTGAAGGCTTACAGCCTCATCGCATTGTAGATAGCAATTGACATTGCATTTAAATGTTTGCAGATTAAAGTTGGCTAGAAAGCATGGAGCGGGAAGTGAATTCCACAAGCAAGAAGTGCAAGAAAAGAAACTTTGCATAGAACTGATGGTTACATCTCATCAGCTTAACTGTAATTTGTGATCTTGATGTAATTCTAGTACTGCCCTTAAATTCATAAACTCTCGGTACCATAGTAAAGAAATCATCATTATTATTGTTATTATGATTCTTTTATTTTATTTATTCTTTTCCTTTAAAGGGCAATCAATTTAAAATTAATTTATGTAGCAAAGTAAGCCTTCACCTCTTAAAACTTAGAAAAATGTTGTTTTTTTTTTAATCTTATATATATATTACACAGCAAAAACCCAAATTTACCTCATATGGTGGGGGTATAGATCTATTTCAACCAACGCGAAGTATGTTAGTCTTATTCAACCCTGGTGTATGGATTGTATTCGTGTTGGAATTAAAGATTTAAAATTTAAATTTGACAGCAGTCAAAAATTGATACAGAAACTACCTATTTCGATGCCTCAGCCAGATGAAATGCCAGAGTTGGTGGTAAGGGTGATTGGAATTTCGAACTGAACCCTTTTTGTCCACCAGGGGTAGATTGTTCCCAACTCTTTTGTTCACTACTGCAATGGCCTGGTATCGAACCCAAACTCTTTGGGTCTAATCACTGGATCTAACCAACGTCTTTATTCACTGGGCCATGATAGTATATCTGTCTGTCTTCAAGTTATGTTTAAAAAATATATCCACTGAGCCATGTGTTCTCAAGGGAAATAACTGAGACATCTGGAAGAGGCACAGCACAAGGAACTAGAACAATCTACCCCAGTGGACAAAATAATGGTTTGGTTTGAAATTCCAATCACCTGAAGAAGGCCAGAGTGTACAAAGGCTGAAACTTGAATATGGCAATGAAGATAAGGATAACAGTCTGAATAATGTAAATAATGCAACTAAGAATGAATTAATTCAAAACAAGGCTGAGTAACATGAAATAGAATCCTTGGTACTGCACTGCCAAGCTGTCTGTTCCTTGAAAATGTGCCTGCTTTTATGGAGCCTGAAAACTTTAGCAGTTGGCTAACAAGGAATCATTTGCACAGCTAACACTGCTCAGCTCACTGTCCTGTCATGGAGAAGATGGTTGGGAGATTGTTTCTTCATAACCGGATGTTCTGGGGGTTCATACCAGCTCTGTTCTAGCAGGGCAGCCATATGCTGTCTTTCTGCAGAGATAGCAAACTAAACATCATCTCTTTGACCGACGGGGCAGGTACTGGTATCGGTAGCAATCGGCTATTCCATCCGCATTTCATTTCTGCTACAAGTTTATTAGGTCAAAATTTAACATTCCATTTAATATAAAGTTTATAAAGTTTAATGTACCTAGTTTTAAGTATAGTTAAAATAACTGTGATTTCAGGCATTACTGTAAATCAGTTGGCAAATGTTTTCCATGAACTGCAAAATCGTATTACCCTTTGTATTGCTAATGATGGAGGACATGTGGAAACTTAAATAAAATTTCAATAAAACCTTAAAAAATATAGATTTACTTCTTTCTAATCCTTTTTACAAATTATTTCTATCGCAAATACAAATAAAGTTATAAATTTTTTAAAGTGCACACTAACTTTATGGACACCCTGTGTGTGTGTGTGTGTATATATATATATATATATATATATATATATATATAATATATATAGTATGAGGCAAAAAAAAAAATGGATGCACCCATAGAAAGTTGATTTTTGTATTTTTACCAAGACAAGTGAGTAATAGAATACGTGTATTAATACAGGTGTACAGGTGTACATTATACAAGTCAAAAAATGATTTAGTATTTTGTTGGGTAACCTTTTGCTTTAATAACGGCCTTAAGTCTTTGCTATAGACTAAATTCTTTAGTAAGTTGACCTCCTTCGCTAGATTTTTCCAGCATTTTTTTAATTCATGAAAAAGATCATGTGTTACCTTTCTCATTACAGGCATGCTTGTCCGTTATCGCCCAGAGTTTCTCAGTTGAGTTTAGGCCAATGAAAGAGTTTCAGTTTACCCTTGTCACACTTCTTCTCTAGATAACATTTATTCTTTAAGACAGTTTAGGATCATTATGCTGAAACATGAAACATTGATCTTCTGCAAAAAGATTTTAGCAGAAAACCACATTTGTTTTACAAGAATGTTGTGATATTGATGCTGTTCCATGATACCCTTTCTATGGGTGTGTCCATTTTTTGGCCTCGTACTGTGTATAATATGTATATATATATATATACACACACACACACACACACACACACTTCTGTACATAAGATGACCTTTAAATCCCAAAAATCACCCTTAAAAATTGGATGTCATCTTATACTCCAATTCTGAAAAAGAAACCTTAAATTCTGAGTGATATTTGTCTAGTAGGCAACCTCGGCCTTGGTGTGATAACTAATAATGTACATGAAAAGATTCACATTGTCAAATAAACTGATAAAAAAGTAACAAAACCATTTATACCTTATGTTACTAGCATAACTTTGTAATAAACTGCCTATTCAAGGAATAATTCCATGTCAATGAAATCAACTTGTATCCATGCAAGCTCAGCTGAGAAAATGTAAACATTGAGTTATGATTCACAGCAATAGAATGTACTTATTATCATACATTATTGTACTGTTATTAGTGGTATTTTGTGATTGTCAATGAAGTATAAGTAAATGGCCATTAGTACACCAGGCTGTTTTAATTGTTTAGATATAGAAAAACTAGAGGAAGAAGTATCAGTATTTGCAAGAGATCATGTGATGAAATGTAAAGAAAACAATGCTTTCCCTTTTAGGGACATGTATAAAAAAAAAACATGGTATAGAATAGGTTTTGTTATTTCATTTATTTTGAATTTCTAGTGATACAGTAAGTAGTATTTCCAATAACATCATCTTTATATAATCAATAAACAGTTGTCTTATACTACAGGTATAGGATAAATTCATGAAAATTAGCTATATTTTCTTTTTAAGGTCACCTTATACGTGGAAATATATATATATATATATAACAAGTTTGATATAAAAAGAACATAAAATGTCTGTTTAATTAAAATGTTGAGTATTGTTAAAATTGGGATAAAATGTCCAAAGTTCATATCTTTTTTTTTTTTTTTTGTTTTGTTCTAGCATTTTCAACCAAAATTTGTTTGGATGACTACTTGCTGCCTAAAATATACCTTACAGACACACACACACACACGCAGAGGATGTGATGAATAAATTTTCATCTAAATTACACAAAAATGCAAATAACACTAATATCTTATTTTAACAAATATATTTACCAAAATTACACAAAAATATTTTGAAATACTAAAGAGTAAATTTATTCAATAAAATCACTGTGGCCTCCAGACGAATTCAGAATCTCCTGCAATTGTTCTGGATGGTCTCCTTATTTAAGTTGGTGAATGACAAGGAGTTTTGTTGGTCTCTCCCTCAACTGCACCTCACACATAATAATCAAGGGGTTGCAGTCTGGGGAGTTAAGTACAAGTTCTGAGACTATATCACCCCTTACATACGTAAGGGGTGATATAGTCTCAGAAATTGTCTGACAGCTATGACTGGGTTCTCCTGCTTGTGTGACATGGTGCAGAGTCCTGTTGCCAGACATAGGGTCTTCCAGGAGCCACCCTCTTGACCTAGGGCAGCACTACCTCCTGTAGGCCTCCATGTTGAGTCTGAGGCCCTGTGGGAAGATTAATGGAGGCATAATGCTGTGATCACTCCACACACCATGTTGTGGACTAGCTATATCATCCAACTCTTTCTGAATACTCTGCACTGGACTCAGATTGACACCCAAACACTTTGAAATGTTTGCATTGGAGCTTCCAGTGCAAATGCCTAGCAGTACAATATGCCATTTCCAAATTTCTTGCAGAGTGAATTCCATCATGGTGCTCTTTTTGTTAAAGATGATGCCCAACTGACCCCACTACGCTGTGCAGCTGACAAAAACAAACATGCATGCATGAAATTAAAAATATAAAATGGCAACTGTTTACCCATCGCACCCTGTATATACATACACACTAATTTTATCTAAGTCTGACACAAGGTTGAATGGGTTGGGATAAGATGTTTATGCATACTCAGAAAAATATTTATTCTCTTTCAGTGAAAGAAAATTCCTCATACCCAATTTCCAGTTGTCGGAAGCATCTTGTTCGGATGATAGCGGATTTGATCAATTTTTGCTACAGCCATCATATGTGGACTGAGGGTAATCAAATTGTTTCTGTTTTGCTTAAAAACAAACTGGAATTTGACCTCAAAGATCACCTGGATTCCATTCCCTATGATACTGCTTTGTTGGCCTTGGATATCTGTCTCCATTCAGTAGAACCCCTGAAAGCTCTTTCGCTTCTTGAAGGTAAATTGTCTGTAATCTTTCTCCATGATTAACTTTACTTCTTTATTTGCTGTTGAGGAAAATATTCAGATTGTTAATCTGGTTTTGTTTTTCAGGCATTTATACAATAATGGATCTTCACAAAACACACACATACATGCACATAACTCTTTGGTGTCTTGGGGATGTTGTCCCCTTACTCCACTTAAGGTTGGTTAACATCCTTGACAGCCTGATGATAGGGAATTTTTGTTGGTGTTTGCACTAATGTGCATACACTTGCTACTCTTAGTGTAACCCCTTGGTTTAACCGAGGGAGGGGATAAATGCTCATTTCACCAGAGACTGCCACTGACTGCATGATGAATGCACACAGCATACAAAATCTTTCTTAGTGGTTGGTCACGTGTGCACCTTCTTCTGAAAATGATATCTTAGCTCTTTTGTGCCATTTGAACACTCTTTTGGGAGTGCTTTTCTTGTATAAACATGTGTACGCGCGCACACACACACACACACACACACACACACACACACATATATATATATATATATATATATATATATATATATATATATATATAAATATAGGTAACTGTACTCGTGTCGAAAAACCTTTGAATTCTTGATTTAACAATAGCCAAATCAATCACGAAGGGAACAAAAAGGTTTTAAAAAAGAAAGAGCCAGGAACATGAAAGTCTGTCGAAAATAATCGCACAGATACAGGTTCAAGGCCCAAAGAAAAAACCCCGATACGAGTAAACAACTAACTAAAGAGCTCAATACAAACATAGAGCAAACCTAGTCGAACCTAATGAGCCAGACACACCTACTTAGGCAGATCGTCAGGGTCAGTTATTAGTTATCTCCTGTTAATTCTCCTCTCCAAGTTCTCCACTGCCCTAACCAGGTATTGAACTCACAGTCTTTGGGTCCTGTCACTGGATCTAAATAATGCCTTTATCCACTGTGCCATGTGTCCTTAATAACTGACATCCATTAAACATGGCATGTGGAACTAGAACAGTCTACCCCAGTAAACAAAATAAAGGTTACAGTTCGACATTCCAACAACCTGAAGAAGGCCGGAGCGTACATCAGCCGAAACATAATAAATATGGACAATAGTCTGAATAGTGAAAATGTGTACATAATACCTCATCTCAGAAATATAGACAAATAAAAAAAATAATAATAAAGATGTGGTAATCGTAATGATGATAAAAACTACAAATGGTGGTAGTGATGGTTATAAAGTAATGGTTCTAAAAGTGGTAACAAAATTTTACTAATAATGATAGTAATGGTAGTAGTCACAAAATAATAATTTTGGAGTCTTAATAGTTATATCTGTCATGATGGCCATGATAATTGTTATGGTGGTGGTGGTTGTTTGTGCGAGTGGTGGTAGTGTCGGTAACAGTGTTGGTAATGTTATTATTTCCTGTTGGTGCTTATGTTTTGACGATTTTAGTGTTCTGGTGGTTTAATGTTCTACCATATTTTCGGTAGGTTCATTTCCATTTGTGTTCAATTTTTGCTGTTGGTCTTATCCATTTGGTTGGAACTGAGATAGTAGATATTTGTTTTCATGTCTGCATTTTGAGATTATTTCAGATCTTTAGTTTAGTAATGTTTTTGTTGTGTGTGGATGATTTTCTTGCAGACAAAGTAGAACTCTCTTTGATATGTTGTTGTAGGCAGGTGCAGGTTTCATAATTTCCCAGGTTATATTTGGTGTAATGTTTTTGTCTTTTAGTTGCCATACGTATGTGGATAGTGTGGTACTATTATCTCGGTTGAAAATCCTAGGACTTCAGAACACTATTACGTCAGTAACACAGTGAATGATTTCAAAAAACGCTTTTATAACCATATCTCATCTTTTAATAACACAGATAAATGAAACATGACTTCACTTTCCAAGTGTTTTTGGGAATTAAAAGACAAAGATAAAACACCCAAAGTTAAATGGAAAATCCTAAAACAAGCTAGAATCTCAAGGTCGTTATATGAACAGTGTTTTCTCTGCCTGCAGGAGAAAATACATATAATTCACGAACAAGGATGATCTGTTGAATCGGAGATATGAAACGGCAATAAATTGTAAACATACAAAAGAATTAACCCTACAATCTTGCTAAAGAAATTTCTAATCTATTAACGAATCCTCTTACATTTATAAACATAGCAACATAACCACCGTCAATACACCATAGTGATACTTGTAATACATAATTCATTTTAATTTGACTTTGAAATTTAACTCTAGACCTAAAATATTCTAATTTATTCTTACTTCTGTAAATTAACTGTAATATGATAATCTTAATTTCATTGAGGTTACTTTTATTGTTTATCCAGTATTTGGTTTAAACGGGGTTACTTAACCCCCTTAAATAATACTTTATAATTAATATTAATAAATTAATATAATAATATGGAAATTTAAAATGTTCGTTCACATTCGTAAAAACAATACACATAAAATTAGCAGTCTCTATTAAGTGTTGATGGCCCAAGGGTAACTAACAACTCTGACTGGCACCGAATCGGTCAGGTTTCAATCCAAGCTCATCTATATCTCCTGTTCTTCTTTTTACTTTTCTATATGCAATAACATCAATTCCCTTTTCCAATTTAATTTATTGAAATTTGAAGGTTAATATTAATTTTAATGTTATTTTACCTTCATTTCTATCACGATTTCACCACGTATTTATCTTTTAAAAATTTAATCATTAAATTACTTGAATTATTTTTCTCGTTAATAACGCTCTATGCCAAAAAAAAAAATATGAAAGTTAAAAATGTATGTAATATTTTAATTCATATTGTAAAGTAAAATTTAGTTAAGTATCATAAATATGGCAAAATAAAGATTTTAAATTGGTTTGGTATTCTAATCTATATTAGAAAGTTCGTTTCATAAAATACTGTAGTACTCTTTTGCATTCCATGAATAATTGTCTCTGAGCACAGAATGTTTTCACTTTAGAAACATTAAACTAACCAATCTAGGAGAGCATTAAAGTTCAAATTCTATGATTCAATGGAATTCCATTGGCTGGATTTATTTTTTTACCTTTTCCTCTTATTTCTCTTCTCCCTCTTTTCCTCTCCCTCTTTTCCTCTTATTTCTCTTCTCCCTCTTTTCCTCTCCCTTTTTCCTCTTATTTCTCTTCTCCCTCTTTTCCTCTCCCTCTTTTCCTCTTATTTCTCTTCTCCCTCTTTTCCTCTCCCTTTTTCCTCTTATTTCTCTTCTCCCTCTTTTCCTCTCCCTCTTTTCCTCTTATTTCTCTTCTCCCTCTTTTCCTCTCCCTCTTTTCCTCTTATTTCTCTTCTCCCTCTTATTTCTCTTCTCCCTCTTTTCCTCTTATTTCTCTTCTCCCTCTTATTTCTCTTCTCCCTCTTTTCCTCTTATTTCTCTTCTCCCTCTTTTCCTCTCCCTTTTTCCTCTTATTTCTCTTCTCCCTCTTTTCCTCTCCCTCTTTTCCTCTTATTTCTCTTCTCCCTCTTTTCCTCTCCCTTTTTCCTCTTATTTCTCTTCTCCCTCTTTTCCTCTCCCTCTTTTCCTCTTATTTCTCTTCTCCCTCTTTTCCTCTCCCTCTTTTCCTCTTATTTCTCTTCTCCCTCTTATTTCTCTTCTCCCTCTTTTCCTCTTATTTCTCTTCTCCCTCTTATTTCTCTTCTCCCTCTTTTCCTCTTATTTCTCTTCTCCCTCTTTTCCTCTCCCTCTTTTCCTCTTATTTCTCTTCTCCCTCTTTTCCTCTCCCTTTTTCCTCTTATTTCTCTTCTCCCTCTTTTCCTCTCCCTCTTTTCCTCTTATTTCTCTTCTCCCTCTTTTCCTCTCCCTTTTTCCTCTTATTTCTCTTCTCCCTCTTTTCCTCTCCCTCTTTTCCTCTTATTTCTCTTCTCCCTCTTTTCCTCTCCCTCTTTTCCTCTTATTTCTCTTCTCCCTCTTTTCCTCTCCCTCTTTTCCTCTTATTTCTCTTCTCCCTCTTTTCCTCTTATTTCTCTTCTCCCTCTTTTCCTCTTATTTCTCTTCTCCCTCTTTTCCTCTTATTTCTCTTCTCCCTCTTTTCCTCTTATTTCTCTTCTCCCTCTTTTCCTCTTATTTCTCTTCTCCCTCTTTTCCTCTTATTTCTCTTCTCCCTCTTTTCCTCTTATTTCTCTTCTCCCTCTTTTCCTCTTATTTCTCTTCTCCCTCTCACTGTTACTAATCAATTAGATTTATTTCTTTCTCCACGTATAAATTCTTTTATACCTTTTATGGAAAACTTTCCAATGATGGAAGTGGAAGGTATGCTTTGATAACTGCATTTCTGAATAAAATATTTCAGTCACATTATGATTCCCCAACTGATGAAATGTTAAAAAAGAATTTTTTTAATGTTGAAACAAGATGTACATTTTTGTAGTGGGTATGTGCATGTTCTAATGTAACGCTGCATAATATATATATATATATATATATATATATATAAAGGGTGTAAAAATGAAGCTGGCCTTAAGAATCACTTATGTGTCCGTTGCAGAGCATTATCTCGGGTATAAATGATGGAAATAATAAAATTCTGAGTGAAAAACAAAAAAAAAAATCAACCAAGTGATGAGATTGTCACTTTTTTGCTGAAGAAGGCCATCACACCCCCCCACACACACACACGTGTGTGTGTGTACTTTGTACTCATCAGAGTACAGACAAGAATATTGTATTATCAGAATATGTAAAAGACAGAGACTGTTGACCTCGTGTGTTTACGTGTACTAACTTAGCAGAAGTTGAACTGCTCCTTCAAGTGATCAAACCAGATTTTGTTTCCTTCTGAAACTAGTCTTGATCAATCTCTTCTAGAATGAGAATTCTCAAACCCCATTACAAATTTGAATTGGCATGGGCTTGGGGTTTGTATCAAGGACAAATTCCTATATAGCAGAGACATTGCAAAGACCCTGATTTTTTTCATTTATTTGTTTCATGTGCTCCTTTTTCATGAACTTTACTGTCCTGTTATGATATTTGACCATAGATCAGAGAAGACTGAATTTATCCTGTCTGCTTATTTCCTCAGTCAATGTCGTAATTTTATTATTCCCCATGAGGAATAGTTCACACAGACAAAAAAAAAAAAAATGAAAGTAGATACCATTATGATTTCTTTATTGCATACAAACTGACTCGGATCATGGATGAGGCTATTCATGTTCCTGATAAAGTAGGTCACCACACAAATCTGCTAGACTTGTTTATTGCCATCTGTCCTGACCAGTGTTCTTCTGTAGTGTCACCTCCCTTGACTTCTTCAGACCACTCCCTGGCCTGTCTCAAGATCGATGATAAACTAAAAAATCCTGTTATTTTCAAACTCCAAAGCTTCAGATCTTTGATTTCTGTAATGCCTCTCAACTTTCTTGAAAAATAGTGAATCCAGAATGGCCTTGCTCATCTTTGCATGGATCTTTTTCATCGTTTCATCCCTTTCAGGAAGTATCAGCAAAGTTCAATCTTGATGCATGCCTGAATGCACTGCAGCCATCGTTCACCATCACCAGTATTTCCATCTTTATCACCAGAAACCGTGTCAGGCAACTCCTACTATATTCAGTGTTACCCACAACCATTGCAAAAGAGAATACTACAATCAGATATGCAAGTCATAGTTATGGGTACATCTGGCAGCAAGGCCTCTAATTTGGAGGTTTTGAGGAGCATGGAACCACCTTTTAATTACTGTTGTTCTCGGGTCCACCCTGACCCAGATTGGTAGCACCTGTTAGGCTACCAGCTATGAGAAAATAGTGAAATCCCAAACAAAACACTATGAAAGTATAAAATACGTTTTTTAGTAAATTACAAGCAATAACTGTCTCTATAGATGAGGTATTATGATTACTTGCATTATTTACATTATTCGAACTGTTATCCCCATCTTCGTTGCCATGTTCACGTTTCGCCTGTTGTACGCTCTGGCATTCTTCAAGTGATTGGAAATTTTCTTCAATATCTGTCTATATCTCTGAGACGAGTTATTACAATTACTTACATTATTTACATTATTTGGACTGTTATCCTCATCTTCATTGCCATATTTACAACGTTTCAGCCTCTATATCTCTGAGATGAGGTATTATGATTACTTGCATTATTTACATTATTTGGACTGTTATCCTCATCTTCATTGCCATATTCGCAACGTTTTGGTCTCCATATCTCTGAGATGAGGTTTTTTTTTTTTTTTTTTTTTTAAGCGTATCACCCCCAAGCAAGGCCGGTGGCCACTATCACGCATGGGGTTACAGAAGGGTTGGAGGAAGAGCAGATAGGAGTGGTAAAGGAAGGGATGTGGAGAAAGAGAAGGACGGAGGGTCGATCAAGGCAGGGGGGTTACGGAAGATATAGAGCGAGAGCAGATAGGAATGAAAGATGAAAGGATGTGGAGAAGGGAAGTGGATAGATCAAGGCAATTGGAGATGACGATTGACGCTACACTTAAACTGTTGGAGATTGTATTTGTCAGGGAAACAGTAATAGGGAAGGGAGTTCCATAGGCGAGATGTGCGAGACATGAAGCTATTGGAGTAGAAAAGACATCTACATCTAACAGTTTCAACGGTGAAGGGGTGGTAACGGGATGCCAGCCTCGTAGGACGCTTAAATTCACGAGGCTTAGGGACAAGCGAAAGCAACTCCTCGGAGCAATTACCGTGGAAGTACTTGTAGAAAAGGCAGAGCGATGCAACATCACGTCTGTGAGAGAGCGACTGCAGACGAGATGACAGATCAGGGCCAATCACATTGCATATCCGTCTCTGGATCTTATCAAGAACCCTGAGGCAACATGCAGGGGCCCCAGACCATAAATGGCAGCAATACTCCATGCAAGGTCGAATGGTAGACTTATAGACTTGGAGGATCAATTCTGAGGAGAAGAATTTCCTGGCTCGGCACAGGGAACCAACTTTTCTTGCGATGGATGATGCAATTGACTCGATGTATTTGTTCCATCTCAGATCAGCGGACAGCGTGAGACCGAGCAGCTGTAGAGAGGAGCTCTCGAGAAGTTGGTCCTCAGACATTCTGATGGGATGCAGGGATGGGTCCTTGTGGTGGTTAATGGAGAGCAGTTTTGTTTTAGAGGCATTAAAGTTGACCATCCATTTCTCTCCCCAGTCCACAACCAATTGGAGGTCCTTTTCAGTTTGGGCTGCCAGGTTAATTTTGTCCGCCTCAGTAGATTTGTGCTTGAGGCAGGAGTAAATAGTAGTGTTGTCAGCGTAGATACCGACTTGGGAGTCTATGGCATCAGGAAGGTCGTTTATAAATATGAGGAACAGAGTGGGGCCAAGGATGGAGCCTTGAGGAACACCAGCGGTAGTGGGATAGGAGTTGGAGAAGAATCCACTGAGAACAACCTTCAAATCCCGGTTTGATAGGAACGATTGAATTAGGTCAAACAATCAACCTGTGATACCATAACCCCGGAGCTTGCGAAGGAGGCCGGCATGCCAAACCCTATCGAATGCTTTGGAGATGTCAAGGGCCACGGCACGGGCTTCGCCGTTACTATGGATAGCTTGGTAGACAAATTCAGTGATGGCCGTAAGAACATCGGCAGTAGACCGGGCAAAGTGGAAACTATACTGCTTGTCTGAGAGCAGATCGTGAGATATCAGGTGAGTAATCACTTCGGTGTTGATAATGGCCTCGAAGACTTTGCCGAAGAGGGGAAGAAGACTGATAGGACGGTAATTAGAAGGGTTGGAGGGGTCGCCAGAGTTCTTAAAGACAGGAACAATGGTAGAGGACTTCCAGCAGTCAGGAAAACAGGAGTCCTTGAGGCAGCGGTTGTACAATTTAGAGGTATTATGATTACTTGCATTATTTACATTATTCGGACTGTTATCCTCATCTTCATTGCCATATTCACAACGTTTTGGTCTCCATATCTCTGAGATGAAGTATTATGATTACTTGCATTATTTACATTATTCGGACTGTTATCCTCATCTTCATTGCCATATTCACAACGTTTCGGCCTCTATATCTCTGAGATGAGGTATTATGATTACTTGCATTATTTATATT
>OZ038481.1:12454430-12544430 GCA_964036315.1 Acanthosepion esculentum | reverse complement strand
AATCCATTAAAATTACTTCTCCCCCCCCCCATTCATTGAGATTTCAACCAAGTTGACAAATAGGTCTTCTGTTAACTAAAAAATGTTCACTCAATACAAGAGCCACTCAGGGTAGCAGTTTACTGAATGAGGTGTTTGTATGGAAATAAGAGATAAGTAAGGGTAGATTGAGGACAGGCAGGATAAATAACAATCCCTATATATAAAACAGGATATCTGTGTGATACCTTTTCATGTGAGATCCATCCAACTGATTTTGAACAAACTTGGCACATTGTACAATGTAAGAGATAGGTTCATAGTATAAAAAATAAATAATTTTAAAAAAACCAATAATCAATAAAGCTGATCAAAAATCAATAAATTCAACTTTTCCTCATTTTTTCCTTCCTTTCATTCAAACTTGGTATGTAGGTTACTTACATCATGACGAGCTCAACGATACCGCATTTTTATTTCTATGCCACTGCGTTTAACAAAAACCGAAAAATTGATTTCAACACAAATGGATTTCCACACAAATTTTAAACTAAAAACTCCCTCAATTTTCTAGCAATCTAATACAAACTTCACTCAATTGTAGCCAACAATAAATTGATTGTTTAACAGTTATTTAACTTGATAATTGAGTCCAACCATATAGTGAAAACCCGCGTAAATAGCGAAAATGGTGATTTTTTTAATTTTTTTTTATTTGTTTTTTCTTATTTTTCACTGAAATTCCAACCAATTTTCATCAAAGAAACAATTGCTTTATAAATGTATCCTCTTTTACATCCCTCATAGCACACTGACAAATTGAATTTAAAAAACATCAAAATAATTGTGCTCTGAAATGGGTCTTCATGTTGCTTGTTTTACCCCTTCATGTCCTCGGCTAACTTCAATTGAATAAATACAGACTACTTCTGTTATATCAATAACTGCATTAATTCAAAATATTTTTGAATGAAAGTACTTTAAAGTAATTGAAGAAGATGGACTGTTACATTCCCAGAATCAACCACCATTTAAAGTCACAAGGATCTAAATTGTACCTTGTCAATGTAAAACCATACTCCTCCCGCTGAATAAGGAGGCATTGCTAAGTGGAATTGACAAAATTCTCAATCAACAATAAAGACTTTTTTTATGGCTTATGAACCTTTTGCAGTTTCTTTAAAGCCAGAAAATATTTTTTGAGATTGTGAAAATTTTGTGGGGAGGTAATAATGACTTGCTGATACAAGTTTTACTAAATAGCTGGTGAAAAAGAAATGAATTCATACCTTTCTTAAGGATACTTGCACATAAATTAATATAATGAACCCAATTGGAACTCAACCCTCCAATTCTTCGCTTTTATCCATTACAGCACCTGTTATTCCCAAGTAGTCACCCATCTAGGTACTGACCAGGCTTGATGTTGCTTAACTTTAGTGATCATACAAGAACCAGTGTTTCAACATGTGATTGCAGTATTTTTCTTTTGGGTTTACAAAGTGCTACAAGAAATGAACACAATAAGACAATGAAAAAAAACAACAAAAAAAACTTGTTCATTTGCACAAAGGAAAAAGTCAAATGGTTTCCAACTTCAAAGAAAAAGTGTGGCTAAGACCAAGAATTTTTATCGACTAAGAAGAAATTCTAGCATGCATTGGTTCCCTTGCATCAACCATGCTTGTAGAATCTGTTTATTAATTTAGGGCAATCCTGGATATGACTATAAACTACATCTGACATCAAGGCCTCTGATCAGGAGATTGGAACTTTTGAGATGTGTGGAACCACATCTTAATTGCTGTTGCATCCAGGTATAAAATATAAATAAATATGGGTAGGGGGAATTTTTAGCAGCCTTTACCAGAGATTTCATTAGTATTTTTATTCCTACCCCCAAAACTGTATATAGAAATTTTTAAGAATTTCATAGCTAGGTTAAAGAAAGGAAGACTGGCCTCCTCCCATCTCCATTTTTGGCCTTGTGCTATATTTGCTGTATTTTACGGTAATAAATATTAATTCTCTGAGATTGGAAACAACACCTTCAGGGACATAACACTCTATATCTTAAAAGTTGAAATAGCGAGACGTAACCGTAAGTTCTATGCTAACAGTTTCTTCTCTTGCACTTCTCACTTGTGGAACTCTTTTATGGTTTGTGTCATAATGTGATTCTGCACAAGCTCTGTTGACATCCAAGTTCAGCTATATGTGAATACACCAGTGCTCATTATCTTCCACAGATTCATCTCAATTATGGCCATGATCACTGTCAATAAAACAGCGACAAACGCTTTTCAAGATGCTCGTTGGGTTGGGTTGGGTTGGGAAGTAGGAAAAAAAAACATGAATTCTCACTTAGTTGGCAATGTCTTCTTTCTGCTATGAGAAAGCAAAACTTCCAACTTCTCAATAAGTTCAGCCACAGAAAATGGATCCTTACAAATTTACTGCCCGGCTGCTTCACTGACTGCTCCATTATATGGATGTAGGCTGGCAGACCTATTTCCCCCCCCCCTTTCTGTACACTCATGTTCCACCAACCAAAATGGAGACCACCAAGACACGTCCTGGGTGGTCAATCTTTCAAAGGAACATACTTTTATGGTTATCTAGAAACACTAACAAAATTTTGACAGTTCAAAGATGGGCTGGAGACAGGATTCCTGAAAAATCCTGGTCATTAAATTGAGTTAAAAGAATCAATCAACTGATCGATCGTATTGCTACACTTGCATTCCAGTCAAATTTGATCTTCAATAATGTAAATGCAATGTCAGTCATTACCTGTTGTCTTAGTTCCTTTTATTTTATTGTTCTCTCGTTGTTGTTTTTCTCATTCTATTGCATTTTCTTGTCTTCCTTGGGGTGAAAGGCTGAAAAAAAGCAGCAAATCTTGGGGAATAGAAGTTAAGAAAATATAATTGTTATAAACAAGCAGAAATAAAATATGTCTTAACGAAAAGTGTCTGGTTCTTTTCAGCTTTTTTTTTTAACCCTTACCCTTAAGGATGTGGAGCAGTTTTCAATAAGGAAATGATGAAAAAATGCCTCCCAAAAGAAGCCTCCATATTTACTGCAGAAATCTATGCAATAAAATTAGCACTTAAGATTGTTTGTGCAAGCAACTTAAAAAAATTCATCATCCATACTGACTCCATCTCTGTCCGACAATCTATAAAAAATACAAAACTGGATAACCCTTTAATTGTCAAACTTTTAAACAAAATCAACCCCATAAGACATAAAAAGGTGACATTTTGTTGGATCCCAAGTCATATTAGAATTCAGGGAAATGAGAAGCCGATTCCTTAGCAAAAGCTGCACTTAACATGACATCCAACCATAAGTCCAAAATCCCATGATCTGACCTAAAACATAAAATCAAGAAAATAATGATGCAAAAATGGCAACAACTATGGGACAAAAACACCCACAATAAACTCTATCAAATAGAACCCACTTTAAAAGAAAGGAGACTGAATCTTAATAATACAAGAGAAGAAACCACACTTACTCAGCTACATATTGGACACACTAGGAGAGCCTCCTCCTAAATGTCCCTGTGGAAACCAATACACAATAAAACATATACTGATAGAATGCACAAACCTTCCACACATTCGAAGAAAATTCTACAACATTAAGATTACAAAGGAACTATTTACAAAAATTGATCCAAGTCATGTAATAAACTTCCTGAAAAGAATTGTCTTTTATCAAGGATGTAGTCTGATGTGTAATTAATATGTGCTACCTTTTAACATTGTGCAAACAAATTGTCTATATTAAATGGAAATCCTTGTCCTAGATAGTAATACCTGGAATTATTTTGCAGTGTGCAAGCAAATAAACTCTAGCTTATATAGCTTATAGACATTTACAAGTACTATATATTTAATATATATAACTAAATTTGGCATTAAATGACCTACAGTGGTTGATATGCCATAAAACCCAAACAACCTAACCATTAACAGACAATAACGTCAACATTTTCCTTCTGTAGGTGATATGAGTAAATAACAAACCTAAAATATCTTGTCCATGTTTTAAGAAAAACCTTTTCATTGTCCTTTTTTTTTCTTTCAGAATTCCCTTGTATCAACCATATTGGTAAGATTAAAGTTCAAATTTTGATTTTCATTTGACTAAATTTTGGGAATTGTTGCTCCACAACTGTCACTTGATTTTAACAAAAGTTTTTTTTTTTTTTACTGTAACTTTTAAAATGGTTGGTAACTTTTAGTCTATAAAAAAAAAATGTTTGCAATTAAATTAGTCAAAACAACCCATTAAACTTACAGCTGTTTTTGAGATAAACGTTTTTTTTTTTGTCTCATCACTTATGCACCCTGACCATTTCCATGCTAAATTCCTGGCAAATGAAACACAAGGCCCTCATTGGCACATTGGACTCACTAAAAATGGCTTTCAAAACTGACCTGCAAAACCTCCTGCATATTAAAATAACAAATTTTTCTCAATTAAACACAGTGGTTTTAAATTCCTGTCTGAACTTCTAAGGTAATAAATTATGATTATACATTATATTCAGATTAGCATTCTCATCTCCGTCACTGTAGTCCTATTTTGGTTGCTGTGCCCTCCTGCAGTCAGGTGTCTGTTTATCCCTTTTAAGAATTTTGAACTGAATCCATTCAGGTAGCTTACTAATTAATCAAGCATAGCTGATCATGTGTAAAATGAAAAGTAGTGTTACTAACCTATGCGGAATGAAGTTAGAATTATGGATAGAGAACTAAATAAGATGACGTCCTGGGTACGACGATAAACTACATCCGACAGCAAGGCCTCTGATCAGGTTTTGAGGACTGTGGAACCACCTCTTAATTGCTGGTTTTCCCAGATCCACCCTGACCTGGGATGGTAGCACCTGTTAGGGTCCCAGCTATGGGCAAATAGTTAACCCCCAAACTGGGGACAAAACGCTATGCAAGTGTAAAATTAGGTTTTATTACAGCAATGAATTTTTATCATCAATACATTATTACCAGCAATACATTTTTGAAAAAAATATATTACCAGCAATAAAAAATCTTGTCAGCATTAAATAACTCGTTTAGATTGATATGCCATAAACCAAACAAAATCAAAATTATGGTCAGACATATTAGATGTACTGAATTGTGAAATTGTAAAAAAAAAATCTCTTTCATGTTCATATCTTATATTTAAATTTTAAATTAGTTTTTATTTCAAGTATTGAAGTTCCTTCTCTGGTTGAAACACATTAAGTACAAATATATGAAGATAAAAAAAAAAAAAATCTACAATCAAATGTTTTCATTACATTTTAACCTATGTGTTCTCTAACCATCTTGAGGTGTATGTTAGTTTTTAATATCGTACTATTTGTTTAGCGTATAAAAATTAGGTAAGTGCAATTAGGTATTGTGTGTTCAATAGATGGCTACTGCAGTGGTGAACAAGAACTTGGAGAGTTGAGTTAAAGGGAGATAACTGAGACATCAGGAAGAGTCATGGCATGTGGAAGTGGAACAATCTATCTCTGTGGACGAAATAAAGGGTTCAGTTCAAAATTCCAATCACCTAACGAAGGCCAGAGTGTACAATAGCTGAAACGTGAACATGACAATAAAGATGAGGACGAGAGTCCGAACCAGGTAAATAAAGTAGGAGATTATGTTGAAAAAAATTTCTTGTGTAAAATTCATTTTTTATCATTGATATTTTATGTTTGAAATTCTTAGTTGGATATGTCGCATCCGCCAATATGACCTTGCTTAAAGAAACTAATTAAAATGTATACCTTTCTTGCTACTGTACTATCAGGTTACCTCCTCCTAATTTTTTTAAACTGTTACTGGGGGGTGCTCTCCGGCACTATAAATAATCCACGATAATTATTCGCAGCCTCTTACTTTTTATGTCAACATGTAAATTTCTCATGGAAGAATGTGATTATAGCATGTTCCCTTTTTGGGAAACACATGAACAATACATTTTCACACACACACACTTTGGACCAAAAAGTTTCTACATTGATCTGTTACACACACTATCACTTGTAACCCTTTTGTTGTTAATGGATCAACATTTGTTTGTACATATATATTGATTCTTGTTGTTTCTTTACATTTCTTTGTGAACTCGCATCCCAAGTCCACTATGTCTGTGGTGGGCATTTTAGGAGTCACACATGCTTATCTGTCAATGTGTACACCAGCCCACGACAACATTTCAATATTTTTACTGTGAAAAATGAATTTTATTTACTGAAATAAATTATAGTCTTATATAACAATTTTGTTTTTCTTATGGTGTCTTTAATAATAACAGATGGCATTATATAAAGATTCCAATATAATAAAAAAAAAAAAAAATTAGCAGTGAATTGGTTAATAAATTTAATTGTATTTATCATTTACAATTTATTTCTGGCTTGATGCAGAAAAAGTGGCATGATTGAAAAATGACAATTGTCGAGAAATCACAGTCAATGAAAACAGCTGAAGGTTTAAGCATGTACTTTGTTCAACCGAGAGATCCTATCCCAGATGAGATTAGATTTTGATAAAGAATGTCAAATAGGGTTCTCGCATGTAGCATTCGTGAGAATGTCAAATAGGGTTCTCGCATGTAGCATTCGTGAGAATGTCAAATAGGGCTCTCGCATGTAGCAGACTCATGAGAGCAGATTGGCTCACAGGTAAAATCTTCCTATTTTATGTTGTTTTTAATTTCTTCACTTTGTCGGCTGAAGAAAAGTCATTGTTCTCGGCTCATCTTAGATGGAAATATTTTGTTCAAGACTAATCAGATAAGATAGAAATAAGAATATCATCCCCAAGTGTACATTGAGCTGTTACGTCCATTTAAAGGGTCATTGTTCAAACTACAAATTCATTTAATGAGCATCATATATCACTATAGTTGTACTAACAAAGTAATTTTATTTTTTCTATTTTCCAGATTTCATGACCGTTTCAAATGAATTTATACTCCAATGCCTGACAAGTGAAAATGTTGATTCAGCCATTTATGCCTACAATATGATAAAATCCCTCCTGTTTGAAATCAATCCTGGTTTGTGCAATGTTGCAACCTTTCGAGCGCTTCTTGTTGCATCTCATTTAGGTCCAAGAATTCCACCGTGTGCCAGAGAACTGTACAATTTCTGTGTTCAACACCTTGAAGCCTACCCCACTCGGGCAACCTCCCAACCTCCCTGGACCTTGGAGATTGTGCCACATTTGACAGACATTGAAATGCACTTAGTCATCGAAGATTTCTTGGATTGTCTCTATAACATTCTCTGTAATCAATCCATCTTGGGTCAAAACATGACGGATGCTCTTCAGCTGTGTGTCATGGTTAGAAATGACATTGTGACAAATGTGTTTCCAAATATTTGTTACTTGAGAAATGTTCCAGTGAACAAAACGGAAGTATTGCAACAAGCTCTCTTTGTGCTGAAGACTTACGTGCTTCCACCAATAGAAGCCAAAATGAATAACTGCCAGACAGGACTCATTGTGAACCCAGAATCCTTGAAGCATTTCCTGTTTTGCAAGGAAACCCAAAGTAAGTAATGTAATAGTAGCAGTAATAGTAGTAGTAGTAAAAATCCCTTTTCGCCTTCCTGGGCTTACATTTTCCACTGACATGAAGTGGAATGACTATATCAAACTAATTCCTACGTCTACTTCAAGGAAAATTGATTCACTGTATTGTGCCAGATAATTTTTCTCATCAGTAGCCATCTTGAACACTCATAAATCTACCATTCGTCCACTGAATATTGCTGCCATAACTGATCTGGGGCTCCTGTTAAATATCTCGATTCTTGACAAAATCCAAAGAAGGGTCTGTAATGTAATCAATCCTGACCTGGCATCTCGACTTCAGTAACTTCCTAACCACCATGATGTGGCTTCCCTGCGTCTTTTCTATAAATATTTTCATGACAATTATTTTGATGAGTGTTCCTCTTTGGTGCCTTGACAACATGAATTGAAGCATACTACTAGATTGGCAACTAGGTCTCACTGTTTTACTGTTGAAGTAGCTAAATACAAACATCAGTTCCATTCTAATAGTTTATTTCCTCATATTTCTTGCCTGTTGAACTTTCTTCTGATTTCTTTCTTCTCTGCCACCTAAAATCTTCAAAAGGTTAAATACAATGCAAATCACTGTCTTCCTGAACTCTGTTCTTTTATAGTCCTTTCTCTTCACTAAGGTCTTCTCATTTTCTTTCACTCTCAGTAACCCCTTGTGTTTTAGTGGCATTATCATGAAATGATTAAAACAAAAAAACAATAATAAGAAAATCATATCAAAAGAAGAAAGGGTATTACAAAAATTTAGAATTAACTTCTGAAATAAAAAAAAGAATGTGCAGCTGTGTCGTAAATATAGAAGAGAATTTGGAAAACTTTTATTTTAATGTTTCATGTTTCATAGAAAATGTGTCCTTTTGATCTTGCTCACTACACACTTCCTCTATAGCTTAATTTAAACTGAACCTGTATCCTACACAGAACCGGTATATAGCCTGACGTCAGGCTATATACCGGTCCTGTGTAGGATACAGGTTCAGTTCCTGTTGGAGGACACATTTTCTGTGAAATTTCTTGGACATTCATTCCAGTAAATATCGTTAATACTGTTTGTTATAAACAGTGCATTTACTCAAATATTTGTATCTATAAAAGTAACATATAAATAGAAAAAAAAAATATAATACCTATACTCAATGTGAAAAAAACTTGGATAATAAAATTTGTAAATAAAAAATTTATTTGAACAAACTGATATCAGGGGGAAAAAATTTAGTAATAAAAAAAAAAGACTAAAGACATCTATGTTGGTTGAAAATAATCAATCAGCATCACAATGCCTAGCAAAAAGAAAAAACACCAACAAGTTAAGTAAAAATGTAAAAGTGCTCAATACACTAAATAGAGCAAAATGTAAAAAACCTATTAAGCCAGAACTTACCTACCAATGTTTCACCTAACAGATCTTTAGGGTACTACTGGCTAAAGAGTGTAGATACGAGCAACAATTTAGGTTTATATATATATATATATATATATATATATATATATATATAGTAAATTCTTAAACTTTAGATCTTAATTTTAACAATACTGTATCTAGTATATTAATAAATATAGCATTTTAGATCTTTATAGATAAAAATATAAATATATAAAATATGACTTACTCATATTTGAAGCCCCTTTAAGACAATCCCAATGTATTTTATAAAAAAATAAATAAAAATGGCAATGTATTGTATCTTATGTCTGCTCCTATAAAAAAACACAGGATGACATATTCTCATACAAGAAGCCAGTATCGACAGGCAGAAATTACAAACCCACATGTAACCCTTAACCTATATTTACACTTTGCTATCTTATATTAGACTTGAATCCTGATTCATCAGAAAAAGGCAACACCCTTTTAAAATTTTGTCATCCCTTTTCCCCTCCAACTTAAACTATATAATACTATTTAGCTTAAAAAGTAAATCATTTTTTCGAAAGTTATTCAACATCGCTTGAGAATGGAACAAAAACTTTAATTTTAAGTTTAATTTAAAGTTTAGTTTTTAGTTCCGAAACATGGTAATTTCTGTGTTGCGATGAATACATATTTTTAAATAATATTATAATATTATATTCTACTGTGTATCTGCACTGGTTTTAAAAAGTAAATGCTAAATACTTTGGATTATAAATCTAACTCTTCCTTTTTATTTTGAGATTTATGTGAGAGAAGGTGAGTCTATAAAACCTTTTAGTTTAAAGAAGTCTTCTTTGAAGGACAAAACGCGTATCATAAGCTTTTTTTTTTCTCCATTTTGTCATTCAATTACACACCATTAGTCTGATAAAGAGAATTTGTATATCATTTCTAACTAATGAAGGGAGTCAGAGGGAAATAACTCCAAGTCATTTAGAACTCCTAATTAGTTATTTCCCTGTGTTCTTTATCAAGAAAATAGTGGCACCAAGAATTTTGCCTGATGCTTTAATTAATCTTTGTGCTAATTCTCTTCCATTTACTCAAGGTAGGTTATGCATTATTTTCCTCTCTGTCCCTTTTGCCTTCAATCTTTTCTGTCAGTATCGTTTTCTCCAAGCCCTCTTTCCTCATTAGGTTTCCTAAAAATTTATTTCCGCTGTTAAGTAGAAGTTTCCTTTTTGTTTCCATTTTCTCTTAAAACTTCCTCATTGTTAACATGTTCAGTCCATGGTATTCTCAGCATCCTTCTGTAGAACCACATTTCTGTTGCTTCATCTATGAGAAGATTAATTAAAATTTTTCAAATAATTATAATATAAATTTTATAGATAAGAAAAGATTTAATATTGACTGAACGTTGCATTTCCAGGAGTATTATTAAATCTATTTATCTTTATTTTCAGGAAAGAATCAAAGACTTCAGTTTCAGCCAGTGCCAAATAAAAAGCTGAAGTCAAGATTTAAAGGCAAAGGAAGATTCCGATAATTGAATATTTACCTCCTGAGGAGACTCAGCTTAATAAGTACAACATTTCAGTTTTGAGAAAACTAACAGGAAAATGTATTCCCCAGTGAATTTATTTCTAAACGTTTCCAGTGTTAAGATAACACAAATTTGAATTTACTTTCTAGGCAAGTTGACTGATCTACACCATGTTTGGCCACTTCATCTGGAAAAGATTTTTTGTTTTGTTTTTCTAATTTATTTTTATATTTATTTTATTATTATTTTTTTTTTCTGTTATATTCAATTTCTCACAGTGAGTGAGTGCTTATTTTGCTAATGCTAAACTATAAAGTCCTGCCTGAGGTTTAAAATTTAATAACTAAATTCATCCAAATAAGAGGACTATTTAACAAAAGTTCCAATAAAACCTCCTTTCTTAAAATGTTTACATAACTTAATTCACAAGAATTGGATTTTTGTTGGATTTATATTTTATTTTTTAAATTGGCTTTTCTTGGACAAATCGAGTTGAAGCAACTTTTTTCACTGACAACCGTCTTCACCCAACAGCTTTGTTTTTATTTATTTTTAAGCAGCAGGCAACAGCTCACTAAAATTTTGTTCTTTGGATAAATTCAGTCAGGAAAGCAAATGTAATTCAAATGAAATCAGTGAATCAATTTAGGAAATTAATTCACAGTTCAGGAAACAATTTGAATGAATGTTAAAGATGGCAGCCATGTTAATGTTTGATTTAAAACTGAATTCAGAATAAAACTTTACAACTTGATCCAACTCTTGCAATCTTTATGACATAATTCCATTATTTGTGGATCTAATTATTTTTTTTTTTTAGTTTTACTCAAATTTTCAAGTGAGAAATTTAGGAAAATATAATTTTCTTAAAGTTCATTTCTTGTATAATAATTTCCAACCTTCATTTTGTTACTCTTTTTCTTCACAAATAATCTTTGCTAAAGAATGGATTGAAAGTGGATCAGTTGTTTGCTACAATCACCAGATACAAATTGATGACATTATGCTTGCTGTGAAGAATCTTTTGTCTTCTCTGTGTATGTGTGTTTTGTTGTTGAAGGCTAGAAAAGCAAATAATGTTGAAGCAACATCAATGCTTCACTTAATTTAACCAAAGTTTGAGGAAAGATGGAGCAACAAAAATGGCAGGCATTGAAAGTAACTAAAAATTGTATTAAGGTAATTCTGTATGTGGATCTTTTTGTTATTAAAATCTAAAATTGGTGCAAAACTTGACAGCCATTTTGTATTTCTTTTGAATGATTTAAAATCTTGTTTTTTGAGCTAACTGTCCATTTAAGCTGTTTTTGTAAGTTTGGAAAACAAACAAGAATTATTGTTAAAAGATGTGTTCATTTTAACTTTTTCTTTTTTGATTATCGACAAGTGAATCTAGTGCTTATAAAAATGTCAGTATTATTTATGTATAAATAGGTATTTTTTTGCCTCAGATCAGTGTGTAGTAAGTGGGTAAGGCGATAAACTACTTCCAACAGTAAGGCCTCTGATCAGGTTTTGAGGAGCGGGGAACCACCTCTTAATTGCTGATGTTCCCAGGTCTAACCTGACCTGAAGTGGTAGCTCCTGTTAGGGTTGCAGCTATGAGTAAATAGTTAACCCCCAAACTTGAGTCAAAACACTATGAAAGTGTAAAAATAGGTTTTAATACCAGAAATCCTTTGTGTAATAAAAAAAAAAAAAAAAATTACCAACAATACATTTTTTGAAAAACAAATCTTACCAGTGAAACAATTCTTACCAAAAATAGATTTTTTGAAAAAAAATATTACCAACACTAAAAATTTTATCAGCATTAAATAACCCATTGAGGTTAATATGCCATAAAATAAAACAAACCAACCAAAACTGCATCATCTGATGATCCGTGAAGGCATGAAATTTCCAGTTAACAGATTACACGTTTTACTTCCTCTTATTATTGTAGCTTTTTACTGCCATATTTTGGATTAATCTACTCTTTGACTGCAATAACAAATAAAGAAAAAGCTTCCAACAAGGCTTGAAATTGAATGCCATCAGAAACTACTTCCTATTTGTTTATTGAAGTTAAAGATTTTTTTTTTAATCTGAAATAAGGAGTTAATCTTAGCAAATCCTTTCCGTTCCGAGGAGTTTTTTTTTTCTTCTTTTTGATGAAAAATTATCATCAGCAAAAGATTTCTGAAGGAAAAAAATATTATCAGCAATGCGTTTTTGGAAAAAAAATATTAGCAGCAATAAAAATCTTGTTGGTATTAAATAACCCATTGAGGTTGATATGCCGTAAACCAAACTAAAACAAACCCTTAAAAATAACCCATTGAGGTTGATATGCTGTAAAACAAAACAAGCCAAACTGAAAACTGAATAGATTTTAGGTATTATTAAACCTGCCTCTTCTTCACTGCGATTCTTTAAATCATGAAGAATTTTTAAGTTTTCTGATGTAAACCATATTCATAATGTCTCCAAACAAAAAAAACGAAAACAAATCTAGAGCAGTCATATCAGGGCACTTTGCTGTTCAAATCAGTGTTTATTTTCTATCCCAAAATTCTGACAACAGAATGTGCAGAGGTACCTTCCAATCCAAAGCTTGTTTGCAAAGCCTTGTGTGAGGTGGGGAGCAATGGTGTAACATGTTTAAGTAGTTATCACCTTTTAGTAAGGTTTCCATCAATAATGGAATGTTTAAACTCCTACTGCTGACAACCACTTGCATAAATTTACCTTTGGGCTTCAGTGACATTTACTGTTTCTGTGGTTGGTCTCCCAAAATCATTTTCCTTTATCTTTGATTTATTTTTATATATAAAATGTTCTTGTATCACTGTTCTTCTAGTTTTGTTTCAAATATCATAGGTACTTTATTTAAATACTAACACTTTTCACTGAACACACAGCTACTACACTGATCCTTGGCAGAAGCATTGATGCCAATGTAAATATCATTTTTGGTGCCTATACTGCAATCTGAATCAATATTTTCCTTATATCTGGATACAGTTCTATTCCAAGTCACAAAGTATTTGAATATGAAAAGTAGTTTACTTAATTTAACACTTAGTTTTCAGTCTCTTCTGAAGTGTCTTTGGACATGGATAGTGACCTACCCGCACTTGTTTGGTTGAAAGCATCTCCAGTGACTTTTACTTGGATCTCCTCAGTTGTCAGAATGTTGCCATTTTAACTGGAATTTGTTTATGTAACTTTTGCCAATTTCCTCCAAAGATCAAATCTGTAGAAATGTTATTCTTCTACTTGTCTGGACTTTTGGACCAAATGATCTCCCTTAGTCTCTTCAAAAACTTACAGTAAAAATTTGTTTGACTAAAGTGAAGAATTGCTTTGAGAATACCTTGGATGGGTGGCGGGAAGGAAATTTAAAAAAAAAAAAATTTGATACCCTCCCCCCCACATCAACAGCTGCTACTTTGTCTCGGTCATCACACACACACACACAAATTCTCAGAAGCTGCTACTTTGTAGAACCAGCTCCCAAGAAGATACTTTCCTGATTACTACAATCTTAACCTCTCCAAGTTTAGGGTTAACTGTTCTCTTTCCCCACATATCCTATAAGGAATGGACATTCCCTTGTCAAGAAAGCCTATACCTGCTTTATTTCATGTCCAAAGCAATTTTTAAAGAATTCATTTATTTTTTTTAACCCATTCTGAACAAGGGAATATGAATTCTTGCTGTTGTGTGTGTGTGATAATCTCTTTGGCAGAGCAGTCCAGATCAAATGGGGGTTTCTCCTACAAAGATAAGGCTTGAACACACCCAGTTTTTTATTTATTTATGAAAATGGTAATCAATATCAAAACAAGTATCTGCTAATAGTAAATCCATTAACTCTTTAGAGATCTATATGACGCTGATCCTAGGCAAAAGGGCACAAAAGCAACACATATGTATTATTTTTATTAGTACTTTGTTATTTTATCACGGCATATTTTATTAATATTATTATTACGTTATTGATTTTCATGGAAAAAATAGTTGCCTCCCTTGATTTTTCAAACGTTTTTCTTATTCATTCCTTTTGATTACAACAGCATCTCTTCAAATTAGAATTTATAAATCTTTTTTCCTACCTTATTTTCAATCTTAAATGCTAATCTGGGTCTAAATTCAAATCCAAAATTTGACTAGATTCATTTAAATATTTTAACAATACTAATCCACCCCTACAATAAAATCTCTCGATAAACAGAAATATTATAGAATTGGTGCTAACCTAAAAAAATTGAACCTGTAGAATGTATGAAACTCCAAGTTGTGCAACCAATGTAAGAGATTATATATATATTTCTTAATCTCTGTTATTTAACACTGAGCACTTTTTTCTTACAATATATGACATGGGTCATTATATATAGTAACTTACTGACACCATGTCTATGGACACTCTAGTAGAGAATCGATCACTAGTAACTTGCTAACTTCTACGTCACAGCATTGATATTTTCATAGTCTGACACAAGATCATGAGGAGCAGCCTCCAGCAAAGGTGAAGCCCACAATATTAGCGAGACTGTCTGATTAGCTTGACATTTACTCTCCATAATGAAATATTTAAATTTGAAACTTTCTGGCTGTTTTACAGTTGGCATTTAATAAATTTAACTTAGTTTGGCAAAAGGCCGTAAAGAAAGTGGTACCCAATGAGAATCAAATAGTCAACCAAATTTGTGAACTATTACCTCATACTAAAACTGGTTGAAGGGTTGACAAAGTTGTTTTTCTTCAAGAAGAAAAAAAAAAAAAAAAAAAAAAATCACCTGAAAATCTAAAATTATTTTTTTTTTTTATATACGCACACTTTCATTATAAGAAAGAAAAAAAAAAAAATTAAATTTCTAAAATGATTTTTTAAGTCATCAAATTTTGGACTTATCAGAAATATTTTTTTTTTTTTATGGTAAGTCATTTTATTTTGTAAAACATTTGGAAAAAAAAAATATATATTCAAGTCCCAGTTGGATTTCTTTTTTTAACTCATTCTGACGTCTGGATGTGTCATGGTTAACAAGCTCATCAGCACAGTATTAAGATTCAAATCTCATGATGCAGTATAATCAAGTGGGATCACTCGGGTTAACCCACAAGTACAAAATTGGCAAGGTGATTTAAATTCTCCAAATTTTAAAAGAAATTCAACAGCCACTTTAATCCACAATGGAGAGGCCTTTAATGTCTTGCAGCTTTTGTTGAATGAGGCCAGCATAATTTTCTGCCGTGAGATTTTCCTGTATCAACTGACCAGCCAATTCACTGTAGATTTTGTAAGCTTCCGAATTGTATGTCACCTGGCAAAAGAAAAATCAGGAACACTTTAAAACGTAATCGCTAAGGAACACATCTGGTCTCACTTTTGGCGGTTAAAAATTCCAAAATGGGAATGGAGCAATCATCAGTTCTCAGATATGAAATAGTATCACTGGAAAGGAGGATAAAATGAAGACAAAGTGCAAATTTTAAAAAATGTCATTGGTACTTAACAGGTAAAGTAGCAAAAATATTAAACGTTTTAATTGGCACTTTGTATCTCACCTGAAATTAAGTGGTAAAAAAAAAAAAATCTATTTCAAACCCCAACTTCATTTGCTTTTAAATTAAATGTACCTGTTGGGCCAAAAGCATTTCATAATCCTCATAAGTATTGGTTCCCACCAACTGGTGTAAAAATAATACGCCCTACCTGAGATTTAATCAAAGCTTCCAAACAAGGCTGGAAGTAGTCAATCCGGCAGTCGTACAATTTTGGCATGTCTTCCATTAAGATATAATGCTGCTCATAAAATTCTTCTTTTGCTGGCTGTAAGGATTTCCGACTCTATTAATAAAAGGAAAATAAAAATATTTGCTAAAGTTTTAGTATTTTGTAGAGTACTGTCTGATGTTTTGGTTCACGTTTGGTGCAGAAAATGGCAGGACAAATAAAGGCTTTGAGTTTTTTTTTGTTTTAACTCAGAAAAGTTAACACAGGGAAAAAAGATTTCAAGAGAAACATTTGAAATTTGACAGCATAAAAGACACTTCCATTTCAGCAGGGGATATTCAGGAAAAAAAGTGTTTAATGTATGGAAGCCTGTAATGTTTAAAACAAAATTTTCAGTACAAAACATTGCATAAGAAAAGGAAATTGAGTAAATATTATTATGGAGTCTCGGTAGAAGTGACCATCTGAGATAAAATTATAGCCTATAGTAGTAAATGTTGGGAACAAAATCAGCCTACATGAGGCTTCAACTTTGTATATAGGACACAAGGATTTGGAGTTTTTTTTGTTAGCCTTTTCTCCCCCCCCCCCCCAAAGGCATTTTATTTACCATCAAATACAGTATGTTTTTCAGTTCATATGATATCAAAAAGTTAGAATCAAATTGTATTTGACCAAGACAAAAAGAGAGCACTTGTAAAACTAAATTGGTCATCAAAAACAGATTTGCATACCACTCACATTCTTGGTCATTTTCCAATAAGAATTTCCAACTTGTAGATTTTTATTAACCTTTCATACTCTACATTATTTTTCAAGGCTCTTTTACTGCACTACTTAATTTCAATCATGGTCATTTTCTTTTGCCATAGCAGGATATGACAACACAACTGCAAAATTCAAACATGCTATTATTCATTCATCTGAGTCACTTGCAGTGACAGTATAATATTTTTGCTTTGCAAACAAAATCAACTCCAAAAGGTTAAAATGTAAAGAAAAAAAATACATGAATGAAATCAAGTTTTTTTGTTTTTCTTACATGAAGAATTGATATTTTTGCTAATTTTTATTTTAATACTTTGGGTCGTTTTCACATTGCACAATGTTAAACACAAAGTGGGTCTTAATTTACAAAAAGTATAAAAAAAAAAAAATCAGATGAAAAATATTCAAAAACAAAAATCAATAATGTCTTTGACAAGGTGATCTGTTTTAGAGCCAATTATGTCTGTAAAAAAAAACAAATTGATTTAATTACATCTTTGTTGTTCATAAATAATTTAAATTCTACATACAACCAGTTGCCTTAGTGGGTTATAATAACTTGTTAATTCTGATAAAATTGACACAAAATCTCCTCCCCAATCACATTTATATCATATAAGATATTGTAAGGTGTTAAGTGAAGCTTAATAAAAGTATCAATGTTTATGGGACAGAGGTTGTAATCTATACAAATCTATTCCATAATAGTTGGTACATTTCATACACAAAATATAACAACTATTATGGGACACAGGTAGCATAATTTTAAAAATAATTTGTTTTAACCATTTTTGGCAGCAGTAATCCAATTTCGGCTTCGATCTGGATCTTGTAGCGGATTGCTGGAGGAGTCAGATAATTGCTGGAGTGATACAGGGAACTGACCATTTTTCCCAGAATCTTTAGCAAGAGATCATATGTAGGAATTCCACTTGAAGTCTGAGCCAAGTTTAAATCTCAATAGATACTAAAGGCAAAGAGCCCTCTAAGGGAACATTCAGTGAAAGTTCTGGGTTAAGACTGCAAAAAAGAAAGTTTACCTGATGCAATTTGACAATGTTATTTCCTGTTCGATCGCGTTCCTGATATTTTTTGACTTTTGCTTCCCATTTCTCATATTCCTAGAATATAAAAAAGACAATTTAAAAAAAGGAAATCTATAAAAGCAATCCATTATTATTATTTAACAAACTTCTGCTAGAAAAGAAACAGCTGCAGTGCTTCTAAAAGATGATAGAAGAGGATCAGGAATCATTTCAAAGCTTCAAGTTCATTTGTCATTAACTCTATCTATACCTCACAATATTACCAAGTTTTAATGCCTTTAAATGAATTTTTTTAAGCAATTAGGTATGTGATATGATTGACATCTTTTATTTCCAGGTAGGATTATTTTTTTAAGTTTCATTAAAAAAGTGTCAGCCTTCCTAAGTTTCCTGCCGGCTGTCATTTGAATGAATTATAACAGAATAGTAAAATATCTTGTCAGCTGCTACACGACAAAGAAAATCTTCAAAGAATATTTCATTAATTGCTCCTAAATGATTAAAGTTTTTATATATATATATATATATATACAGTTATATAAATCTACAATAAGAACCAAAAATTATTTAATTCAAAGTTATACAGAACTCTTGATATTTTGTCACATTTTTTAAGAGATTTCTGTAATGTTAAAGAATCCAAATTAGAGGGTAAAAACCTCAGAAAATGTGATTATCAGATTTTGTTGTCTATAAAGTCATTAAGGAAATGAAATGAAATCATTTTATAAGTGAGGATGTATTGTAAAAATGTCAAAGAACCAAATAATTTATGAAAATGTACAAAACCTCCAAAGACTGTTCTCTCTTCTTTTTTGCCGTGTGAAGACTTGGAAAGATCATATTGAATCTGTAATTAAAAAGAAAATCAAGTTTATGTTAATAATGGAATCTATGTTAATAAATGAAGTATGAATTTCTTATATTTCTGTGAACTGTAAATATACTGATGAGATGACCGGAGAATTTATTGGACACATGGTTGGGGGGGTCTTTTAATTTGGCTGAGAATATTCAGGAAAAATCAGATTTGTCTATGAACGTAAAATCTAAATATCAAGAAAAACTTTTGCGTTCAGGTTTATCAAGAATTTTGCCTTCATGTAGATTGAAAGTCATTTCATTGGGGAGGCGGGGGATGCTTCTTCTAGAGCAGGGGTCACCAACCTAGGCCACACATGGCACGGCAAACAATTTCCAAAGGCACACAGCTGCAAATGACACCACAAAGTCTGAACCAATAACTACTACAACACACAAAAAAAGATATTTAGCTGTTTCAATTTTAATTGATACTAAAGTATATATACTGTATATTCCTATATAAAATATATTGTAGAACAGGTATATTGACCTTGACTTGTATAAAATCACATATGCTGTTGGCACACTGAATGATTTTAAAACCCTAAATCGGCACATAGTCAGCAAAAGTTGCCGATTCCTGCTCTAGAGCATAAAACTTTTTTCTTTTACTAATGCTCACCCCTCCATACAAAGCCCAAGAGCCACTCAAGCTAGAGAGTTACTGTGTGGTGATGTGTGCATTTGAGAAGGCTACGTCAGAAAAATAATGGCTAGCCCTAAACATGAAGTGGTTAAGATTGTAGTGATTGGGAAAACATCTCGCTGGGTGTCTGTTCCACAAAGCGGCAGTTCATGGAAAGAAGCTGTCCAAGTGGAAATTACTTTTCACTACAGGAATATGGAGGGAATGAGGATGATTCATCTGTGTACAGTTCCAGTCCAGCAAGCGGGAGATAGATACGTAGTGGAGCAGTACAAGGAACTGACCATTTTTCCAACATCTGCATTTAGATCTATATGGTGATCAATTTTGCACTTTCACAATTCATTGGTTTAAGAACATAAATATTTCACATATCTAAGTTTGAATTTCAAAAAATGTTGGCTAATATTTCATATAAACAAAAACAATTAAAACATTTTTCTCGGGTATACAGGCAAAACATACAGTTATAAAATTTAATGTGCATTCATATATTTTTGTATGTATGCATGGAAATCACTTTTTAGAATGCACAGATACTATACTGATCATAGTCAAAAGTGTCAATCTATATGTAAATAATTGCATTTTGATGGGTACTATGCTAATAAATGAGAGAGAGAGAAGTAAAACTTACTTTTTCACCGGTTCTATCATAGTTTTCTGTATATTAGAATTCTGGAAAAAAGAACAAGAGTTTTAATAACAAGTTTTTTTTATCCTAATTTGTTCGAACAACCAATTCTTTTGTCTTTTTTGTATTTTCGTTGATTTTTATGTATTTTGGTAATTAAGAAAAATGTTACAAAACTTAAAATAATTTGCAGAAAATTAACATATATGATCGGAACTAATACACAATTTTTTTATAGTGTCTAAAGCTCACTTTATTTTCCTTCAAATATTGAAATTTTATAAATTTGTAATAAATGCATGTAAAGAAACTGGTTTTGAGTTGGTTCGAATAGGGAAGACTGCTGAAGTTTCAGTAACATTCAATGAACTAACAAACCATTTTTTTCTTAATAATTATCATTATTTATTTTTTTATTTCTCTTTATACACAGCAGATCTTATGCATTTGCTACATTCAGACCAAGGTTTTCATTAGTCACTAATTTTCTGTCCACCCAATTTTAATCACATGGTTTGCATCGACCCATGCTATGATTTACAGAAACTTCCCAAAGGTGTCACATGCTAGGATAACCTTCTCAGGCCAATAGCATGAAGAAGTCACAATCCTAACAAATTGATCATGGAGAGATTCGAACCTGGGTTTCATGGTCAGAACAGGAACTTTCTAACCACTTGGCCATGTGCCTATATATATATATATATTGTAGGTAAAAAGCCGTGGGTAAGTAATCCAAGTAGATCCTATTAATATAAAATATTAAAAGTAAAACGGATCCACAAAAGAGAGCTCAATATATTTATTATAGAGCATATAAGTGAATTACAAAAAATAAAACCCAAATTACCCCATTCAGATAGCCATTTTGTCCCCCTGGGAAATATTCCCTGGGACTTGTCAATGCAAATACATTTGTTAAAAAAATGAATTTTAATGGTTTTTTAAGAAATTTGAAAAATAAAAACTAAGGAAGAAAGAAGAGGAATGAACAACATATAAGGGAAATGGCATTTATAGAGAGGTAGAGCGTGACCACCGAGAGAGAAGGCCTGTCTCATTTCGTTGTTGACAAATGTGACGTCATCACATTGAGTCCGACTTGCAAGAAGCGTGTCGTTTGTTTTGTGTAGCAGTTTTTTACGGCGGCATTTTTAAATTACTTATTTTCTTTTAAATATTGAATTAATTTAAAACAAAAACAATGCCTTATAGATGCATTGTACCAAATTGCAAAGGGAATTATAAAAACGGCCCTAAAGTATATGTATTTTCTTTAACTAAAGATAAAGAATTATCTGATGTTTGGATTCGTACAATCAGAAGAGATCATTTTTATCTACTAAATTCAGCAGAGTGAGTATATTTTTTGTATTAAAAAATAAGTAAATTTTATTGAAACTTTAATGATAAAATTAATACCATGTCTTTGTAATTCATAACATAAAGTTAATAAGACATAAATCTAGCGAGAAAGTTTAGAGAGAGAGAGACATTCATTCTCGTACGTGTTGTTTTTAAAATCTAAAATCTCATTTTTTTAAGAAATAAACTTTAAAGAAATTTTCAAAAGGAATATTTTATATACATAAAAAATAATTTTATCGATTTTTTAGAATTGTTTTATTCGTGACTAAATGAAACTTTAATTGAATTGAATTTTATGTCTAATTCACAACACATTTTAAAACAGCTTTGTAACTTGTTTTAAAAAGTTATTAAACTCAATTGAAACTTTGAGGATTAAAATAATTTTATATCTTTATAATTCACAAAAACACATTAAAAGAAATTTGCGAAAGTTTTTAAAAGCTGAAATCTAATTTTTATAAAAATAAACTTTAAGAAATTTTCGATATAAATTAATAAAGGAATTTTTTTAGGCATAAAAATAATTCTAATAATTTAACAATTTTTTAGAATTGTTTTATTCATAAAAATGTTTTGCATTCATCATTTTAAATTAAAGAAATGAATAAACGTTAAAAATTCTCTTATTTCTACATAGCTTCGTCACTAATAATCTTTTCTTAAATTCTCTCCACTTTTCCTAAAATTGTTATTGCTTCATATTATTTTTTAGATTTTTGCTGATTGATTTCCTTAGATTTTCACAAGAATTTAAAATAGGTTTCGTTTTTAAAATCTTTTTGAGTTTTTATGTGAACTACATTTTCGACCGGAGGACATAAGGAGTGAATCGTCAGCTTTTGACGAAAAAACAGGTGTCACAATTGCAGTTAACCTAAAAAAATATATCTTCATGATGGTGCTATTCCTAGAATTTTCCCAAACTGTCCCTCATATTTATCTTCATTGACTACTTCTAGAGAGTCACCAGATTCCAGGAGAATGTGACTAGAGAATTCTGCTCTTAAAAGTGCTTTAAATCAAAGTATTAATGATGACTTAGCATATAAAATGCAGAAGAAATTCCATAATAATGATCTAGAAGGGAAATTAAATTTCCTTGATAGAAATTACTGGAGTTTTGTTAGGCAGCAAAAGACACTTATTATATTCAGCATCATCAAATCCCCATATCCAAAAATCTGTCTCTTGTAATCGAATCTGATTTTGCAGTACATGTTTTTTTGTAGAGATGTGGAAATACATTCAATAGGGGATTATAAGATTTCTAAACACGTAACTGATCAAAATACTCTTGAAATTCTGATAGAAAACGTTGAAAAAAATGGACACAGAACAACAGCAACTTGAACCTCAAAATATGAGTTTTATATTAAAATTGGTAATGTCATTTCTACTATTGGTGCAAGAAGAATCAAACATTAATGCAATCAAATTTATATATGAGCAGCTAAATTTAATGACACAAAATAAGCTTGATTATTCAACAGAAATGATATTTTCTTCATTGTTATATAACTGCTCCCCTAAAGGGGACAGATTGTTAAGAGACAGCAAAAATATAATTTTACCTAGCTATTCAACCATTAAAAGATTATCCTTATCAACATATATGAATCCTTTGATTGAGCAACATAACAATTTTCTTATGTATATTAAAAATAAATTTAAGCTCCTAGTGCAGGACATCACAGTATCTTTACTTGTTGATGAAATTCATCTAAAACATTATAAGGGTGGTAATATTGTTGGCTTATCTGATAACAGCAGTGAAGCTGCAACAAGTGCTTTTGCTTTTAGGATTAGCAGTGTATTCTCACAATATAAAATGTTGTGCATGTTATGCCAACTAAATGTCTTAAAGCTGAGAAGTTATTTGATATAGTTAAACATATAATAATTGGTTTAGAGGAGATAGGCTTTCAAGTATTATCAATCATAACAGATAATAATGCTATAAATAAAAAAGCTATATCTTTCTTTTGCAGTTCTCCAAAGCTTTCCATTGTATATCCACCCTCAGTTATAAAGTCTCGACCTCTTTTCTTCCTTTTTGACTCGGTCCATATATTAAAATACATTAGAAACAATTGGCATGGTCAAAAAGATGCAAATAAATGCATGCTGTTCCCCAAATTTTGTCATGATGGAAATCATCAATTAGATAGTATCCAAAGTGCCACATTTTCTACCTTACAGAAACTTCATGCCTTAGAATCTCAGTCAATTTTAAAATATTGTTATAAATTAACCTCAAAGGCACTTTCTCCTACTAATCTTGAAAGGCAAAATGCTAATTTAGTTCTGCAAATTTTTAATGAATACACTATTCAAGGATTATTGATCTTAGGAAAACAGAAATATTTGCCTAATTTTGCAGAATATATAAACATATTTTATATTTGGTGGACAATAATGAATGTTAAAATGCCATATAAAGGTTGTCGGCTTAGAAATAAATACTGCAATCCACTTAGAATGAATGAAGAAAATTTTAGATTTCCCTCTGTATTCTGTGACTGGTTAGAATCTTGGAATAGCATTTCTGGAAGAAATGGCAAATTAACAAAGGAAAACTTCACTGCTTTGCATCATACAACCTATGCATTTCTAGAACTGACCAAGTATTGCATAGAAGAACTGAAAATGCTGTACATATTACCAGGCAAATTTCAAACTGATCACCTTGAGGCAAGGTTTGGTCAATATCAACAACTTACTGGGGATCAGTATAATATCTCGATACGGCAAGTGTTTGAGTGTGAAAAAATTATTAGAATGCAATCAGTTTTAAAATTAAACTTACCATTTAATCAGCAATGCATTAAAATTGATTTAAAGAGTTTACAAGAACCAAACTGGGATGAAGTGACAGAGGAGGAAAAGTTATATATATATAAATATAGAATTGATGTTAAAGAGGATGATGTAAATAATTGCAGAGAAGTTCTACCTGTAATACTATACTTAGCAAGTTATTGGTGTAATGCAGTTTTTAAGAAAATTAAATGCAATAGCTGCAAAGATTTAATATCTAGAAGTGTAAGAGATAATGTGGAAGAAATACCTGAAATAAGCAGCTATTTTCAGGGTTTAATAGAGGTTCTCTCTTATATCCTAATGATAAAACTATAAATTTTGTTCTGAATAATTATGTAGTCATTGATAAGCTGATAAAAAATCATTCTTTTCTTCATTCAGTAAATCAAAGAAAAATAAAATAAGCCATGCATATAACATTGAATGTTTTTTGCAGATTATGAGGTTCTTTTTTATGTTGACACTTGTGATGAGGGTCACAATATAGAAAAAATACAAAGAATGTTTGTCTGGAGCTCTACAAATGCTCTTTTAAATAATTTTTGTTCTAGGGAAAATAATATTACAAGTAACAAGTTAAGCAGAAAAAGAAAACTTCATTCAGCTAAATTTTGTATCAGTAACCTATTTTTCTGAAAGTATTATTTTATTTTTAAATCTATTTATTGTTTGTATCTAATTTATTTTCTTGTTTGTGTTTTTGTTTCTTGTTTATGTTTAATTGTTTTATTTATTCATCATTTAATTATAATTTGCTTATTTAATTGTTTGTTCCCTAATTCATAATTCAGTTGTTACTGTAATAATCTCTTAATGATTACAAAAATTGTAACTTCACAGAATAATTATTAAAATTGAAATAAAAACATGCAAATTAAAACAATGCTGATTATGATTTATAAAAAATGTTCAAATGTGAAACAATTGAAATCATGAATGAATTTCATTTTCATTCTTAAAATGAATTGTCTGTAACCTACTTTTCTATAAGTATTATTTGAATTTTAAATCTCTTTTTTGTATCAAATTTATTTACTTTCCTTTCATGTATTTAGTTTATTTGTTTCTTATTTTAATCGTTTATTTATCATTTACATGTAATTTGCTCGTCTATTTATTTAATTGTTTATTTGTTTCCAAATTCATAATTGAGTTGTTGCTGTCCGAGTGTATATGAATAAAATCATTAATAATTACGATATTGTAACTTTACAGAATAATTACTAAAATTAAGATAAAAACATGCAAATTAAAACAATACTGATAATGATTTAAAAAATGTTTTCAAATTTGAAACAAATAAAATAATGAACGAATTTCAGTCTTTAAAATTAATTTCTTTAACAAAACATTCAGCAACATTTTTTTTTCTTATCGGTTATTTTAAAAAAATTAATATGAAATAAAGTTCTGTATAAAATCCAATTCTGTTTATTTGTTTTGTAAAACAATGTATTTTTTAAAAGTTTTCTAAAACTAATTTTTTTCTTACAATTATTCGTTACATTATGATTACTGTCTGTTTCACTGCATGGACTACTTTTGTGACGTCACGTCACTACCGAATAGGCCTTCTCTTTCGGTGGTCACGGGTAGAGAGACAAAGAAACTAACGTGGTTATGGTAGAACAGGAACAAGTCTAGACAGAAAATAAAGACAGTAGAAGATGAACAATGACCTAAATTTAACATATTAACTCTTGTACAAATGGGAAAAATTAACATAAAAAAAACAAACTTAACAGTTAAGAAAAAGAGGAATTTAAAAGATTATAGTTAAAGGAAAAAATGAGAATTTAAAATCAATACTATTATATGACTATTGTATAAAAATATTTTAATTATTACTTTAATACTAATAATTCTTCTTAAATTATTATATATTTATATCAAATTATTATTAGGAAATATTTATTATAAAGATAAATCTATACACCTACCGAATTGTAAATATTAATTTAATTCCTTATAACATATTTAATTAGTCTAAAGTAATTATATATTCATATTTACTTTAATATTAAGTAAATTCATTACATTAATATTAATCCATTCAATACTATATATTTAATTAAGTGAAAAATTTGGTAAGTAAATTATTAATTTATATTGTGACCCTGGGTTTCACAGCCTTGTGATCATCAGACAAAGTTTGTCTGATGATCACAAGGGTGGGAAACCCAGGGTAACAAACTCACATCAATACAACTAAGTATATATACCAAACTCTACTTCAGAACTTACACCCAAAAATCAAATTCACCCAAGAATATAATTTCAACAAATTACCATTTTTAGGTATACCCATTAGAAATAAAAACAATCACATAATCACATATCTACCACAAACTTATAGACACCCAATAATATATTCATTTCAAGAGCCATCACACAAAAAGCTGCCTGAAATCTATCCCCTATTCTCAAGCACGTAGGGTTTGTACTATAATGACTGACAAACACCTCCAAAAAACCTGCCTAGAACTACATAGAACTCAAAAAAAAAAAAAAAGCTACCCCACAACATTAATAAATGAAGGTTTTGAACTCACAGAAAAAATTCCTTTAGACCAACTACGAAATCCAAAGAAACGTAACGTTGAACAAACTCTAGCATATGTCTCAACATACAAGAACAATCCAAAATTATTTAGAGAAATTACAAAAAAATCTAGACCTTCTTAGCAAGAATGACAAACTGAAAAATATACTAAAAACAATCAAAATAATTAAAAGCAAACGCCAATCTAAAAACCTGAAACATACTACTCACAAGCACACACACAAACCCTACACAACAGGAAGTGTGTGTATGTATGTATATATTAATTCCTTATAATAAGACAGTATGTGTGTATGTATCTATGAAGAGGGAATATACATACACATACTAACAAAAACACACACAATACAAAAAATGGAAATAGATCTAAGAATACACAGGGGTCATTAAAAGAGAATACAAATATCTTTCCTCACCCTTTCTTGGACCAATCTTAATTGCTTTATTACCCTTCAAGCAGAAGAAATTTCTCACTGCCAGTCCAAGAAAGTCATTTGTTCCACTACCACACAAAAAAGAAAATGTTTAACATTGAAAAACATAGGGAAAATTAATTCATTTTAATAATATGTGGAAATATCCACTCTTTGCCTGAAGAAGGTTGTGAGACCCGAAACACATGTTGCAAAATTATGGAAAATAAAGCATACTATATATTTTTAAAAAAAATCCATATTACAACCAAAAACATTTGCAGTTTCTCTCTTCTTTTTAATATAATATATATATATATATATATATATATATATATGCTGTGATACAGCAAAACAGTCTGTCTGTGGATGACAAAAAATATATATATATATATTAGAGAGAGAGAGAGAATAATAAGATTTGGTAAAATACGTAATGTTTTATATATGTAATATTTATAATATACATATGTTTACAGATAATTATTAAAATTGTTTTACTTATATGTGGGTTTTTTTATAAAAAATTGTTTTACTTTAACCAGTTTCACTTTTAGCTTTTCAAAATATTTGTAAATGTTTACACTTAAGCCCAGGATAAAAAAAAAAAATAAAAAAAAATCAAGGGGTATAACTGGTTTTATCTGTCACTTATAAGGAAAATATAGAATCTATTTTGAGGGTTGTACCTCTGTAATGAATTGAGTTTTGGTTTAAATTTGCTGATAACAAATGTTTCTTTATTAATATGCTTTTGTTCAGTGATTTTGTAGTCGCATTGGTATATATGTCAAATTTAAAGTGGGCAGTGACTGACTACAATTACCAGCTTCATGTGACCACCTGATGATTGTGTGAAAGTGCATGAAACTGACTGTTGTGGTCAGTCACTGCCCACTTGAAATTTGACTTAAAATATATTAAAGCTCTGCCATTATTCATGGCATTGAGCACTCTTTTTTCCTAGAGTGAGGCAAACGTCATGCATCATAGGGTTTAACAGATAGGTCAATGAGGTCACCAGACCTTAGATCCTTGGATTTTCTTTTCTCTGGGGCCAATTAAAATCAGTTGTTCATCAGACACGCCCAAGAATTATTGAGAAACTTAAAGAAAGAATTAAATATGAATGCAGTAAAATGACAGAGGAAACTCTCCAACATGTTAATGAATCATTCAGACAGAGAATCGAAATGCATTTTGAAAAAGAACGAGGACATTTTGAACAGCACATATAACAATTATATAAGTAGTAAATGAAATTGTCATGTGTAATTATACTTTTAATAAATTATTCCTATTTAAAATTTAAAACCTCTAACCTTATAGTTAAAAATAATAATTCACCTCCTAGAACAAAATTAAATAGGGTAAATATTTATGAATTTAAATGCACATTAAGGAATTGTATTCCTGATCAATCAAAATTCATAAATAATTATATAAGCCACACTACAACATGTTTGACATGCAGACTCACTCTACACCTTTCTAACAATAGCTCAATTAGATCCCATTTAAATATTCATGGCGACCTACCGGACACTATTCGTAACATACTTGTTGACAACATTAATAGAATAGCATCATCCACATGCAAAAAAAGGCTAAAAATAATGAAATCTTATTAATAAAAACAAACAAACCAACACTTAATAATATTAACTTTGAACAGGGAGATAATATCTTGACCGTGTTTTGAAAAATGAAAACATTTTATAAAACATACATACAACAAACTATTCCTTATTTAACAGTTAAAATATTCAATCCTTGAAAATGGCTAAATGTATCACCGAAAGCGCTCGGAAAAAAGAACATTCGGACAGTTGTTTTATAATTTATCATCTGAAAAGAAAAAATTATTATATCGCATGAGAAATTGTATAAAAACTAAATAAAAGCACCTTGTCTGTCATTTTCAATGAAATGTGCATGAAAGAAGGTTTGCTGCCTAAACACACACACATGTATGTATATATATATATATGATAGAAAAGGTTGAGCCAATATTTAGTAAAATAGAGAATATTCCTGGCTCCGATAAAAGACCATCTTTATCACTTTTGTCTTTTCTATGTCATTAAAGAATGTAATTTTATTTAATTATTAAATTAGTATTAATTCTTTAATCCAATATTTGATAAGCTAGCAATAGTATTTGAAACTTTCAAGATGAAATAAGGAGGGAATTTCTTTTTTCTCAACTGTGCATCTAAAATACTATAAAAAACGGTTAAATAAAAAGAAAACCTTTAAGAGATTAGAATGAAATTATATGAAATCAAAGATTTGAAGAGAAGAGAATTATCAGGATTTATCACAAACCATTTCCTGCAGGTGAAGATCCAGTTTTACAATGGAGCTGTCCCATTCTTCAACATGTCTCAATAATTGTTCTTCAGACTGGCAGAGGGAACTGGCCAGCAGGTCTTGTGTTATTCGACGTTCACATTTACAAAGGGCTACAAAAGAGAAACAGACAAGACTGATGTGAGCTAGATAATAAATGGTGTAAGGTGGGGGGGGATCTGCTTATCAGAAATGCTTACAAACCAAACTGGATACAGGTGCTTTTGAAATTAAGCAAAAGAAAGTGCATTTTAATGAAGCCTTGATTCTCATTCCACTTACAGTGATAATGCAACAGCCAATGTTAAAATGATGAACACATAAAAATAAAAAAAAATATATACAAAAATCTGATTGTTTTCTGTTTAAAGAGCATGTGGGGGGTGATTGATTTATTTGATTTTTATGGTTTATCAAATTTTTGCAGGTTATTTTGAAGGTAAGATTTACTGATACAAGTCCTACTAATTAGCACATAGCTGGGGAAGAAGTGGTGGATTCATACCTTTCTCAAGGACAAGTAAGTGGATATAATGAACCTAACTGGAAAATTCCAATTCCAAGCTGTTATCCTGTTGACACTCCTACATTTTTAAAAAACAACTGGAAGACGAAGCTTAACCAGTGAGTGGTGTCAAATTGATTCAGGATATAAAACAACCTCAAAACTTGCAAACAACATTCTCTTTTGTTACAATGCATGTCAACATTCCCAACCTCCCCAAATTGTCCCCCCCACACTTTTTTATCTTGACTGGATCAGCCTTTGATATTTCTTCACACATTTATTTTGTCAACTAGCAAGTGAGCCACTTGATTCTGCTTAGCGGCAGAATACAGTGGCTAGTCGTATTTTTCTGTGAGGTGAACAGGTCCTACTAACATTCTATTAGTTTGAATGTTGTATTTTATTTTTGTTATTGGGTTCATCCCCTCCCACTTGATTTCAGGTCATATTTTTAGAGCAAAAAAAGAAGACATTTGTATATATTGGGAAATTCTTATTGATATAAAAATTTCCCAATATATACAAATGTCTTTTAGTAGGATCCCTGTCAATATTCGGTATTATGGCAGATGTCAGATGAATGGTGATGGATGAATTCTCGTGGTGATTGAGTAAATTGTAATAGAGGAATGGGTCATGAATTAGATTAGCTAGGTTTAAGATAGTCAGTGATGATCTGTCTTGCACCAAAATTATAAGTTTACATTACAATAATATACAGCATTCCACGGCCAACATGACAAGGATCTTAGTGTAGTATCTGTTCCAACAGCAGACAGCTGGCCCACAGCTCTAGCAATCATCAGCAGCAGTTCCAGCCAGCCATCATCATCATCGTCAGCTCACCAGCAGCAACAATATGCAAGAAACTGTCCTTTTCGGGACAACACTTTTCAACGGCTACAAAACTGTCCTTCTCGGAACAACACTTTTCAACGGCTACAAAACTGTCCTTCTCGGGACAACACTTTTCAACGGCTACAAAACTGTCCTTCTCGGGACAACACTTTTCAACGGCTACAAAACTGTCCTTTTCGGGACAATGCTCTTCTCACTCTCTATATGAACATGCAGTGATATTTTTTACCTAGTGAACAGTTACCTTATTTTTGCCAATGTAGTTTCTTTAACAAAAGTAAACTTGGTAAATATATATATATATATATATATATATATATATTTTAAACAAGTCATCAATTTGTTGTTGTCTTCTCTCATTCAATGTGGGCAAATATACGACCCACAACAATCCATTACACCACCCACACATCCAACCTTACAGCATTTGGTATTCCTAAGTGTTCACTCATCTAGGTACTGACCAAGATTAGGGTTGCTTAACTTCAGTGATTGTATGAGAACCAGTGTTTCAATATGATAAGCTGGAGGTAGTGGGGAGGGGGTCTTACATGATATCAAAGATGGTAGGTAGATTAAATAGATATACATATATTGCAATGTATATAAAAAATATATATATATATATATATATATATATATATATATATATATATATATATATATATAGTATACTTTTTTAATCATTTCACTCCAGGGAAGGCAATGAAGCCACTAAGATGAAAAAACAATAGAATGAAGGAAAATGAGGAGATGTTATAAAGGATAATAAAAAGAAGATTCAAGGAGACAGAAGGTGATGATTGATGCTACATTTAAATTGACATGAAATCAAGAAACTGGAAGAGAGTTCCATAGGCAAGGAGTGTGAGAGAAGAAACTATTAGAACTTCTGGTTACAACTAGAAATTTCAGCAGTAAAATAATGAGACCTAGCTGCCAATCTAGTACTGTGCTTAAATTCAAGAAATTTATATACCAAAAGAGGAAAGGTCATCAGTACAAAAAATAGTCTAAAGAACACTCACCAGCAGCAGAATCTGAGCATTTCTTGGCATCTTTGTATAATTTCCGACACGTCTCTTCAAGCCTGTTAAATGAACATCAACAATCAAAGATTAAGGAAAGAAAGAATCAGGTGCAATATTTCAGCTGATGCCATTTTTAGTATTCTTCAGGTAAATGTTGTATTTTGTAGTCTTAAAAAATTGTTTACTATTTTTTATTCTTTTTTTAACAAGAAGGGTCTTGAATCTGGAACTAAATACCAAAGTTTCAAGTGATTAAGGAGAACTTTCAAGAAAGTCTGAAAGGACCAATTCTATTTTTGTGAGGAAACTGACCTTTGGGTTGACTTCTTAGATAGCATTCTCTTTAACTTAAAATTAAAAGTATTTTGGGAAACATAATTTAAATAATTTCCAAACACTGAATTATTAAAGTTCCAATCAGCCTGTAAGTGAAAGTTGTAAAAATGGGTGATTCTACAGAAATGAACCCCTTTAGGAAATAAACATTTTTTTAAAATTTGTTTCTTTCATATTACTATTGAATAGGCTATCCAAATCATGAATAATGAAAAACATTTTTCTTTTGAGATATTCTAAATTTTAAGGAGGGTGGTTTAATTTGATATGTAATTGTAAATTGATCCACCTGTATGCAAGCAAAAGTTATGTTCTTAACATGTGATAAAACATATTTTTACTTACAAAATTCCAAATAATTTCAAGTTAAAATGAAAAAAAGTTAATATTTATATTACTTAAAGCATTACTTTTATCCTGCGTTGTTTTAAAACAAAGGTTACATGCAAATTTACTGTAACAGGGCGTTGTCTCTGGTTGAGTCATACTAATGGCTGGAAAGTAGTGAAAGACTTAATTCTGAGTGAAGGAGGAAAGATATTAGAAGGAGAAAAATATGGGGGAGCCATTAATCAGATTGGAGCCTGATAGAAAAAAGTCTGGTTTAAAAATATTATTTCAAACCCATAAAATACTCATAAGGAGGGCCTCAGCAGAGTTTGAAAACTCAAATTAAACTAAGTAAAATTTAATAAGATTCAACATAACTGACGTCACACATTATGAAATGGACAAAGTCCGACAATTATTTTAAGACATTTTATGTTTATACATTCTTTTTATAGATAAAAATATTTAAGTAAATGCTATGTTTTATAATAAACAGTATTAAACAACATGTATTAAAAATAACTGTCGGACTTTGTCCATTTCATAATGTGTGACGTCATTTGTTTACATTTGGATACGCTTTGAGCAGATATAAATGTACGTGAGAGATTCATGGAAGATTGAAGTTTAAAAACAGTAAAATCGACCTTGCTAACCGAACGATCCTCCATAGCTCGATCAGTTAAGGCATGTCAGGCTAAATGATGGTTCCATATAGGATACAGGTTCGAATCCTGTCGGAGAACGAATATTTTCTATGAAAATTTCTCAGACATTTAGGCCGGTAAATGTTATAATACTGTTTATTATAAAACAGAGCATTTGCTTAAATATTTGTATCTATAAAAAGAATGTATAAACATAAAAATGTCTTAAAAATAACTGACATTCTCAGCTTAGCTATATAACCCCAATGAAGTTGTCATGACATACCGAATAAGTTTGCCAAAAGTCTGCAGGACTTTTGATAACTTTAGGATTTGTTAGTTTAGCAACCTGTCCAACATATCTATGTTGATTTCAAAGTAAATTTTGGAAACTTAGAAATTCAGGAAAATAGAAAAGCACTTTATGGGTTATAACATTTAGGTTATATAGCTTGTTTGAGATGTTAATTAATAATGTTCATTCCAGGCCGAAGTCTGTATAAACAAAATAAGCATGTGCAGAAATCAGTATACCTAGAGATTGTCAGTGCTCATGCCTCAGAGTTGAATGCTTGCAAAGAAAACCTGTAGCCCCACCCATGTGTTATTAGAGAAGGTTTGGAATGAAACAGCTCTATTGCTTTTATTCCCCTTTAATTAAATTGTTGATAATTTTTCAACGGCATTGTTTCTTCTGTTGGCAAGTTTACACCTTTTTCAGCAAGATCAACAGACATTGAAGAAATAGTACAATCAATACATCACCCAGATCAACAAAATCCATGGTTTGTCATTTCTGGCAGGTACATAATGAAAAAGGTTTTGTCATTTTTCTGGCTGGTACATAATGAAAAAAGTTTTGTCATTTTTCTGGCAGGTACATAATGAAAAAGGTTTTGTCATTTTGCTGGCAGGTACATAATGAAAAAGGTTTTGTCATTTTGCTGGCAGGTACATAATGAAAAAGGTTTTGTCATTTTTCTGGCAGGTACATAATGAAAATGGTTTTGTCATTTCTGGCAGATACATAATGAAAACCACTCAACTACACAAATTGTGGTGAAGGAAATGATCTTAGCAAAATTTATTGCACTGAACTCAATTCACCAGACTGAAGTGAAGCCCCAATCTAAAACTCTACAACTGACCCCAAAAGCTCCATGGAAGAAACATGTTGTACATGTGGTGGGATCATTAGTGTATTATTATTCTTTAAGTGTTCTTAAAATGCAATGAAATGCACATTTATATGTTCAATATCTGCAATTTCTCCATAAAAGTTGGTCTATTCTATCCCACTAATCATATTCAATTTCCATCCAATCAATTACTTTTTTCAATTGCTACAAAACACTTTGATGGGGAAAACTTTCTTAAATGAAAAACCTTATTCAAGTGCTCATCAAAAACAGTTACATATCAAAACCTGCAAAATTTTACTCAAATGCTATCAAAAGAGCTGCTTGATAAGTGGCAACAAATCATTGCAAATAAAGGTTAATGCATAATTGAATAAAATGCAATTGTACTTTATTTTTGAAAGAATAAAGTTGATAAACAAAAAAAATGAAAATTATTTATGACTAAACTTAATATTTAGTTGTGGTAATCATATTCAAAGTCACACAAAAGCCAATTAAAAAGTGTTGCCCAATTGCCGTCATTTCAGACAAAATCAACCAGTTCCAATGACGGTGGATTGGGTCTTGTTTGGTTGATTAGACCAACGTGAGATCAGCACAATTTTACACGAGTAGCATCCAAAAAGCTCTCAAAATATTAGATTGTCAATGATGCTTGACTCATCTGATGAAAACTTTATAAATTCATTTCAGTAGAGTATGTTTGAATGCAGAAAAAATAATTACATGCTTTCCAAAATGATACATTTTCAATTTTGTTGACAAATTTCCATTTTTTTTCAATGGTTAATAGTTAAAAGCTTACTTATTAATGGTTTTCATTTGTTAATGGTTAAAAACTAACTTATTAATGGTTTTCATTTGTTAATGGTTAAAAACTAACTTAATAATGGTTTTCATTTGTTAATGGTTAAAAAGCTGATTTTCATTTTTTTAATGGTTAAAAGCTGATTTAATGTTTTTTCTCTTTTTAATGGTTAAAAGCTGATTTAATGTTTTTTTTCTCTTTTTAATGGTTAAAAGCTGATTTAATGTTTTTTTTCTCTTTTTAATGGTTAAAAGCTGATTTAATGTTTTTTTTCTCTTTTTAATGGTTAAAAGCTGACTTAATAATGATCTGTGTCTAAATCATTTTCTGAATTTTTATTCTTCTCAATTCACAAAACTAATAATCAGACGGGCTACAAAATTAATACATCTATATTGTGACATTAAATGTACATGCTTATCCTTGGGATGTCTTGACTGATTTCAACCATAATTTGTATATGAAAGTTCTGAGCACTACCAACTTCCTACGACTAACATCAAAATATCAATTTTGGTTAAGTGGCCCAGGCTGAGAACTTTTCAGCACCCCATCACATTATCTATTTGCTAATTTCTCTAATAAAAATATTTCAACAACACCAAATTATTTTCAGAAAAAAAAAATGATGTAGCAGCAATAATTGAAATACAAAACTATGAAACCCAAAAATGAAGGAAAGAATATATATATATATATATATATATATATATATATATATATTAATAAAAAGAATGAAGCCAAAAAACAAAGAGTAACAAAACAATTTTATCAGTTAATTACACATTTTTTGTCAATTTTTTTTTTGTAATGAAAATTCTTATAGAAGTACAAAATAGTCAACCATATCCATTATAAAGTTAACTCTTATTCTGTGTCTTTGCATGTTTAATATTTCCACTTTTCTATCTTAGATCAGAGTGTAGTATCTGCCTGATTCCCAGTCCTTTTCAGCTGGAATCAGTTACACATTCTGATTAAGAAATCTTTATGATATTTTTAATGGGCAGAAAGGAATCGAATAAAACTCAGAAGAAGAGGAAGGATGAAAAGAATAATGATAATAGATAAGTAAGCTTAAAAATGAAATAAAGACGTTCTACAGAAGGATGATGAGAATAACATGAACAGAACATGTGAGAAACAAGAGAATTTCAAGAAAAATAGGCATTACTAGAAAAATGTTACACATAATTTGAAAGAGTAGAAAGTTCTGGAAAAGAGGGCTTGGAGAATTTGACACTCACAGGGCACACTGAAAACAAGAGAAACAAAAGAAATCAGTGAGTAAACTATTATAAGAGTTTGTTTAAATTAACAGCAGAACAGGAATTGGAAAAGATAGTAAGGGGACATACTGCTTAGAGCTACAAAATATAGGAAGTTGTGGAGAGCCAGGATTAATTACACAGCACATAAAAGTTTGTTAAATACCCCAAAACGAAAAACCTACTAAAATAAAGACTTTAGTTAACTCCGGATGTTATCATGTATAACTTCATTATTTTCATTTATATCTGTGTGAAAAGATCCTCTTTAAAAATCTTTAAATGACCCTTTGAGGTTGATATGCCATAAAACAAAACAAAACAAACAAACATCTTTAAAAATCTAAAATTAATTTTATCTATTGTTAAAAAAAAAATTACTTACTCTTCTAACTTCTTGGCTTCCTTTTCAAATAATCTTTCTTCCTGCAAGAAACAAAAAACATCTTGTTAACAGTAAAAAAAACATTTTTCTTGGTGCTATATTAAAATTCTTCCAATTAGTTCTTTAGAAAACTCAACAGATATAGCAGCTGTAACAGAAGAGAGCAGCAGCAGCAGTATGACAAATAGCAGCAGCAGGCAGGTGAAAATTAAAGTTCCAAGTAGAAAATGACAATAGCCTAGTGGATTAAAGGGCTGGTTTGTGAATTTGGTAACAGTGATCGTGGGTTCAATCCCTAGACCAGGTAGTGTGTACTTAGATTCAGTAGAAACAGGGCAAATGATAACTGAGCAGTACTAAATATAAGAATTAGACAAAATATCCTGAGACACAGGCAGTGGAATGAGAATAGTCTACCCCCATTGATTAAATAAAGGGTTCAGTTTGGAATTCCCTACAGGTTACACCTGATGAAGGCCGGAAGGCACAATGGCTGAAACATGATAACAACAACAAAGATGAGGACAATAGTCCACTTGTAAATAGTGTAAATAAGGATAATAAATTGTTGATTTCTGAATTTCTGGGATGAGTTAACAGAAATTCAACAAATGAAATAATTTAAATTTAAATTAATATAAATTTAAATTATTTCATTTGTCAAGTTTAATAAGTAAATAATATTTGTTTTTCTTTTTTATCTCTATGAAAAATAAATTACAATTTATTATTTACATCTCTCCAGCTTCTTGCTTCCTAGTCAACTTTGATCTTCAAAAATTTAAATTCAATGTCAATCGTTATCTTCTGTCTTCCTAATTTTTGTTCTTTTATTGTCCTCTCTCCTTAATAGTAGTTTTTCTCATATTCTCTAACACTCAGTAACCCCCTTTGCGTCCTAGTGGCTTTATTGCCTTTGATCTTCAAATATTTCACTACAATGTCAATCATTATCTTTTGTCTTCTTAATTCTTGTTCTTTTATTGTCCTTTCTCCTTAATAGTAGTTTTTTCTCACTCAGTAATCCCTTGTGTTTTAGTGGTTTTATAGCCTTGCTTGGGGTGAAATGATGCAAAAAAGAAGTTATACTAAGAAAGTAAGTCATGAAAGACTGACCCAATCCTTATTTATTTACATTAGAACTAACATCCTCATCTCTGTTGTTATTATCACAATGTTTGAGCCACCGTGCTCTCCGACTTTCACATATCAAACATTAGGTTTAAGGCTCAAAGTTCTAGCTGCCAGCTTAAAGCATTGGTTTGAATTTGCTGTCATAGTAATTGTGAGTTCAATCCCTAGCCTGAGTAGTACAGACTTGAACTCAGTGGAAACAGAACAAGCATTAACTTTACTGTATTAAACAAGATATCGCTAGACATGGATAGCAGAACCAAAACAATTGACCATCTAGATTAAATAAAGTGTTTGAAATTCCCTAAAGGTTACCTGGATGCCAGAAGAAGGTTGAAAGGTACAGCAATCAAAATATGATTACAACAACAAAGATTCAAAGTCTGATTGTAATTAATGTAAATACCAAATTCTAAGTCATCAAAAACATTGTTAAAAAAAATAAGATATTTTTTCATAGAAATAAAAAAAAAAGAAAAAAGTATTTTTTTTTACTTATTAACCTTGATTAAATATCATTTAAATTTAAATTTTTATTATTTCATTTTTATACCTTTCTGGAAAAAATAACTTGTACTGACAATCATGATTCATTTTAAAATGCCAAAAATCATCTCATTAACAGTTCCTGTTGTTTTTTTTTAATTACCAAAAATCATCTCGTTAATAGTTCCTGTTGGCTTTCAATTATTTAGGGGAAAATTTATTGAATTTAGCATTACATAGAAACAAAAATCTTGATGAGGCTACACGAAAAGGTAATAATAAATCTTTTTTACAATTAGTACTAAATTAACATACTATGTATATTTTTGGCAAACATGGATTAATGTGCCCACCATAAGATGCAGTGTCAAAAAGATGAATTTTCCAAAATGACATCATTTTTTTAACTACCTTCACTCTTCGGCAATGCTTATTGTTTTAAAAAGTGATGATTACAATTGGAATAAAACCTAAACAGGATGAAAGTGAATTTATACATTTTTTTTTTGTTCTTGATATTTTTAAATAAAAATATTAAACATAGTGTTTATTTACAAGAATAATTTTATATTTGCAACATTCTAAAAACTAATTAGAACTAAAAATGCAATGCAATATTTATTTACCAATTTATAAAGAAATAAATGTGAAATTTATTCATAAATTTATAAACACTTTAAGATATGTGAAATCCTTATTTCCCATTTCATAAGGTTTGAATCAATTTGCAAACATCCCAATAAACAATCTAATAAATAAATAGTATTTATTATTTTTGTTATCAATTCTCAAGAACAAAGAAAATGTATAAATTCACTTTCACATGTTTAGGTTTTATTACAATTCTAATCATCACTTTTTAAAACATACATTGTTGAAGAGTGAAGGTAGGTAAAAAACCGGTGTCATGGGAAAACTGTCCTTTTGACACTGTCTTTAAGAAAAATTTTCTGAATATTTGTTCTTGAACTTTAAATTGTTCCCAAATTTGACCAATCACCCATAACATCGGCTGTTAAAAATACTGTTGTTCTTTTGTTAAGTCCAAGAAGACATTTTTCAACTTTCATGATGCTACCAATTTACACTTTATTTTGTATTTATCTTACTATATTACAAAGTAATGTTATGGAATCCTCCACATTTGCCTGTCACCCCCTACGGGAAGATGCACTCTTCCCCAAATAAACCTTTAACCAATCATCACTTTAATTCTCCAAACTCAATCTCCCATTGGTTAAAAGGACACTAAAATGTAGCAAAGTTGGGACAAACCTTTTTTCCCACACAGTGCCCTGGAGCCTATTTGAAAACTCGAAAATCTATAAAAAGAATCGCTCGACTTTATTCAAGTCAGTCAAACACTGAGTTTCAAGAGATACAAGCAGACCCCACGCGTGCCAACACACTGACTCAATAACCACTACCAACAACTCAATACAACTCACACAACTATTGCCGCGTGAAGAAACTTAACTTACAATTTACTAAAAAAGTGACATTATCACTACAAAACAGTAATTGTACATTCAATCAACTTTAGCCCAAGAGTTAAAGGCGAACGACTCTTCATAACTTAAATCAACACTAACAGTTGTCACACACAGACACACTATCACTTGAACTTACACAATTGACAATTTTCCTTGCAGATATCGAACTATTTTAATTCCACAAACAAACTTAAACTATCAACCTTTACTTGCTAAATTTCTGCATGAACAATCTTTGTAACCTTATCTCACTTGACACATTTAACAAGCAACTTATCACTTTGTGTATGTCTATATATATATATATATATATATATATATATATATAAATTCATGTTATTGTTGAAATCTCTAATTACGTTGTTTTCAGTAATTTCTTGAAGTTGAATTGTCTTTATATTTTTGTTTGATTTATTTGTTGTGGATAAATGCATTATGATCACGCACATTGTTGGCCTTCACAAAAAAATCACGTTCTGATATCATCTTATTCTTACTCAGCATAGATTCCGCAACAGTGTAAATTCTAATTTAATTTTAGACTTACAGGTTTTTTTATAAAATAAGATTCATTGTTGAAAAAAGTTTTTTTTTGTTTTTTTTTTACCTAAGTAGACTTTGTGACAGAAATTAAATCCAAAATAACCAAACATTAATTGAAATCTAATGAACAGATATCCAATACCTACCCGCCATTACATGAAGAGAATCGAGAGTCATGGTATTGGCAGTGTAACAAGGTAGAGCTAAGGAAGAAAGATTCATTCTCCCATTTATGTTTTTCCCATTACAGCCAGTATTAAATCCTCCATGATATAATAACATGGATATTTCATGAACAGAACAGAATTGTAATGAGTAATATAATAAATAAATACTGTAAATAAACAATCTAATAAATAATGTTTATTATTTTTGTTGTCAATTCTGATGAACAAAGTAAATGTATAAATTCACTTTCATATGCTTAGGTTTTTATTACGATTTTAATCACTGCTTTCAAAATAATAAACATTGACGAAGAGTGAAGTTAATCAAAAAAAGCGGTGTCATGAGAAAAAAAAACCTTCTTTAGACATTCCGTCTTATTGCAGGCACGTTAATCCATGTTTGCAGTATATTTCATTGTTCTCGGTCAATGCATTCTTGATTAGGCCGAAAACATTTCAACATTCCCTTGTAGAAATTTTAAGTCAAACTCTTTTTTCTTCGTTTTTAGTTAAGAACCAAAAAAAAAGTGTTTTTTTTATTTTTTTTTTTATCTAAGTAGACTTTATGACAGAAATTAAATCCCAAATAACCAAACATTAATTGAAATCTGATGAACAGATATGCAACACCTACCCGCCATTATATGAAGAGAATAGAGAGTCCTGGTATTGGCAGTGTAACGAGGTAGAGCTAAGGAAGACAAAGATAAAATTCATTCCCCCATTTATGTTTCTCCTGTTACGGGGAGTATTAAATCCTCCAGGATATAATAACATGGATATTTCATGGATAGAACAAAGTGGGTGAAAGAAAATAGAATGACAAACACTTTCCCGTAGCAAAAAAATTTAACAAAAACACCATAAAAGTTAGTTACAGCTGCACTGAAAGCATAACAGAAATAATAAAAATGCGTCTGTATGTGTGAGAGTGTCATCCCAAAAGAACACAGAGAATTTCTCCTTCCCACCACCAAACATAATCAAACACAGACAAGTATAATTATTTACCCACTGCCCCATGCAGTAAGATGTGGCACAAGGCCGAGTTTTAAAGTGGGGTATCCGAGCCCGTAGGCTTGGGCAAAAATTCCCTATAGACCATGTAAAAACAGAGTCAGTTTCCCGAGACGAGACACTGCCCTTCGGCAGAGCCTCATCTGGGGGGTACCCTCCGACATGTGCCAAGTATAAATAGATTCAATTTTTAAAAAAATAAACCAGTTTGTTTGATGATCGCAAAAGTGTGAAACCCAGGGTCACAAACTCATATCCATACAACTGAATATGTTAGCTCTAGTACTGATATTGAGCACTTTCTACTAAGTACTGTGCGTATAAAATAAAATATATGTAAAATTATATATATATGTGTGTGTGTGTGTGTGTGTGTGCAAGTCTGAATTAATAATACTGAAGTATTTCGGAATGAACTACAAACCAAATGTAAAGAGAAATAAGTAACATTTACTTACATTTCTTAATGTTGTATTTCTTTTGGGCGTTGAGAGTTTGAAAATTCTGAAAGGTAAAAAAAAATAGGTAAATGATAATTCATAATCACTCAGATATATAAAAATGAAAGTGTGTCTCATATATTTTTAAGATGCCATATTGGATAGCATTAAAGACCCCCCACACACACACCAAATATCTCCCAATGTCTTATATGCAAAGTTGAAGTATCTGGTAGGCAATTGTTTATCCAGACACCATAAACTACCAGTATTTTCACACTCACCTAACTCCATAATTCTATAATAATTAAATGTAAATAGGGGAGGGTTTTCATATGCCATTAAATACAATTTTATTTTTCACAGTCAACCAACTAAAATCACAAAAAGATTTACTAATGACAGGAATTTATCGACATTTCTGCAATTATTCAAGTTCAATAAAACTAAAAAAAAAGTCTGTCAATGAGATTTTTATTCCAATGCTTAAAAACTATAAAATTTGATAATGAAATTCTTTTTTTCCTAATCAGGAGTTGTATCCCAAAATGACTTAGTTTGTAGCAGCCATAGCAGCAGTGAGTGCATAGAGAGAAAATAACTTGACTCAGCCTGTCCATCTTCTGTCTAGTCCTGTAACACAAGTATAAGAGCTGTATGCAGGCACAGCAGAAAGCTGTCTTTAAATTCAGAGTTTTCCTTCTCTATCACGGCTAAAGAGCCCAGTCTACCCTGCTATTTAACCCATAGCTGGGGTTAGATGGGCTCATGCCTTTTCCAGGGGCTTAGCATGAAGTGAGTAAAATAAAATCAACCAGAATTTGAACTCAGATTGCCGATTTCAATTCCCATACTGTTGCACTAGCCACACATCATATTTTTTTACTACAGTAAATCCTTGATTTAAAGAACTAATATTTTAAAGAGGGGCGGGGTCTTAAATCCAATAAATCCCACATTTCATAACAGAAAGAGAAAGTTCTGTAGATCACTGAATAAAATATTTTAAAAAAAATAATCATGCATATGTTTCGTTGCTTACATTAAGAGGATTTGGGGAATTGGTTCTGGAAGGTGTTAGTCGATCTTAGAATACCTCTGTAATTTCTAGTACACATCATTCAGACAGGCACACACCCTTGATATCGTAGTATGGTCTGATTCAAAGAAGTGTGTCCTCCTCCTAGTAGAATTAACAGTTCCATAGGAGGAGAACAGGGAGGAGGTGCATGAGCGAAAGAAAAACCCCTACCAATCACTGTGATCTGACTGTGTGGAAAAGGGATAGACATGCTATCTATTGAGGTCAAGTGCTGTGGATTCCTTGAATGGTCAATTGTTTCCTTCCTTTTGAATGTGGGCATTACCGGACTCCACAGCTTAACAGGCACTGAGTGGGATTTGGTCAAGATCCAAAATAAATAAAGTTAAATAAAACCATGCTCGCAACACAATGTTACTTGCAACATGAAACACATCTGTTTACCTTCCATTCTACATCATTAATAACGGTCACTACAAGCGCATTGTGTATTTTAACACAACATTAGCATAATAGTTATACACATGGAAGATGGAATTGGCAAGCCAGGTTCAAATTCTGACCTAGACTGCAACATTCATTTTTGCATTAATGCTCTTGTGAAAGGCATCAACCCATTTCTTCTACTCCTAGTTATGGTTAAAATAACTGTAAATTGGGTTTTCTAGATTTCAGTGGTAGCCAATCTAAGAATTACAGACCATGGGGATAGTAACAGGAAACCATTCCAAGAAGTCAGGGCAATTCATAAAAACAAAAAAATCTGTAGAGAAGTAAGATCACCCAAAGAGACATGGTTTTTAAAAAAAAGTGTGTGTGTGTGTGTGTGTGTGTGGTTTGAGTAAGAAATAAAAATCATCTTTAATTTCATGCTTTTTAATAAACCCCCAATTTTTGTCACATAACCACATATTTCAGATTCTATACTAGCATTTTGTTTATTGCTGGGAAAAGCTTTTTGGTAACAGCTTATGGCCACATCACATTGAAACAAGTTCTCATACGATCACTAGTTAAGTAATGTCGAACCTGGTCAGTACCCGGATGGGTGACTGTATGGGAATACCAGGTACTGTAAGCTTGGATGTGTGGGCAGTATAATGGATAATGTGTCAGAATTGTTAACTGGAGAGCAGAGTTCCAATTCCCATTGGGTTCATAATCACTTACCTGCAAATACTCTTGAGAAAGGTATGAATGCACCTCTTCTCCTCCCAGCTATGGGTTAATTAGTAAACTTGTATCACTAAACCATTATTATCACAAAAACATTCTTATAATCTGAAAATATTTTTGTTTTAAATAACCTGCAAAGGGTTGATAAGCCGTAAAAAATGAATCAATTAATCACTTTTTTGGTAATATCAATTTTAATGCCCAAAATAACTTCCACATACCAAATACTGAATTACCTCCCTTTGATTTCTTTACCTTGCCTCATATTCTAATCAGTAATTCTACTGATACATAAGAATTAATTCATAGTACATTGTTCTTGGAATTATAATTAATTGATGAATGGACTGATATGGAAATTTAAATCAACTTTATAGAGTTGGTTAGATATCCATCAGGACATTAATCCCCCCAGAACATTTAGTGAAACAACACAATACTAATCTATGCACTTAAAATATATAATATGGAAATGCTACAAAAAGAAACTAAAAAAAAACAAATTGTTATGAGCTAAGAATGATTCCTCTCCTATGTTATGGAATGTATGTGAAGGGAAAATATTCTAAGAAATCTAAACAAGGAGTACATTATTATTCCTGATTCTGTAATCCGATTATAATGTGACACTAAAGTGTCACTGGTAGTCGTTGAAAGGAATGTGACATAGGATTAAGAAAAGGGTTCGTGTGAGAACCCCAGGTAGAATTGGAGCATTAGAAGGGCTGCAATGTGGAAATTATTGAAGTGAAAATATTGCGATATGAGGTTGGGGAAATATTTATGAAGCATGATTTTCTTGATTGTACAGAAAATTATTTCAAAGCCAAAATATAAAACAATGGGGTTTGAAATTGGTTGTTTTGGAAAATATGATTCCATAGTTATTTGTTAAACGTGGATAAATTCCTTCCTTTAAAAACGATTTGAAATTGTTTTGGTTTAGCCGATCGTTAGAGGCAGTATTAAACGTAAAACTAAACAATTGGTGATTGTTTTGAAAATGGACAAAAGAATTTGCCGAGACCAAGAAATTATTTTTGGAGAAAAAGAGTATTTCTAAAAGCAGAGTAAATTCTTTGCTGATGTGAAATAAATGTTTATATACAAAAATTCATTCGTAAACAATCAAATTCAAATCATACTACTAGAGTACTATGGAGTAAAATAATCACCAGGTGATTGTTGATCCTGGTAACCTAGGGAATTCTGGACTGAACCCTTTATTTAATCTCCGGGCATAGACTGTTTTTCCTTCCACTGCTCATGTCTAGATATCTCATCTAGTTCTTATTAATCTTATTTTTAATTTTATTGCTCGCCCCGTTTCTACGAAGTAAGAACATTGTACACACTTTCCAGCCCAGGGATTGAACTCATATGTCACCAAATTCATGAAACAATGTTTTTTTTTTAAATCTACTAGGCTATTTTCACGTAGGACAATTCTCTGTGGAAAAGGGGCGAATATTTATTTTGCTTTGAATTTTGATTAACCATGTTACTTAGAACGATTACTTCGCTACTTAAATTTGTGAAGTCTTAATTGAAAAAAAATAAGTGGAAGATGGTTATAAAAAGGCACTGTTAATTAAATGCACTGACATTTGTTTGCGTCATGTGACAATAATTGTAAGCAACCAAATAAGTAAGCAAGTAATCGTTTTAAGTTCTCTGAAAGTCGGTTCCTTTTCGTTTTTATTATTATTATTATTATTTCTGGTGCATGGCTTTCCAAACGACTTTTTTTTTTAGTTTGTTTTAGTTTTCGTTTAAATGAATTTTTGAGACTTAATCGTCACAAATGCGGAATTATATTTGTTGACTTTTTATTTTTGTGAAAAATGTCTACTCAGAATATTAGGCGAGATAAAGAAATCTAAAATTTGTTGTGGAATTTGTTTTTTTTTGTTTTTTTGACGTTAAGATCGACGAAACGAAAGCTTTTCTTAGCAATGGCAAGTCTTGTCCCTGAAAAACCAACAAGGTGACAATTCAAAACACCTTTCCTCATCCCATGAGTAACGAGAAAAAAATCCCATGATGTATTGTATTGTTGTAATCGACACAGGAAAGAATGGTTTGGAGACAGAATTTTTTTTTTTTTTTATATTTATTTTTCTTTATTTGAACATTTTATTTAACCTTTTTAAAATGTGTTATGGTTAAGAAGAAGCCTTGAACAATTTTTTATTTAAATTAAAAATCAATAAAAATTAAGAATTTTGGTGTCTTGCTTTTCTTGTCTGAAACGTCGTGACGGTAGGCGTGAGAAAAGATTTCATTTGAAGAATTTGAAACAAGATGACTTATTAAGCGAAAATAATGTATCTCTTTCAGTTATTTTGTGTTTTAATTGAATCATTAATTATCAAAACAAAATGTCAGTAACGTTTTTGATTGTCTAAAATGAGACCATGACAAAAAAATACGATGTTGACACTTTTAGTCTTTAGAAGGAATAGAAAGAAAAGAAAAAAAAACGTATTTCCCAAACATCATATAAAACTTAAAACTAAAAGGAAAAAAATTGTGCTCTTTCTAAATCTTCTCATTTTGCAACTTGCTTATATTATGCCATGTCTACTGTAGAAGAAAAACATTATAAAAGCAGAAGTAAAACAATAAATAAACAAACATACCTGCTCATTTTTATTTAATAAACAAAATTTCCTCTGCCTCCGTTATAAATGACCGGCAAGGGCAGATAACTCTGTTTACTTAAGATAGAGTGTACTCAGCAGAACTTAGTAAAAAGACCATATATGTCGGGCACTTAGTGAGGATCAAACTCACTGATAGCAGTTGGCCAATGGGAAGGCGAGGATTGATTTAATTTGTTTTGTTTTACGATATATCAACCTCAATAGGTTATTTAATGCCGACAAGATTTTTATTGCTGGAAATACTTTTTTTCAAAAATATATTATTGGTAATATTTTTCACAAAAATGTATTGCTGGTAATATTTTTTTTTTCAAAAATGTATTGCTGGTAAATTGCCGGTAATATTTTTTCTTCAAAACTGTATTACTGGTAATATTTTTTTTTTCCCCAAAAATTGTTTTGCTGGTAATATTTTTCCTTCAAAAATGTATTGCTGGTAATATTTTTTCCTTCAAAAATGTATTGCTGATAATATTTTTCCTTCAAAAATGTATTGCTGGTAATATTTTTCCTTCAAAAATGTATTGCTGGTAATATTTTTCCTTCAAAAATGTATTGCTGATAATATTTTTCCTTCAAAAATGTATTGCTGATAATATTTTTCCTTCAAAAATGTATTGCTGTTAATATTTTTTTTTTCAAAAATGTATTGCTGGTAAATTGCCGGTAATATTTTTTCTTCAAAACTGTATTGCTGGTAATATTTTTTTTTTCCCCAAAAATTGTTTTGCTGGTAATATTTTTCCTTCAAAAATGTATTGCTGGTAATATTTTTTCCTTCAAAAATGTATTGCTGATAATATTTTTCCTTCAAAAATGTATTGCTGGTAATATTTTTCCTTCAAAAATGTATTGCTGGTAATATTTTTCCTTCAAAAATGTATTGCTGATAATATTTTTCCTTCAAAAATGTATTGCTGATAATATTTTTCCTTCAAAAATGTATTGCTGGTAATATTTTTTTTTTCAAAAATGTATTGCTGGTAAATTGCCGGTAATATTTTTTCTTCAAAACTGTATTGCTGGTAATATTTTTTTTTTCCCCAAAAATTGTTTTGCTGGTAATATTTTTCCTTCAAAAATGTATTGCTGGTAATATTTTTTCCTTCAAAAATGTATTGCTGATAATATTTTTCCTTCAAAAATGTATTGCTGGTAATATTTTTCCTTCAAAAATGTATTGCTGGTAATATTTTTCCTTCAAAAATGTATTGCTGGTAATATTTTTTCCTTCAAAAATGTATTGCTGGTAATATTTTTTTTTCCTCAAAAATGTATTGCTGGTAATAATGTATTGCTGGTATTAAAGCCTATTTTTACAGTTTCTTAGTGTATTGGCCCTTTATTTGCCCATAGCTGGGAACACCAGCAATTAAGAGGTGGTTCCACACTCCTCAAAATGTCCTGATCAGAGGTCTTGCTGTCGGATGTAGTTTATCATCTTACCTAGGATGTGGGAAGGTGAGTAAATACATCTCACTGAGAGTAATTTTAATGCGATTAACTTGTTAATCACTAATCTGTGGCAAAATGAGTTAACTATTAAATACACTTAGTAGCGGTTTCTTTCTTTGATAAAATTCTACAGAAAATATACACTTAAATATACTTTGACAAAAATAAAAAATAAGCAATATCAAACATGCCTTATTGTATATAAGGAAATATTTAACATAAACTGTTGGTTATTTTTTTTTAATTTGTTAAAAAAAATAAGGCCTGCAAGAAATTGGTTTCTGTTGCATAAAAATTTAATAAATCTTTACTTGGATCAGGTGACCAATTTGAATTTCAAATTCTCACTGAAATTTAATTTTTCTGTTCTTTAAAATAGCTGATTTATGCTTATAGAACTGTGGTGCATAGCTGAATCCAAATTATTTGCACAATTTCCAATAGTTCACTATTTCTAAGCATTCATATCTGTGTTATCATTATTTATCATTCATATCTTATTTTCTACTCCTGAAATATGATTCACTTTTCTTGTTATTGCTGCCATTACTTTCATTCTTTTCATTATTACAAAAAAGAAAATCAAAACAGTTAACTGGCCTGACAGAAAAAAAATCCTGTTTTAACTTGAATTTATACTTCCTTTTAAGTAGATGAAATAAGTTTTTACCTTGTTGGCAATTGCCAGAATATACTGATTGCATTCTCTACAGCAGGATAAGATCACATCTGCCAAAAGAAGTCACCTATCAAATAAATACTTACAGATTTAAATGTTAGCAATCAGTATTTACATTCTGGGGAAATGAAATAAAACCAACAAACAAAATAATAATAGAGAATAAAAAATATATAAATTCATTTTCCCATGATGCAAGTTATAAAGAAACCAGAAAGGGTTTCTGGACATGTGCAATTTTATGACCCCCCCCTTCCAGAAAGGACAGAATATTCCGCTTTCTCCTCTTTGCTTTAAGATGTGAACCACACAGTAATAACATTCACACTGGTGAATGTTAGTTTCACCGGTCCACTGACTACTGAACCTTTTCTACTTACCAACATTGTCGGACATGTTTTCGCCGCATGAAATTGAAGTTTGGTTTTCCTAATTCAGCACAATGCTGACTTGAGCTTGACCAGCTTTACCCTCTAGTATCCTTACTTCCGATAAATTATTTCAGAACCTAAAAGGAAACTGAACATACAACAGCCTACAGACTCAAATCTAAATATTTTACCTATCTATAAACCAAATAAATACTTATAGACACAAATATAATAAATAATAATAATAATAATTTCAACTTTGGTAAGCACAACAGCCAAAACATTGATAATAACAACAAAGATGAGGATATTAGTCTGACTGTAAATAATGATAACTTGATATTGTTTAACCTTCGTGTCTGCCAAAAAAACTGTGCCAAAATGATGGTTGTTCCTTTGATACAGCTATTACTGTATACACTTCTGACTCCCTCAACAATGTTTATTAACAGAAATATGTGAATCAAGTACATTGCCATATTTATTATTTACCTTTTATAAAGAATTAAATTTGAAAATAAATCTTTTTATTCAAAGATTTATAAAAAATTATCAAAATATGTAAACCAAGTACAATACAATATTTATTATTTACCATTTTATAAATAACTATGAAAACAAGATTTTTATTCAATTTAATAAATAAATATCATTTAACATCTTTTTTGTCATTCTCAGGAATAAATATAAATCCATTTTGATATGACTGGGCTTTATTAAAATTCTAATCATCACATTGCCAAGAGACTCAAACGTGTATACAATAATAATGGTATCAAAGGAATAACCATCCTTTTGACACACTATTTTTTGTGGGCATGAGGCTTAAACATTTGCCAATAACTCTTCATCTGCAAATATAATGTAAATATAAATATAAAAGTGAACATTGACGTCAACACTCAGAGGCGACAGGCTGTTTCATGCTGGACGTATAGTTTCTTTGTTTGTGCACCGAGAACACGGCACAAATAATAAAAAAGCGCAACAGGAAAACTATCAACAAAGCACCTGAACAAATTACACCCACGTGTAACTGTGGAATAAAGAATGAATGTTCCTTAAACGGTAATTGCTTACAAAACAACGTAATATACCAAGACACAGTAAAATCACTAGATAATGAAGAAAAAGTATACATAGAAGTAACTAAAGGACCCTGGAAACAAAGAAACTATGCACACAAAATATCTTTCACAAATAGTAAATATGCGAACAGTACAATGCTTTCCAAGTACATCTGGGAAATTAAAAACAAAACACAAATCAAACCAAAAATATCATGGAAAATAAGGAAAAGATCATCAGACTACAACAACCAATCAAAAACCTGCAAACTTTGCTTGGAGGAAAAAATAGCTAGTATTACCTTCTCAGATGAAAATAAATTACTAAATAAACGATCTGAGCTCATCTCAAAATGCAGACATGAAAACAAATTTTTACTACGTTACTTAAAAATTGAAAACTGAAATGAATAAATACAAATAAACAAAATAATATAAAAAACAAGTAAAATAAATTGACCCAAACAAATAATAAATAAATTAACAAACCACTCCAGTTAGAATAGATGAAATAGGATAAATAAAAATAAAAAATAAAATATATAAATAACAAGTACAAACAATCAACCCAAATAAGTAAATAAAGTAAATAATAATAAACAAATTAACAAACCAATCCTACCAAAATAACCGTCAGAATAGACTACAACAACCAATCCAAAAATTGGACGTAATAATAGATATAACTGTTATAGATCGAGAAAAAAAAACCCCAAAAACATCACTACGTCACTCAAAAATCGAAAACCAAATAGAAAATATACAAAATAAAAAATAAGTAAATAAATAAAAAAACTAATAAAAAAAAATTAATCCAAATAAATAAATGAATGAACATAGTAACAAATCGCTCCCCGCTAAAATAACCATTAAAACTAATAAAAAATAAGCATAAATAAGCAAAGACAAGTAAAAATAATCAATCCAAATAAATAAATTAAAAACTGTCCACCCGCCAAAATAACAGAATAGACTACAGCAAGCGATCTAAACATTGGACGAATAAATAACTTTAATTATCTTCCCAGAACAAAACAAACTATTAAATAAGCGACCTAAGCAAATCCCCACCGCCAAATTTTTTACTACGTTAATAAAACATCAAATAACGAAAAGAGTAAATAATACAAAATGAAAATGAAAAGCAAGTAAAATAAATAAACCCAAACAAATAAATAAATAAATAAAACAAACAAGCCACTCCCGCAAAATAACCACCAGAACAGATTACCCACAACGCACTACTGACCTATATATATAAAAAGTCGAGGAAAAATCCAGCATTCGCGTCCTGACAATTGCGTCCAGCATGAAACAACTTGTCGCCCCTGAGTGTTGACTTCAATGTTCACTTTTATATGTGTGTGTGTGTGTGTGTGTGTGTGTGTGTGATATAACAATATATAATTTTGTATAATTTTATCTATCAACAGTATTTAGAAAGATATGACAAAAACCCTTTCCAGTTTGTCATATCTATCTATCTATCTATCTATCTATCTATATATATATATATATATATATAGCAAAACATCAGCATCCAGAAAAACACTACCAAAAAAATGAAATTAAATAAGATAAAGATATTGGCAGAAATAAGTGAAAAGTGATCACAAGATACACAAAGAAAATTTTCAATCACTGCTGGTTTGATTAAATTCAAAAGATTTTGTGTTTCTAGCTCCTAAGAAACAGAAAAATATGTGACTTTACAGTGAATTTTAAAGTAACAGATTGCCTTCTCAAATCTGCACCAAGTAACTCCTTTTAAATAAAGTGATCAGCAAGACAGCTAGAAATCAAATGACTGACAACAACTGAAAGTCAATGCCAGTATCTCTAAATCAATGTCTGTACTTCCTTTTCTCCTCTAAACTGTAAAGTAATGACATTTACTAAAATATATTAACTTTTTTCTATTCTTTTCATATGAAACATCTCCATTTTTTGTCTATAATAAACATCTCCAATTTACTATATTAAACACATGTCCATTTCTATGAGCTTGTCAGATATTATCTTTGACAACATGGTGTAACGATTACTAAGCTTGTCTTGCGATATCATTTACAATTGAATAGTGAGTTTGATCCCCACTATATGTCCCATACATGTGTCATTGTGCCACCTCTAAACTAAGCTTAGAAAATCATCACATAATAGTTTTCTGTGTAACTTCTCAAATTTTTCATACTATGTCCCTTCAGAACGTAAGTGTTCATGGCTCTCCACAATTTCCTTTTTCATTTTATTAACTGTGAACTGCCATGCATTCTTAAGAAAGATAGTCTAGCAGTTTCCCATTGTCTTCTCCATAATTTGAAATTCAGTTTTCTTTCTTTTAGACTCACTCCCAACCAAGAGACAGTCTACTTTGCCATTTAATCCATGGAGTGGGGAGATAGATTCATTCCTTAGGTATTTAGACAACAGTGAATGCAGCATTCTAACCTGGAATTTGAATTCTGTTTGTCAATTTAACTTTCAATCCACTACCTGCATTTTAATACCACAAAAGTTTCTTCTTTTCTGTATGAAGTCTTTTCAGGATGCAGGTGATCATGGCGCTCCACAACTTCCTGACTTTTGTTGCACTAATTAATTTTCACATTTTACCATCCCTCTTTCTCCTTGTTCATACAAGCTCATTAACTAGGTTACTTGTTGCTTTCCTCTACTTCTCTTGCCTACAGTAAGTCATATGAGGATTAAATTCTCTACACCCTCTTTCCTCATTATGTGTCCAAAAACTTTCAGTTGTCTTTTACTAATGGTAAGTATTTCTTACAGTTCCTATTATCCTTAAAACTTCCTCATTGCTAACAAGTTCTGTTTATGATATTCTAAGAATTTGTTAGTGCAACCACATCTCTGCATTCACAATAATCCACAAAACTTGTGTATTTTTCTTTTGTTCTCAGTTTTGGTATTCAGAATTGTAGAGGACCAGGGGGTGAAGATGAAAAGAAAACATGTGCGTTTATATTTCCTACTAGAAGAAGGTCCAGCTACAAGAAAAAATGGCGGACTCTAGTTGTGTCCAACTGAAGATGAAAGAAGACAAACAAGACTGATATATATATTAAAAAAATATATGTATTAACAACAAATTAAAAAGCACATAGACAGATAACGTTTGTTTTTGTTCTTTGGTGAATGTTCGTATTTTGGTGAAGGTTCGTACATACGTGTATGTTCGTAATGTTCATAGCGTCTTCCCAGAAATGGGAAACGCTGTCTCTTGTGAGAGCTCACATATTAGCGGTGTTCACTGAAATGAAGAAAGAAGAGAAAGAATTACATGCGAGGTGGGATGCGTCACAAGGCCTGAGGGAAAAGAGATCGAGGCAAGAAGTCGCCCAGTATTTATAATATGGGGAGAGAGACCCCTGGTGAAGAATTTGGGAATTAAGGAGGAGCTAAACCTGACAGAATAAATTTTATTAGATAATGTGGTCTTATTTAGTCTTTTTGGTTTTGATGTGGTTGTAGGTAGCATAGAATGAATTTGTTTTCATGTTTGTATTTGGAAATGAGCTTGGATTTTTTGTTTTGGAGTATATTCTTCTAGAAAGATAATTATCATTATTTTCTCCGCAAGGCAAAGGTTACATCATTTTGAGGCGTTGTAAGATGGCGCTGTTTTTTTTTTATATTTCATCTTATTTTTAGTGTGTTTTGCTTAATGTATGTCTTATGAGTTTTCAAATGTTGATTTTCTAATCAAGCAGACTCTCTTGAAAGAGAGACACAACATAGTCTTTCTAATTCCCTATTATCCTCTTTGGCCTCATACCAGATTAAGATAATCTTTTATGATATTTCTTGAAGACAGATTCTAGTTTTTTATCAGCAAATGAAAGCTATTTGTGTAGTGCACTGGTTCCTAAGTAACTCTTTGAAAGGGTCTCAGTTGACATCAGCAGAACAGGGAAGTAATTAAGATGTATTTATTCATGAATCTGAGTCCTGAATATCATAAAATGTAAAAAGATTGAGAAGCAATGCAAAAGAAGCTTTTAAACCATTGCTTTGTATGATTGGTAGTCAGTTCATTCATCAGAATAACATGCTCACTCATGATTGAACACGTTTTTTGAGATAGAAAGAAACGCATACATTGGGAAAAAAGAATTAAAGAGTTGCTATTAACAACAACATTAAAAACAAAAAAATTTAATCATGGCAAAGAAAATGTTAAAAATCTTTTCTTTTAAATCACACAATTCCAAGGGAGATAACTGCTTTTAAGGAACCTAAATTAGCATGCTTATTATTTTCCACAATTCCAAGTGAGATAACTGCTTTTAAGGGACCTAAATTAGCATGCTTATTATTTTCATTTTTTTTTTTTGCAAATATTAAGTTTCTCTCTGAATTTCTGGAAGAATGAGGACTTATCATTATTTGCATTCAGACTATTGTCCTCATCTTTGTTGTTATTATCACATTTCACCCATTATAAAAAAAAAAGAAATATCTGGAAAGGAATGGGAGAAGAAATAATGCCTATTTTCTTATCCTGAATTTTTTAAAAATTGCAAATGATAACAAAACTCAAAACTACATCACAAAATTTAAAAATTACAAACATTTATTAAACTGATACAAAGAAATATAACAGAATACAGATTTTACAAAAAAGGCTTGCATGCAAATTTCCTTTCATGCACCTTATTAAGGACAAGGCAAGATAACAGCACAACATTCTGGAAACAATTGGCTCTGAAAAGATTCACAATCCAATTTTTTTCAAATCAAGAAAGAAAAATATTTGAGAAGGGGAAATGAAAACTGTTGGAAAAAATAAATTACTCTTAGAAAAAAAAAGTGCCTCCACCTAAAAGATAAGTGAAAAAAACCCATGTTCTTTTTTGACATAAATCCCAGGGAAGAATAACAATCTTTTGCAATTTCTAGGTTTTTTAAATTTTCCCTTTTCGTGGATGGCCTAAGGATGCTCTTTGTTCATCTTCTTTTACGTCAGTATAGTTTTTAAAAATGCTAAGACTTTTCTGCCTCTTGCTCTGCTGGCAACATTCTCATGAGGAAGCCTTTGTCCCATCCACAGCCAGATTCATCTGCTTCATCTCTGACAGCCAATTCAAGCTGATTTCCATCGCACATGATATCCAATCCTTTCTGATGTCTAACCACCTTCTTTTCATACCATTGTGACTGCCAGACATCTTCAGGGGCTTGTCAATCTGGGTAATCTTCAGGGAATTTCAAACTGAACCCTATATTTAATATGCATGGGTAGATTTGTCTTCTCATTCCACTGTCCATGTCTAGGGATATCTCATCTTATTCTTATTTAGTATTTAGTACTTATTTAGTACTATTTATTATTTAGTAATCATATTTAGCACTGTTCAATCCCATTGGACAATAGCTTAGTGGATTGAAATATTGGTTTACAAATAAAAGTAATTGTGATTTACCTGACACTACTTGGCCCACTACCTAGGCCAGGTAGTGCAGACTTAGGCTCAGCAGAAACAGGAGTAGCAATAACTGATAGTACCAAATAAGAACAAGATTAGATATCCCTAGGCATGGATAGTGGAATAAGAACAATCTACCCTCATAGATTAAATAAAGGGTTCAGTTCAAAAGTCCCTGAAAGTTACCCAAATCAACAAACATAATTTTGCTAGCACAAAGTCACAAGTCATCGTGACTGAGATTTTCAGCTTACTGTAATTGTTCAAAACTGTTGATCACACTAGATTATGTGCTCTCTCCCACAAACTGTAACTAAGGTCGATAAGAAATATGAGTGCAACTGAGCAGATGCTGCAACAGAGATTTGCTAGCCAAGACAGAGATTTGCTAGCCAAGCTAATAAACAGGTGGACCGGAAAATGAGCAGCCAGTCATTTATGTTGTTATTTTCTATCAGCGAGCAAGCTTTGGGGAGACTTAAGAAAGCTTCTGTGATCCATTTCTCCCAAAAGTGCACAAAACTGACTACTTAAAAATAGAGCAATTCCAAAATTGTTGGATTACTGGGATTTGTAAGTTGCCTGTAGAAAATGTATTAGTGATTTATTAACCAATGAATGCTTGGCGTTGTATGTGATTTGTATTTTTGTATGTATGTATGTTCATGCGTAATAGATCCGCACACATTCATTCATATACAGTGTTGTAGATTTCCTTGTTCGTGGGTGGAGTTTTAAAATAAGTAATGGTATGAGGAAAAAATCATATTTTTTTATACTATGATAGATTTAAGCACTTGAGATTGTGAATATAAAAAAATTGTTTTTATTAAATTTTATAAAAGATAATAGGGGTACTGTAAATTTATTCTCCTACAGAAGCCAAGATACAAAACAAAAAAACCTGCTCATACCACATGATTTCTTAAAATTAAAAAAAGCAAATTTAAGAAATTTTGAAACTAGTAATAAGGAGTGTTTAATGTATGATAAATGTTTTAAAAAATAAATTGTTAAATGCAATTTCACATTTGCTCAGAAACAGGAAGTATAATCCTTATTCTACACTGTAAGGAGAACAATTTGCAGTTCAAAAGACAATGCTCGAGAGCCACTCAAAATAGAGAGTTACTGAATAAGGTGTATGATAAGAATGTAAAAGGAAGTAGCAAAAAGTGAAGATTATGAAGATAAGGAGGATAGATAATGATTAACACTTGACTTAACATGGGTTAAGATTGTAGTGTTCATGGAAACAGTTCTTGCGGGGAAATAGATGAGTGGAACTTCCTTCTTACATTTGGAATATTGGGGCAATGAGGGTGATTCAACTTAGTGGAAGTAGCATGGTGGGTCTTGGCTGTAAAGCTCTGAACTTCTGGAACAAAAGAATGAAGCTTATTCGAATATTTGCCATGGTAATAGAGTAGCAATGTTGCATGGGAAAAAAACTGAAGAGTGAAGAAGAAGTAACCCCCAAAAAGACCATGTAAATAATTTTGAACTCTATCAAGCCTGGGATGTGAGGGCTGGGCAGCTCCACACAGATATGGTAGCAATATTCTATTTTAGCTTTAATCTAACTTAAAGATAAAGTAGGGCAAAAGGAGTCAGGTGCTTTTTGGAGTGGGAGAACGAGCTGTCCATTTTAGCAATGGATCATAAATCTCGGGTGAATTTGAGATCCAAATGATGTTCAAAATATAGAGCTTTGTGGAGAGTATATTATGATTGAAAAAAAATGTCAGTGTCCAACCAGTGATGATACAATGATATTAGTAGACAGATTTTAAAGGACATCTATTGTAACTGGGCATTTTGTAGCCCTGAATAGGTTAAGCAGGAACGGTAAGAATATTTAGTGCCTCTGATCTGTTAGAAATGTTAACTGAAAAGTTATTTTGTCAACAAGTGAAAGATGGAATGTTTTTCAATTTAAGGCATTTGGAGGTGAATGATGAAATATTGGTTTTGATAAGCTGTCAATAGAAAATTTATATTATTGTGTGGCATGAATATAAATATAAAAGTTAGAGTCATATGTCCAATACAGAGACGAGAAGAGAACACTAAAGAGAAAAGACAAATACGAGGGTCATTCAATAAATAAGTTGAATTTTTCGGTATAAGGACGTCTAATACAGATAGAAGCTAACATTTTCTTTTTTTTTTCAACGTAGTCTCCCAGCACTGTCACACACTTTTCCCATCTGTGCACAAGCTTCCGTATTCCCTCAGCGTAAAAATCTTTGGACTGATGTCTCAGCCAGTCGCTCACAACACTTTTGACTTCATCGTCACTTTTAAACTTCGTGAACGCTTTCAAGGGACCAAACAGGTGAAAGTCTGAAGGGGCAAGGTCTGGGCTGTAAGGGGGATGAGGGAGCAGTTCCCAGCTCAGCTCGTTGATGGTCTGCACCGTTTGGGCTGCTGTGTGAGGCCTTGCGTTGTCATGATGCAAGATGACTCCTTCTGACTGATGACCCCTCCTTTTGTCCCAACAGATAAGCTCAAAGTCCTTGCAATGTCATCCACTGTCACCCTTCTGTTAGACTGAATGAGGTCATTGACTGATTCGATCACCTCAGGAGACCTCACTTCTGTAGGCCTCCCAGGCCTGTCTTCATCCTCAACACTGCTCCGTCCTTCTTTAAACAATTTAGCCCACTTGTAGACATTTTTTGGCTGAAACATGTGGCACCATACACAGTTGACATTCTCCTATGAATTTCAACTGGTTTGCACCCTTCAGCAACCAAAAACTTGATAACTGACCGCTGTTCAATCCTGGAGCATGCTTCTTGGTCGGCCATCTTTGTTAATTGCCAAAACTCTCAAAGTTTTTTTTAATCTGCAAAAGAAATTAAATCCATGTGAAAAAGAAGTAAAACAAAAATAAATAAATAAAAAAGAGTAAGCTTCTATCTGTATTAGAAGTCCTTATACCGAAAAATTCACCTTATTTATTGAATGACCCTCGTATATATATAGAGAGAGAGTCAGGGAAACAGTTCAAAGTTAGACAACCTCTCAGCCTTTTAGGGGTTGAAGGTCACTATAGAATCAATGTGTACCTTTGACCTTCCAATTCTCAGAGGCCCTTTATCATCAAAAATAGTTTAGCAGAAGAATAAAAGATAATTTTAGCAAAGACTAAGAGAAAAAATAGAAGGTAAAATGAACTAGGAGAAAACAAGAAAGAAAGAAAGAAAGATACTATTGTTATTCTCTTGAATCTCTCTATCCGGTTACCCTGGATCAGAAATGTCTTCAGAAATACAACCAGGTTCCTGAGACAATTTTTCACTGACTGGTCAGTTTCTGCTCCCCACTGTAGTTTGATTCCCATTTGCATCAACAAAAGAACAGAAATTGAAAATATCGTCACATCAAGAAAAGAAAGGACAAATGCTGTTTTTATATAGTGAGTTCTTTATTCTTGGATTTACCTGGCACAGTCTGGAGGGAGTAGGTAAGTCACACTTAGTACATCTTCGCTACTACTGCTACTATCTTCTCTCATGGCAAACAGACCCAATCTTCTTCTCTTTGGTCAGTGAGAACTTGAGACAGAGATGTACAATCTCTCTTTATTCTAACCATGACCTTGACTCTCTCTGATTACCTCCATGATTCTCACATGACTGCTCATGACTCTACTTGATCCTAAAACTTTTTTTATATATTTATTTCCTTTATTCAATTTATTTCTTTTCCTATTTCTCGACAGTGAGTGGTTGCTTTGAAGTTCTTGCATCTCAATTTTATTTGTGATACAGTTGGTGGTCATAAAACACCAGTTGCTTCAGGCTCAGGTAAAAATCATTTACAGTTCACTTATCTATTTGGGTGCCATAACCAATCAAGCACAATTAAAATGAGAAGCGAGAGATTTTAAAATTTGTTGTTTTCATTTTTCATCTATAATGGAGGTTCGATAAGTCAATGGCAGACAAGTGAATGTACTAATATTTTAAAAATGTCTAAAAACTTTATTTACTTTATTTACATATGTATATTTATCTTTAGGTTACTATCTTTCAAATGAAATGAAAATTTAATTTCAAAGAAGATACTTAAATGAATTATTTAAAATACTTTTTTCAGTTGCTTTTTCTTGTCTTGTTTTTTTTTTTAGTAAGACACTAGTTATAAGTTAAATTTTAAATTTTTGAGACAGGAAGTGAAAGAGAGAGAACAATAAAAGAACTGGATTTAGGAAGATATAAGATAATGACTGACATTGCATTGAAATTTTTGAAGGTCAAAGTTGACAGGATAGCAAAAAGACGGAAGAGAGTTCCACAAGTAAGAAATGCAAGAGAAGTGTTGTGGGCGTATACTTGCTGGTTGTGTTTAAGGTCGGAAAACACATCTCCCTTGGTGTATTTATCCCACAACAATGCTGGACCCGGAATGTGAGTCTGGGTAATAAAAATGTAAAAGTGTAGCGGACCGTGCGGGGTGAAGATGTGAAGAGATATCAGAAGGTTCAACTTTCCTGATGGCGGGTCCAGCTACATGGGAATGTCGGACTTTAATTAAGTCCAAAGAAGACAAAGGAAACAAACAAGACCGATATACATGGGTAAACAAATATATATTAATAGCAAAACAAGTTAAACAAGGACTTGGACTGTTACATAGAGTTTGTATGGAGAAATTATGCGTGTGTGTTGTAAGTGTTCGTACGTACGTGTATTGTTCTTAGCGCGTTCCCAGAATTTGGGAAACGCTGTATCTGTGAGAGGTCACATATTGGCCTAAGTGGAAAAGGAGAGATTTTACCTCGCCTCCGCGCGAGGTAGCGGCCCAAGGCCTAAATGGAAAAATAGAGATTTTACCTCATCTCCACGCGAGGTGGCGGCCCAAAGCCTGAGTCGGAAAAGAGAGATTTTACCACATCTCCACGCGAGGTGGCGGCCCAAGGCCTGAGTCGGAAAAGAGAGATTTTACCTCATCTCCACGCGAGGTGGCGGCCCAAGGCCTGAGTCGGAGGAGAGAGAGAGAGGCGAAGGGTCAGCCAGTATTTATAGCCGGGGGGAGAGAGACCCCTGTTGAAGGATTAAAGAACTGAGGAGTAGCTAACTCCGACAAAAGTAACAACAAAACTATATATATATAAACAAACGAGAATGTATCCATTAACAAAACAAGACGATAGAATATTGTTGCGTATTACAAAACAATGAACATGAATGAGGAAAACGTTTAGACTAGTGAATTGTTTGAGTGTGTGAAGTTGTGTAGAAGTAAGTCCTAAAGAAAGGTGTTACATTGAAGAAACTGAAGAGAAAGGTGCTGGCGCATGTGAACGCTTTTCTCCGCGTTTGACCTACATCTTGCCGTCCCTGGATGAAATAAAAACAAGAGGATGACAGAGAATGTCACTGCCTATTCATAGGCTTAGGGAGCAAACCCTAGCGGCATTTTTTGGAAAGTAAATGGGGTAAACCACAATATTCCCCTCTATATGGGGAGAATCACAAACAAATAATCAGTTAGTAGGAACAACAAGTCATAATAATAGGTGCAAAATTACAAGACAACCATTGTGTAAAATTTTACACAATTACGAAAAAGGTACAAATACAAAGTTTGCACGAAAAAATCCTTTTGTACGCCTATTAAGGCAGGATAACAATTTCGTATAAAAAGGATTATCATTGAAAAATGGAAAAAAATTACAGTTTGGGAAAAGGATTTTGAGAATGACAAAAAGAGAAAACAACACAAGAAGGCAATAAAAAAACAAAAGTGCAAGAACCCTTGAGAAAACATGAAAAGAATAGCTTCACTTGCCCGATGAGCGTCTCTGAGACATACAGTAATTTTTTGGAAAGTCCCTGTTAAATTCACACAGTTTCTGCTTGGGAAAATTTCTCAGAATTCTTTTCATTTTGGGCTGTCCAACCGCAGGAGAATTTTCACTTGTACTTCAAAATTCTTTCTTTATTCTCTCTGTGGTCGGCTGGTAACTGGTTCCTTTGTAGAGTAAGCAAAAGTGAACAGTATCAAATCAAAAGAGCAAATGACAACAGCCTACCGGGTTTCAAACATACCTCAAATTTTCAATTTAATAAAAATAAATAGCCAATAAAATCAGCTCCCGCTAATAAATAAATACAGGAATCTGGAGCCTACACGAACCCATAAAAAAACAAACGTACATTCAACTCGGCAGAAGGACTGACAATAGTAAAGAAACATGACTCAACCTCGTCGTCCTGTCTTTCTCGCCAAAGTGACAGTGGACTTCCTTTGAACTTCTCTCTCAACACCAATTTCTCTTTTCCTCACTGAAAGACTATTCATGTTCATTTCTTTACAGTCAAAGAGAAAAAAAAACTTTCCAACTTTCAATTCATGATAAGTAATTACAGTTAAAATTTGTGTATCTTACGTTTAATATCATTTTATTTAAACACGCAACAATTTTTTCTCTCATTTTTTTTATTCAACAAATGATAACCCATGGAATCTGTAGGGGACCGGCGGGTTAATGTGAGGATAAAATCTCTGGACTAAGACTTCCTGCTGGCCAGTCCCGCTACATAGTAATGTTGCACTATGATGGAGTCCAAAGAAAGCAAAATAAAACGAACAAGACAGATATATATGTACAAAACAAATATATATTAATACGTGAATTACAAATAGATTAAAACACGAATTACAAATACATTTAAAACATGAATAAATTGTTACAGTGTCTGTATGGAAAGTCTGTGTGTGTGTTGAATTGAATGTCCGTACGGGGTGAATTTTGTTTTAGCGTGTTCCCAGAATATGGGAAACGCTGGTTGTGTATAAGAGTTCACATATTGGAAATTTTAAGAGAAAGTTTTTGTACCTCGCCCCACGTGCGCGGTTGATAGCCCAGGAGAGGCAGTTTGGCCGCACGTGGGCGAAGCCGTGGAAAAGAGCCGTGGAAAGAGAAAGAGGCGAAAGGTCAGCCAGTATTTATACTCCCGGGAGAGAGAGACCCCTGTTGACGGGTTAAGGAAATGAAGAGGAGCTAACTGCGACAAATCTTTCCCCAACACTTTCTTTGATGTTCTATTCTAGATGTCAAATGCCTTCTTTTTGTTGACCTGCCTTGTCGCCTTGCTGTCAAAAAGTCTTCTCCTTGTATCAGCTGACCTCTATTTATTCAGAAAATTAGGCTCACAAGAGGCCCACTATTGAGGATATTACTAGAGCTCGAGACCATGGAAAGACCAAACCTCTACTTCATGAGTAGGGGTGCTGAAAAATCTTTCGATCATGTTGTTGGTAAGTGGAAAAAGTTCTGTGGGCCGGAAAAACCTAACATTTCCCAGTGGGAACGCCATTACTGCATGGTCCACATCTTGAAGCCAAGAGAAGAAAGAGAAAGATTCTGTCGGAGTTAGCTCCTCCTCAGTTTCCTTAATCCTTCAACAGGGGTCTCTCTCCCCTGAGTATAAATACTGGCTGACTCTCTCTCTTTTCCGACTCAGGCCTTGGGCCACCACCTTGCGTGAAGATGAGGTAAAATCTCTCTTTTTCGACTCAGGCCTTGGGCCGCTACCTCGCGCGGAGGTGAGGTAAAATCTCTTTTTTTTTTTTACTTAGGCCAATATGTGACCTCTCACAGATACAGCGTTTCCCAAATTCTGGGAACGCGCTAAAAACAATACACGCACGTACGAACACTTACAACACACACACATAATTTCTCCATACAAACAATATGTAACTGTTCATGTCTTTGTTTAACTTGTTTTGTTATTAATATATATTTGTTTTGTTTTGGCCATTTTTTGTAATTTATGTTTGTGGATATTTCATCCTTTATTTCCAGCACAGCTTTAATAATTCACGCAGCCTTCCTAGATCTACAACAAAACTATGTATATTTTTTTTTGTTTTTTTTTTCTCTTTCATGGTCTTGTTTAGAGGCTTATTTAGAGACCAATTTAATGGCTTAGCTTCCTTCACTGCAGTAAAATTTTTAATATGTAAGAATTAAATATTACAGGGAGTGGGCACCAGAATTTTAGAAATACCAAAGTGGAACGTGGCCCAAAATCGGTTGGAAACCACTGCCTTAGAGTGCAGCGGAAATAAAATTCCAAACATGGGCTACAACAGGTCATGTCTGGCTCCAGATATTATCTTGAGCGTGCAAACGATTTCCATAAAAGAATTGTTTGGATTTCGGAACTTTTGAGTTTTCAGAATTTCAGAGAAGGGATTGTGTACCAGGAGTGAATCTCATGACAGCAATTTCTTTATTTCTGAACAGCAGGAATTAGCAGTTCTCAATTCCTGAATTGTGGGTCTGCATACTGACTTTTATTTGAACTTAAAAACACAAACTGTATCTCTTTAAACCACGCCTGTTAGCGCACTCTAGTTAGGCAGGTAATAGGACCATAAAACTTGATCCTCTTTTATTACAGATTTGAAAAACAAATTTTATACTTGTATCTTTTTCATAAACTGTCATGCTTTCTTTTGGCAGTATTTTTACAACATCAATTTGAACCTCACATATACAAAATTTGACACATCAAATTTTATTCGACTATTTTTTACTAACCGTCTGTTTTCGTTAAACACTATTTCCACCACAATTACATGCACAGATATATATACCATATTAAAACACGCCCAAACTTTATTTTCTATCCAATAACAGACAATATTGCAAACATGCCAAAAAGATTCAGCAATCCAATACACACCATTTAAATCAAAGTGTCTATTGGTTAGAAATTAACATCACCATGTGAAATATTTGACCAATCAGTGAAAACTAAAACATTTTTTCTCTAGCATAAGTTTTAGAAAATTTTCTTATAAAATCTCACAGATTTTGACTTTCAAGGAGCAGAGATGTGGTTGTCTCTAAGCCGTTTCAAACACAAGAGGAGAGTGGCTATATAGATTTTTCTTTCCATTGAGCGTGTGCTAAAAGAAACACGGGTTGACGACTTCAAACTAGTCATCTTCAACAACAACCGTAGAGACAGTCAGTGAATCTTCGCTAAGAATTAAAAGTTCTTAATCACAACTTTTTTCTTTCTTTCTGTGGACCAACTACTCAAAATGGTTTATTTATCCATGTGTCGCAGTTAGCTCCTCCTCAGTCCCTTAATCCTTGAACAGGGGTCTCTCTCTCTCACCTGGCTATAAATACTGGCTGACCCTTCGTCTCTCTATCTCTTTTCCGACTCAGGCCTTGGGCCGCCACCTCGCGTGGAGATGAGGTAAAATCTCTCTTTTTCCACTTAGGCCTTGGGCCGCCACCTCTTTATTTTTCCACTGACACGAATATGTAACTTCTCACAGATAGAGCGTTTCCCAAATTCTGGGAACGCGCTAAGAACAATACACGTACGTACGAACACTCATAACACACACACATAATTTCTCCATACAAACACTATGTAACTGTTCATGTCTTTGTGTAACTAGTTATTAATATATATTTGTTTACCCATATATATCGGTCTTGTTTGTTTTCTTTGTCTTCTTTGGACTTAATTAAAGTCCAACATTCTTAAGTAGCTGGACTGTCCAGCAGGAAATTTTAACCTTCTGATATCTCTTCACATCTTCACCCGCACGGTCCGCTACACATGTTTTCATTATTTTTATTTTATTATTACTTGGAATTTAGACGTTCGGATTTTAATTTAATAAAAGCTGGACAACTGAATTTTCTAAAAGCAACTTTTTTATTTAAAGAACATGTGTTAGTAACTTTCTTTTATTAATGATTTTCTTTTAAAACACTTTTCGCAAATAAAATGTACTAAACTGAAACACAATTAGTCTGTTGTGCTATTTATATATATATATATATATATATATTTACCTTTTAATTATTTTTATATAATTTTACATTTCTTTTTATTATAAAAGTGCAATAATGGGGCTGGAATTTGGTTAATTTCTGTCTCAGCTTCCATAAAGGAGTTAAAAAGCAATGACTACTTATTTTTATTCTTTCTAGATGCTCCACGTTTGTGGTCAGTAAACTAAGAGATTACTAAATACCTTTTTTTAAAAGTATTTTTGCCGTGGTGTATGGGTTGACAAGCTAATTTTGGTCAACCATTGCTTGTAATGAGTACTGTAAATCCTTATATGGTACGAAAAGTAATATGGCATTGTACCACATTAAAGTTAGGTTAAAATAAATATTTTTACATTGGCGTGGAGCTACATCTAGCAGGGTAGTTTTACAAATCCTGCAGTGAATTTGATTCACACAGGTTGCCAAATATTTTTAATTTCGTGTAAATAACTACAAAGGACCACTACTATATCGTTTGTCGATTGCTTGTGGAGTTAGCTCACGTAACCCACTCACTAGTATCGCCTTGTGCCAAACCAAAATTAAAGTTGAACAGTTTTGTTTTTTTTGGAACACAAGGAAATTAGTAATTTTTTACTATTTTCCTTGTGTTCCAAAAAAACTGTTAAACTTTTTTTTAACTAATTATCCTTGCGTTCCAAAACTATTCGGTGTTTTGGAAATCACGAAGAAATTACACGAATAATTGTTATTCTTAAATACTTTACATTTATTTGAAATAATTCGGCATAAAAAAAAAATGTACAACTCAAAAGGCGGGAAAAGAAGAGAACATTTGGGGGCGGAAGTGACGTCAGATGCCGAGAAAGTTTTTGAACAAACGGAACCGAAATAGTCTTTTTTTTCTTTCTTTCTTTCTTTCCTTCCCTTCTTCGATCGTCTGTATTTTTTTTTTTTTTTTGGCTACTCCTGCCTGCTTGTCTAGAAAGATAATATTTTTGGCTGGAGGTAATACTTAAAGAAAAAGTAATTAGCATCACTCTGTATTTAAAATAAAGAAAACTTTTATCGATTTTTATCGAATGTCTGATTGTGATTCTGAAGATGATGCAACGGACAAACAACTTAAAATTGTTATTCTTGGCGATTCGGCCACAGGAAAGGTAAGAAAAGAAAACCTTTTAAAAATACTGACAGGTTTTTGTTTTTATTAAGAATTTATTTTTATTTGGAAGCTAAAGTCTTATTTTTATGTTTTAACTGATTTTCTTAAATGGTAAGCATAAAAAAAATGAAAACTAAGTTTAAAACTTTTGATTTAATAATTTAAAGATTTTTTTTTTCATCTTGTCGAAAAAAATTAGTAAATTATAAAAAAACTTGCGGAATTTTCTTTTTTAGTATAAAAAAATAAAATATTAAATATTTATTTCGGTAAAAAAAAAATCAATTTTTTGGTAACTTTTCAATTTTCATTTTTTTATGGAGACGCTTTTTTTTGTGAGAATATTTTCTATTTTTAAATAAAAAATCTTTGACTTTAAGTCACTTTTTCTTCCTTTAGACAAAAAAAATAAATTCATTTCATTTCAATTATTTCTTCATTTTAAAAAAATGTCATTTAAAAATAGGATTTTTAAATCTATTTATGTTTGGTTAATAATTTCTATTTAATCATTTTTATAAATAATTGTTTGAAATATGTCTCGGAAAAAAAAACTTGAAAATTTACTTTTTTTTTTACTAGACATCGTAAAGAAAAAAGATTTTTGTTTTGAAGCAGAAGGTAAAATTATAAAAGTAAAATTAAAAATGCTTCTAAAACCATTATTATTATTAAATAAAAAATTAAATAAAAACTTTATATAAAGCATCTAAAAAAAAGCATTGCACTCTTAAACAAAAAAAAAAGACAGAGTTTGCAACTCGAAGCGAAAAATAAATATTTCTCTCCTATTCGATACCTTTTTATTGTATATATATATATATATATATATATATATATACACATACACACTAGAAGTTGTTTTTGAAAACGCGACTTCTAAACAAAACCACTTACGGAAAGATAGTCACGTGACTTGATGCATTTGGTACGTGGTGCCCGGAAAATTCGGTCATTTTTTTTTTTACAAGAAAATTCGGTAACGGAAATGAAAATTTTATTTTAGTTACTTTATTCATTTTTAACATAAAAATGAATAAAGTTTTTCTTCAAGAAAAATTGCAAAGAGAAAAATGAGTCTCTCTAATATATTTTTTTTTTGCTTCAAAAAGAAATAACTTTCTAAGTTTTTTATTAAAATAATTTGGAAAGAAGATACAAGACTTAACAGAACTTTAACTTAAATCGATTTTATTTGCCTGAAAACAATAGAGTATTATAATTAAATAAATATTTATTTAAAAATATTCGATGGGGTGGGCTTAGACCCCTCCCTCTCATCCAGAAAGTACAGCCCTTGTTGTAGTGGGGTTTTATCTGGACTGGAACCCATGATTATTTTTTAGTTAATACTTAGTTAAACGTAGGTGGGGGGTAGCTCCCTCCAGAAGTATGGCCTTGGTATTATAGCGGGGTTTTATCTATACCCCCATATACTTAAATACTTTTTAAAAAGTATTGGGTAAAAAGAGGCGTAGTCCCCTAAGCACCCCCCCCCCTTCTGCAAGTATGGCTCTGGTATTGTTGTCATCGGGTTTTATCTGGACCCCACAATTTTCAGTTATTTAAAAATATAGGGGAGTTGGAGGTGGTCTTATCCCCCAAATCCCTACCCCAGAATAGCCCTAAAATCAATTTTCAATTGACTTTTATTTCATAGTTACTGAATTTTCCTACCGTGTCAAAATTAAATTTTCTTAAATTCCATTTTAATTTGAAAAACTTTTGTTCTGAAAAAAAAAAGATTCAACTTCATTTTTATAATTTAAAGTAATTATTTTACTTAGAAATGGATTTGATTTCAGCACTGGGAAATTATTTCTTTAACTTTTGAATTCCACCTGAAGGCTATTTTTTTTTTCTTTCTAGCTGAAACTGACTTCACTAACCAAAAGATTAATTTTACTAATGGTAATTAATTAGTAATAAATTAGTCTTTTAAAATTTTTTTACTTTTATTTTCGAGTCGTGTCTTAATGTTTTAAAAGTTATCCTTTTTGTTTTGTTCAAGTCAGTGGCAGTTCACTATTCATCGGAATTTCTGGCACAGGTTAAAAATAGTGGAGCACCCAGTGAGAATCAAATTTCTCAAACCCTTCCTGTGAAACTTGCATCATTGCCTTGCTTGACTATTGGGCCCACAGTTCTGGAGGAGCAAGTTGAATAAAAAAAAAATTTGACTAAAAAATGTAATTGATAAAAGCACGTACACTGCTGCTAATTACGGTGATGAATGAATTCGAAGAAAACCTGAGAATAACAGTAAATAGGATAAACTCACCTATTATTGTCCTAAATCCGTCTTCAATAAACAATTAAATATACAATCTAATTAACAGTAGGTAAAGTAGTAACTGTTGTCCAATTATGGTGACCTAATTATTCAGTAAGGCCTGAAGTGGTATTTGAAAATATTGTGATGGGATCGATGTTTTAGTTAGGCTTATTCTTTTCATTCAGTTGTTTTATTCAAGTTGTTTACAAGAATTTTTTTCTTAGGGTGGGAGAAGATAGTTGAGAAGAAAGTTAAAACAACAAAAATTGCCGAGAAATAGTTAAAATAATAGCGGTATCATGGGAAAAATTGTCCTTTTGACATTCTGTCTTATGGGCATGAATGTCCATGTTTGCTAATATTTTTGACATTGCCTACCTTTAAGATCATGGGATTGGTTCTCAAGCCCATAACTCTTGACAACGTAAAGAATTTTTTTTTTTAAACACAGTTCAATTATTTCATAAAATTTTCATTTTTCTGGTTTCTTTTGTCTTCTGCATCCTTTTCTATTTCTTTCTTCATTTGCTTCTTACTTCTGTAATAAACATCCGAGAGTTCATCTTCTGTTGAGAGCCAAAATTCTTTGTCTTTCTGAAATCCGTCACTTGTGTCCTCCTCAAATTCTTCTATCCTTCTGGATCCTTATATCTTCGGAAATGTTTGTAACCTGAATTTCCTATCAACTCTATAGTCCTGAAAGGCTCCAAATTTTAAATTTGCATGAATGGAATTTACTCTTCTCATTGGTAAAAAAAAAAAAGCACAAAAATATATCTATTTCTGAAATTTTAAAATTAAATCTTGAAAGTAATATACCATTCATCTTTGATTGACTTATTTTCAGCAGGTTCTTTTTGCAACTTACTATTTTTAGAAAGTTCAAATACAAATATTTCACATAAAATTTATTGGCTTTTTTAATTAATTTAAACACTTCTCTTAAAGGTAAATGTAATAAACAAAGCAAGATTATTATAATATTTATTATTTTTTATCTTCACCCTTTTATTAAGCCTTTGTTTAATTTACATTTTTTATATAAATTTTTATATTCTCCCATCAAGAGAAAGAACAATAAACGAACTTGGTTTAGTACCTTTTTAAAAAATTTTATCTTCATCTTTTAATTTTGTTTACATTATTTTCTACTAAAATTTTTTATAATATGCCAGTCTTTACTTTTAAAGTTATTAAAAGTGAACTTACAATATGAGATGAGTTTAAAAATAATTCCAAGTTTAAATAAATATCAAGTGGAAGCTTTGACAATTTTGTACCAACACCTTATTTTTTTTGCTTTCCTTTTTTTTTCATTCTTACTGTTCAACTAAATTTATTTTAGGTAAAAACAAACTCTCCCTACTTATATAGGAAGTAACAGAGTGTGGCTTTAGTGTTTCAAACAATTTTTACTTATCAAATCAATTCATCTTCCTTACATTCAATTTTAACTTCTTGACTCAAATTAGGAACCTACCTTTTGATATTGAAATAAAAAAAAACATTCAAAGTTTGATTTCATTTATTTGAACTATTTTTAATTAAAAAATGAAATTTAATTCAGCGTTTGTGACCAAGAAGTTTGAGAATTTTAAAAATAAAAATAAGTGCTTTGTTTTAAATTGAAGTTTTGCACCTGATCACAATTTGGTTTTTCAAAGTCTGGCCTTATCTTGGTCAAGATTGTTTTTAGGTATGTCTGTAAGAAATGTTATTACTTCAAATAAGACGGAAATTGGATTTTATTGCTGCTCGCCCTATCAATATCCACACATGAACAGGTAATGAAATGGTGTGCTAAAAATACAACTTTTAAGAAACACATTTATTCCTTCTTTTTATGCCCTGTCCTTTTAGGTTGTAGGTGACCATGGTTTTCTACTGATTCCTTTTCCTTATTATCTGTAAATTGCCATGTCCTCTTGAGAAAGATTATAGATTTGTTTCCTCTTGCCTTCTCCATGGTTTGGAATTCTGAATTTTCCTAGACTGGCTGCTATTTAAGTCTAGAGAGCTCAGTCTACTTTACTATTTAATCCATTGTTGAGAAGAAAAGAGATGGAACCAGGCTTTTCCTGTGGGTAATTTTGTGAAAGTGGATGCAATAGACTTGGCTGAAATTTGAACTTGGCTTGCTGATTCCACTTTTTGTGCTAGTAACTCTTATTTGACCTGCACATCCTCAAGATGGATGGTGTGTTGTTTTCAGAAATCCAACATTCTGTAATTGAATATGCCAATAATGGACAAACAAAAATAGGTAAGATACAATTTATTTTTTGCTATGTGGGATGTTTACAAAAACTTATTATGGCTCACATGTTTCTGTGTTACTGACATGTAAATCCATGCCTTTCAATATTGATTACAATTAAACATTGTAGATTGGTATATAATTTCTGTTGTGATCTTGGCCGTGAAGGGATCATTAACAATTTTCAGCTGTTTGACTTGATAGCATCGGTTAACAGAAACTGGTGGAAATTGACCGAAGCTATGTTTTTGTTTTCATCAAAAGATTCCTGTTGAAAGTTTTGGTCACTATCAATGAAGTAGAGAAAGGTCGCACCAGAAAGTGTTTTCTAATCCCTGTTCCCAATCGATCTGTTGATAGATTGAAACCAATTATTCAGCAACATATTACTGTGGATTGAAGCCACAGTTGTAAATGACAGATGAACTGCATCATCATTGCAATGTGCCTAACCAACTTGGTTAATGGCATATGCATGAAATGCACCACCAGGTGCATTTCATGCATCCACATAGTCCCAAACATACACATGCAAAGTTTTGTATTAAAGCTGCAAGAAGGAACTGTAGAACCATAACGCTACAAATCAGGATTTATTCTCATGTGGTGGGAAAGCTGTTCCCAAAAATCAGAATAAGGACATTTTTATTTTCTTGCTTTTCTGTGATTTTAGTAGAAAATTATAATATTAAGTCATTGCATTTTCAACAGTATTTTTGTTTTATTTCTAGTGTAAGTATATCCAGCCTTATTTTTACATTTGTTTTTCAAATTCTTAAAATTATTGGTCACAAATGTTGAAATTTTTTTTTTTTTAACTTCGAGAAAATTAATTGAAATATATTGAATTTCAAGTTGTATTTTTTCTTTCAAGTACCTTACTTTTCACATTGAAAGGAGGGCCTATCATATGAGTATAATTTAACAACATTAAGTCAGGTGTAAAGTTGATAAATCAGTATTTGGTATGTAAAAAATGTTTGAAATGATAATACCAGTTATATTCGAATAACCTATTTAAAAAAAAATGACATATCTTGAAGTAATCCCAGGGACAAGGTTGCATAGTTTAAAATTATCAGCTCAAGCAGCAGGAGCCATCCCTCCTTTACAAGGGAGCTGAGGTATCCCCAAAAAGAAAAGTCCCAAGGGAGCTTGAGCTGTTTTTGAACGGCTTTCTAGAAACCCCACATTAAACTCTGGTTTTGTGTCACATTTGTGGCATAGACACATAGATAATACCTACCTTAAAGTAATTTTTTAAATGGATTTTTTAATATCCTTTTTTTTTTTTTTTTTTTTTTTTTTTTCTTAGTGGGTACACACATTTAAGTTGTTAACCGTGTTTTTTTATTTTTCTTAAACAGTGAAATTAATAACAACCAGACTAGTAGGACTTCAGAATCTCAGCCGATTATTAATTTAACTGTTTAAGAAAAATAAAAAAGGGATACCAAATCAAATGTGTACCCACTGGATGTAATATTTACAGTAATACGAGATACCTTAAAGTATACAAAATTCCAGACTCCTTTTGACACAAAAGGCATTCAAAATCTAACAATGCTTGTTAGGGGGGAAAAAATGTGTCACATACATAATTTGTGGCTATTGGTTAGAATTATTTTTTATATTTTTGGAATATGTTTTGCACTAGAAAAATGAAAGATTTGGTATACAAGAATAAAAAGAGAAAAAATTTAATTTTAATTTAAACTTTGATCAAAGTCAAGTTTTATCGTTTGAGACATGACATCTGTGACTTTATACCAGATTACATTAAACTTATAAACGTTCAGGTGTATAATTCAACTAACCTAATTTAAAAGTAGGTTATTTGTCCTGGCAATTTAGTAAATACCAAACCTGCTCATTCATGAATTCTGTGGGAAAATAGTGTATTGGCTGTAGCGAGATTTGAATTTCTATCTCCTGTCTCTAGTGTTCACTCTTGTCAGGGACTGAAAATTTGGTCATGTAAAAAACTCTTCCACAAAGAAAAAGTAAAAGAAGAAAGATTAAGTGTTTTACAAAAATTGTTTTTCCTTTCTTTTAGTTCAGTTTCTTCTGAAGTTAGTTTTTCTATGACAGTAAATAGATGAAGGACAGGAAAATTTCTTAACTCCTCTTAATATGTTGACTCTGACTTTTACATCCATCTGCTACTCAGACTCCATACTGGCTACTTAATACATTGAATTTTAATTATACCTGGCACACAAGTGTAGAAATCACAAATGCACACAAATATTTAACAAAAAAAAAATGCTTGGCTCCATTTCAGCATGTATTACTTGAAGAATATAAAATTTCTAATAACTTAATAACAATACATGCTTAAAAGCTGAAATTTTGCAGATTAATAACTTGATATGTTTTAATTGTGTAAATTTTATCTTTCTCTGTAATTTCTAAGTTAATTGAATTCTATTCTAATTTGGTCTCCACTCAGTAGTGATATTGTGTCTTAATAATTTTCAATTAGAACCGTCTACTCACTGAGGACTAAATAAAGAGTTCTGATTAGAATTCCAACATATATCACCTGAAGAAGGCTAGAGCATACAACGGCCAAAACATTGTGAATATAGCAATGAAGATGAGGACAACAGTCTGAACGATGTAAATAGCATAAATAGTTACATAGAATTAAAAATAAGTCGTCATCTATGCAGATGACACTACCATTTACTCCTGTCTCAATAGTAAATCTGGCACTGCTGAAAAAGCTAACCTGGCTGTTGGTCTCAAAAAGGACCTCCAATCTGTGGTTGACTGGGGTAGGAAATGGCTTGTAAACTTTAATGCTTCCAAAATGAAACTGCTCTCATTTACTCACCATAGAGGTACTTCCCTGCCTCCTATCAGCATGGTTGATGCTGAACTCCACCAGAGCACCTCACTGCCCCTTCTTGGTCTCTTGTTCTTCATTGACCTGAGGTGGAACAACTACATTGACTCAATAGCTGCATCTACCACAAGGAAAGTTGCTTCTCTGTGTTGCACTAGAAAGTTTTTCTTGTCTGAGTTCATCCTTCACATTTACAAATCTACCATTCGTCCATGCATGGAATACTGTCGCCATATATGGTCTGGTTCCCCCACTGTTCATCTCAAAGTTCTCAACAAAATCCAAAGATGGATATGCAATGTGATCTGTCCTGAGTTGGGGTCTCAATTCCAGTCACTTTCTCACCAACGTAATGTGGCTTCCCTCTGTCTTTTCTATAAATATTTTCATGGCATCTGCTTTGACGAGCTATTTTCAGACTGCATGAATTTTAGCATGCTACTGGGTTGGCATTTCGACCCACCCTTTTACTGTTGAAACAAATGTAACCACTTCTTCTACTCCAAAAGCTTGTTCTCTCGCACTTCTCAACAGTGGAACTCCCTTCCTCTTACTTGCTTCCCTGATAACTATAACTATATAATCTTCAAAAATTTAAATGTAATGTCAACATCTTCTGTTGCCTTGATCCCCGTTCTTTTTATCCTTTCTTCACCTTCCCCCATACCCAGTCTTTTCCCTTACTTACACTCTGGAACTCATTGAGTACTAATGGCTCACACACCTTGATTTGGGTGGATTGCTTAAAAAAAAAACTTTGGTTATAGCTTTGGTTCTGTTTACTCTATAAATTGAAATTTTAACAAATTTATTGTACTATCTTTTTTTTTTTTTTTTTCCAATTCTATTCTTCAGACCAACATTGCAACTCGGTATACACAAGACCAATTCTGTAGAACACATAAACCAACTGTTGGTGTAGATTTTTATTTGAAAAGAATCCTTGTAAAAGGTAAGCATTTGGTAGCTACTTTTATTTTGAAAACTTATATAATCTTGGTAAACTTAGGAACCAATGTACTTTTGCAATGCTTTATTCAAAGACAGCTTAGGGCTTCCAAGAAACAGGAGCCAGTCTCTTTCCATTAGGCTATATCTAACTCATGTCTATTGAATATTTGATGTAATAAATAATATTTATATAAGCATTGTTATTTGCTTTCAGGTCAAATCAATGTTGTGCTTCATATTTGGGACCTTGGTGGCCAATCCCTTGGAGGAAACATGTTGCAGAATTATATCTATGGGGCTCAGGTAGGATAGATATTTTATTGAGAGGAGTTTCTTTTGTTTTACATCCACGTGATCCTGATTAGATTGTTTTAACATTTGCTTCTTTCTTCCTAATGTCTCAAGAAATCAGATTCTGGATCAAAGGCAGCAGGCATCTTGGAGCAGTCGATAAGATAATTCCTAAATCTTGATAATGGCAGCAAGCATCTTAGAGCAGCTGATGAGACAATTTGTAAATAAAGAGTAAGGCAGTGAGCATCTTGGAGCAGCTGATGAGATAATTTACAAGAAATCTTTTTATCTTGGATCTTCTTATTTACATTATTTGCACTCTTGACTATTATCCTCATCTTTGTCGTTGTTGTCATCACAGTGTTTCAGCTGCTATGCCCTCCAGCTTGTTGATCTTGGTAACCTTCAGTGAATTTCAAACTTAACTCTTTATTTAATCTATGGCGTAGATTGTTCTCATTCCACTGACCATTTCTAGGAATATCTTGTCTTGTTCTTATTTAGTACTGCTTGTAGTTATTGCTTGTTCTGTTAGCACTGAGTCTAAATCTGTAATACTTGACCCAGGGATTGAACTCATGATTACTGTTATCACTAAATTCATAAACCAACACTTTAATTCACTAGGCTATTGTCCCATAGACAAAAATCAAGGTAATAACTGAACAGTGCGAAATAAGAACCAGGTGAGTTATCCCTAGACATGGCTGGCAGAATAACAACAATCTACCCGCAAATAGTCCTGTTGGAAATTCCTGATGGTTACTCAGGTTGAAAATCACCTGAATTAGGTCAGAGCACCCAATGTCTGAAACCACTAGAAATTAGGATAATAGGCTAAATAATGTAAATAACTCTTCATCCCAGAAATTCAGAGAAAAATTAGGTCTTTTACTTTAGCAGTGAATGGCATAATGATTCAAAAAAGATTTAAAGATGGTGATGAAAGCGGGGATTGTCTGAAAGTAGCTGACAAAATGTTCCACTGATAGGATGTCACAGAAAAATATTCTCATCTTAAACTACAAATCTCATCATGTATTTGGAAGTTAAACTAGTCAATAAATAGATCCGGCCTTTTGAACTAAAACTAAACAAATTTAATCACAGGCTTCACTGATAAACTTTTTTAAAATTTGAAATTTTTCCAATTAAATTTCATGACTATCCTTGATTACTTTATTTTTCATTTATGACTGATTTTTTAAGATTTTCTTTTATGACAATATTCAGGTTACTTTACATTCTAGCCTCTGATGAGGTCTAAACTTCTATCCTTTATCTTTGGGAGCCCATCTGACATGGATGATGTGTTTACTGATTTGGCCACATACGACAACCAGCCAAGTTAAATCTGGTCATATAGTTGTGTCGGGTGATATCTCTATGCTATATTGTTTACTATTTAGTGAGACTAAATGTAATAATCTTAAATTGTCTTAAATTAATAATGAAAATGATTTATTGAAGATATTTGTGTTCAGTTGGAAAGATTGATTCTAGTTTTCATTGTGAAGTGAAATTTGTAATAAATATGAGAAAGCATTAAGCTTGGATGATTTATTTCTGTTTCTCTTCTTTAGGGAATCCTGTTAGTGTATGATATCACAGATTCTTTGAGTTTTGACAACCTCTATGATTGGTTGTCTGTAGTGAATAGCCATGGCATACAAAGCGGGAAGACACCACCCCACCTGGCACTCATTGGTAATAAAGGTAATTACAAACTATTTTTGCTTTTTGTATCTTTTGATTAGTTTTCTATATCTTGTTGCTTTTTCTTCTTTTTTTCACAACTATGTTGACTGACACACATCCTCAGTAAGCAGTGTGAAAATGGAACAAAGAAGTAGTTATTGATGAGACTTGAACCTGTCTTTGTTCTTTGGATGGCTGTACTCTTTGAACTTCTCCAGATCTTTGTTATATTTAGTAACCTTCTGGGAATGTGAATTGCAACTTTTTTTATTTCCGCAGGGTTTGTTGTTCTCATTCCTTTCAGCCATTCGGTCATGTCTGATGGCCTACCTAGGCCATAATTTCATTATCTCTTCTTCCTTAGGATGTTAGTCTGGCTCTCTGATAAACACTATTTGACCTAGGGATTGAACTTGTAACTTTCAGCTTTGTCAGTGCTTTTATCTATAAAGTCACCTCTTGTAAGAAATTAAAGTATTGGATTTTTTTGAGTTTTAAGTGTAATGTCCATTCTTTCTTAATTAGTCAATCTGGTGCTCATATGTGCTTGGTCTACTGAGTTGAATATTGTAAATGTTGTCTTTGTTCAAAATAGTCGACAATTAGGAAGGCCATAGCTAGATAGTGTTGAAGGAACAAAAGACTAGGTAGGGAAAACAAAGAAGAGTTTTATTGAATAATCATATATAAAATGGAAAACATAAGTAAATCAAATACTACTCAAATCCTAATGTTTCCACTTGACATATATATATATGGTGTCCTATTCTACAACTGCTGAAAATTAGACACAACAATAATTTGTAGAAATGGACTCATCCAGATGAGTTATTATTGATGTAATAGGTAAAAAGGTAGTATAGCTATGGCAGTCATGAGATGCAGAAAGAATTTAACACCATTTGGTCAAAGAATTATTGTTGGAACCAAAAAGATCAGATACTCTATCTCTGAAGTGACGACTCTAGATTTTTCTTGAGCAAACATAGCAAGGGTGTACTGGGATTATATGAATTCCAGACAGACAAGAAAAACAATAGGTGCCCATACATATAATGCAAAAATAGGATTGCTGGTGACTGACAAAGATGGTAACCAGCCAATGAAGGTGATCATTACATCAGATCCAAGACTATATCTAATAGGTCTGGCAGCCAAGCATCTGGGGTCCATGACTGGAATGGACATGTGGGTGTGTAAATTACTAATGTAACAATTGCAGAGGACATCTTTACCAAGTAACTTGTTAGCAATGTCTATTAATTAGTTAATTAGAAAATATACCTATTATTAAGGAGCATCATACATCTATTAACAATTATTGACCTTTTCACAATATTGAATACAAGGGAAAACAGATAAGTGTTATTTTTTGTGTTCTTGTATTTGATATTGTGAAAATCCAAGCCACTTGGGTCTGAAAAAAAGTAGGCAGACCTGGCTGGAAAGAAATTACATGGTCAGTGGCCTTTAGCAGGCATAAAGTCACCCCAGCCCTTGTATTTGAATGGCAATTTAGTTGAAAATTGAGAATTTTTTTAAACAGAAGTGGTATAACTATGACATTATCACATATTTACACGGCCAGCCACTATAGTACCAAATGACGTTACTTCAGCACATGTTAGATGATACATTAAAGGTATATAATGGTTTCCATTTTCTCACACCAGATGAACAGCAGACACCTGAAGAAATTCTCTAAGTGCTCAGCAGTATACAGTTGGCGAAACCAATGTCACATATGAACGTTTTGTGTTTCACATGAGCAAACAAGAAGAGTCTGAGAATGTGGAAGCTTTTATAACTGTGTTGTGGATGTTGTTAAAATGTTGTGACTTTTGCAACAACTATTTGGCATTGATACTGACCCAAGTGTTTTGTGGATATGGAACCCCCAAACACGAGCAGAATTGCTAAAAGTGAGAGAGAGTTAGAGTTGCATTGACATCTGCAAACTAATGGAGAATGTTGCTCAGCAGTCTCAAGCTTTTAGACCAGAACAAGTAGGACACAAGGTTGCTACTAAGGTGCTGAAGAGTCAGTTGTGAAGACCAGGACTTGGAAAAGAATGCTGGTTCTGTACTTCTTGCCATAAACCCAGTAGGGAACAATGTTCAGCGTATGGAAAAACGTGTCTGAAGTGCTGGAGCAAGAATCATTTTGCATTGCAGCAAAACGCAAGTTGGTGAAGAAGCGGATTCAGTCTGTGCGAACCCAGCAAAGTAGTGGAGATAGCAGCAGTTGCCAGTCGGAGTTTGAATACATGGACAATGGATATATGGTTTTGCTGGCAGTCTGGTGCATAGAATAATTTGAACTGAAATGTTGCTGAAAGATCAAAGAATTGTGCTTGGTAGTGGAACTTTGGTGAAAATCTGTTCATGAAAGAAATCTGAAGCCTTCTGATATGACCCTTGTCATATGGAATGAGACAGATGAAACCACTTGGCAAGTGTTTGCTAGAGTCTCCCACGATAAGGAATTGAACACACGCATTAGCCCATACAAAAGCAATGCTAATGCCAAAGTGGAATCTGGTAAAGACGGTGAAGAATCTATTCTAGAAAGCCAAACTTGCTCAGGCGGATCCATATTTGGCAATGTTGGATCACCCAAAACACACTTGAAAAAGGATTTTTGTCACCAGCACAGAAGCTTATGGCAATGAGGACAAGAAATCTTTTACCATCTGTGAATGATCTGTTAAAACCAGCAATACCCCAAAATATAAAACAGGCATTGAGTTGTGAATGTAGAAAACAAGAATCTTCTTGAATCAGAAAGTCAGATCCTTGCCACCTTTACTCCCAGGGGAAGTTGTGCAGGTAAAACCACGTGAAGTAAGAAAGAATCTATCTAAAAGAAAGTTGAGTGAAGAGGCAGAATAATTTCTGTAAGGCAAAAGGGCAGTCTACCTCGTGATTGCCTTGGTTGCTCATCTTTTGCTCATTCCCATTAAATAATGAGAAAAAAACATTTTCTTTCAGTCGGGAAAAGGTATTTCATGGGAACTTGTTTTGTGGGACGCCACTTACATAGATTAAATGGATCACATAATATAGGAGTGCAGGCAGTTGGAAATAAAGCAGATTACTGTGATGACATACAAGTTCTTGTAATGTTGCTTAGTGTCAGGTGCCATAGGCAGAGAATGAGCATGGAACAATTGTAAATGACATAAACTTCAATTTATATATACTGCTTTTAATCAATTATGTCTATTCTTACTTAGAGGATCCTATATGGTGCTTATATCTATACTTGGCCTACTAATTGGAAGCATTGAGCATAGTATATAGACTGTTTAATCATCTTAAATGCTAATCTTTTTTCTATTAATTGACATTTTTCTATAAGGGATGGTGTAACCTCTTTTTCTTTTATACATGATCAGCTATACTTGATATTCAAGTCACCCCATGGAATATAGCTTCCCTCCCCCTCACGCCTAAAGTAACGAAGGTGAAGAAACTGTCTTAACTGAATCAATGCAAAATATCAATTTAGTAATTGGACGGGCAATTGTTTTCAAGGAAACAGACAAATTCTAATGAGTTTGTACTGAAAGGTTCTTGACCTGACCCACTTCCCAAAACCTGATCATTATTTTTTTTATAATTCCTTTTTGGTTGGGCTGATAACTTTTCAGTATCCTATCTGTTTATCTTAAACATCTTAATGTATTAGTTTATTCTTTCCATATAATTTTCATAAGTATTCCATTGACTATTTGAACCAGTATCCTCACCTTTTCAAACACAGAGTATTAGTGGCATAGCAAAGTTGGCTGTCAGGGGTATTGAGTGAGATCAGAAACTTGGTGATTAAAGATTTGCAATTTCTTTTGTCATTGAATGTTGTGCTATTCATTCTTTATGAAGTGTATTAGAAAATTAGAATAGAGGGATTGTCTGTGGTCAGGAATTAAGGCAAGCATTACTAATAGGAAAGGCTTATACTTTCCACCTTTTTTATATGTTGCCTTGTGTTTTAGCTGACCAGCTGCACCTGAGAACAGTAAGTGAAGAGAGACACAACAAATTTGCCAACGAACATGACATGTCAAGCCATTTTCTGAGTGCCAAGACTGGAGAATCGGTGAGTACATTCCACAGAATCCACACCCAAGCATGGGAGCATCAATCAGTTCTATTGAATTTTTTCAATTATGTTTATCCATATGTGCACAAAAATTGCCAGTGATGAGAATTTCTTTGCATAAATATTTTTTTGTAATTTAAATGAATGCTCATATCTCAACCCAGCTGTCTGTGCATGTAATACTTTCCTGCACTCTTCCAAAACACATTGACTCTTTCTGTGAATGACTTACACACTTGACTCATTTTCTCTATCAATTTGCCCTTAAGCAATGCTTAGTGAATTCAGTGGAACATCCATTTTTCTGAATGAGACCTGTGGGTAGTAATCTGTTTCATAGCTACCTTAGATATTTGAACCGTTACAGAATAGTATCTGTTTTAGTTAACATTAGAAATTGTGCTATATGAGAGGGTGTGGAAGCGTTTTTCTCTTCACCCATTTCCTAAATGACCAAACAACTTAATAGTAACCACTTGAAAAACTACTCATTTTATTTTGGTAAATACTGTAAATTGTGGAGTACAAGTCAAGTTTTCAAGTCTAAAAAAGTTTTTTTTTTTATGGGAGGTCACAGGTATCCTACTGTATGTTTGGGGGGGGGGTCAACCTAAATGATAAGTATAGGCCTAATTCAGAATTTTGAGCTAAAAATCTTTAGGTCAACTTGTATGCCAGGTTGACTTGTACACTGCAATTTACAGTAAAATTAAATTTGACTTTCACTGCTACCTTAGATATTTGAAACCTTACATACTGATATCAATGTTTTTACTTTTTATAGACTTGAAATTGTTTTAAATAAGATGAAAAGAAAAATGGGTAAAAAAAACAAAAACAAGAAAACAGGCTTTGATAAAAACAAAACAAAAAAAAGCATAATCATAAAAATCAGGCAAAACATGGAAAGAATATTTATTTCTTTGTTAAAAATAGCACCCACCTCATTCCAATTTCAAGTGTTTAATTGTACTATAGCCCAATACAATTAAACCCAGATGTGTGTCTGTAAATATGCCACAAGATGCACATGTATGTTGTATGGCTGTATACTCATTCTGTTTAAATAGAACAATTCTGTGTTATTAAGACCATAAAGGCTAGAGACTTTCAACAAACATTACATTATTTACTTTCAGACTGAGACATTGGAAGATATTTGTTGCAATTTGCATTTGACTCTAATCAACTTGATTACTTTATCTGGACTTAGAGAATATAAGCAGCTGTGACGTCATGTTGAGGGTTAATCAACCTGTCTCTCAGGCCAATTTGTTAATGTATCCGATTTGATTTTCACTGAGACTATAAGTTTTGTGTTTGTGGTCAGCATTGTAAGTCAAGTTAAAAGCCAAGATTATACATGCTTATTTTTAAAGCAGGCAGGCTCTCCCTACTTCATTTATGCAACACACACTTTTGACACTTTTTTTTCTCTCACTCTCTCTCTCTCAATTTGTCCTTAAGCAAAGCTTAGTGAATTCAGTGGAACATCCATTTTCTGAATGAGAACTGTGGGTAGTATTTTGTTTGAATAACTGATCTGATCATAAACGAGGAAGCCATACTGAGCATGTTTAAGGTGGGGGGGGGGACAGGTGGAAAAGGCTTGCTTTCATTCAATTAATAAAAGCAGGGTATTGATAAAAATTTCTGATATTTTATAAATAAAATCCTGTAAATCATGTTACTTGTTTAATTAATGAAAAGTTGATAATTCTGGGAATAATAATGTAATTATAACAAAAATACTTGATGAAGTCACCATGACAGATCTTTCCAGGTTTTAATTCCTTCATTTTAATATTTTATGTGTTAAAATTGTATTATGGATTAAAATTATTTCAACATTGCCATCCAATTTCGACAAGTAACTGTCAAAATGCATTATCCAGGCATTTCTTTTAATTTGCATACGTCACAAATTCACTAAAATAGTTCGTAAGCATCTGGATTTATACTTTTTATTTCCTTGAGAATTAATAATAAAAATGTTAATCACTGTTTTTTTTTTTTTATTTATCTGACTGACTAATTCTTTTATTGTCAATTATCAAGAAAAGAAATCCATTTTATATGTTTAGGTTTTATTAAAATTTCTAAAAATGGCTTTTAAAACAATAGCACTTTGCTGAAATTTCATCACAAACACCATTTTCAATGCTTGAATTAACTATTGTCATTAGAGACAACATCCATCATGTTGAAATGTTTGTTTACACCATAAACAGGAATAAACTAGCATGAATAGTTGAAAAAGCTAAAACTCTGGTTACAACATGAGAAGATGTAAATTTTTAATTCCTGATAACATTATACAGGATTATCAAATTACAGAACATTTTGTAGTTGGGAGGGGAGCGGGTGTCTAGGGCTACAGCCCTCCACAGCATAACAATTAAGTAGAGATATTCATTTTAGGTTGTGGTGAAGAATATAATGTCATTTTTCTTTTATAAGAATAAAGTTAAAAAAGAAAATGGTCAGTTCTACATGATTGAGCACACACTGGCCATTGTGTAAGAAAACCTTTTGGTTCTGGATTCAAATTATAACAAAGCTTAGTGTATCATCATTAAAGGATCACTTCTTTCTTGGACAGTCATGCTCTTTAAAACTCAATCTCTTCACTAAAATCTCCAGGATCAACACTGAACAAGGACAGATCAATGAGAAAACTTTCTGGTTAAGTAGATTTTTGTTCAATTTTGAACTCAAAAAGAAGAAAACATGAAACTGATTTTCCTTTTTTTTATTTTTGTTAATAACTCCAACTTTATTTTTAAGATTTGAGTATTATAAAATTATGATGAATTTAAAAAAAAACAAAAAAACCTATTGTGTAAAAATGATCAGCAAGATAAAAGCTCAAAGCTCACAAGGAAAGAAAAGATGAAAATGAACACTACGATGAGAAATGAGAACTCAAACCTATTTTCAGTATACATAGGGGTTTATTCAGAGCTCCAGTCTGACACTTGGGACAACTTCTGACATGTCGGACTAACAGATTGGCTCTTTTTCCTACCAACTCTGTTTAGAATTCTGTTGAGCAGTAATTAGACACGTTGAGAAAATCTAGCACACAGTTTAGTCCGAATGTTGTTGAGAGGAACATTAAGTACAGTGATATTTAATCCATTATGATGATGTGATATTATGTCAGGTTCCAAATTCCAGTGATGTGCATGAACTCTCAATTTAAAATTTGATTACTTCTAGCTTGTACAGCCAGAGAAAATCCTGTCATCAGAGACTGTCAAATAATCAGGGTTCGGATATGAGACTTTTGTGTAGAGAGCTTATCAAAATAGTAGCTGCACAATTATGACAAGTTTCTTTATATAAAAGAATCATAAGCGACAAAATTTTCTATCAAGACTTAATGTGGAATATGGGGGCTTCTAAGCAGCACACAATACAAAAGAATAAATAGCTAAATGAAAACGTTTGGGGGTCAAGTGATAACAAAACTAGACATTGAGTATTTCCAGTCAGGGTTGGGACTGAAGTGGCTTTGGTTGAAAATACTGTCGCTCAAGTCGTTCTGAGAGTAACCATTTGAGTTACCAGCCACATGTGATGTTGAGATGAGCAGAGTTGGTAGGGAGAACAGCCAATCTGTCTATATTATAATAGCTTTCAGATAATAAGTTTTCATCCTTATTACAATTGTAAATGTTGTTATGCCTATGAAATTATAAAATATCATTTTTATAAAAGTTAGATAATATTTTTTATTTTTTACAGTGAGGTTCACCTTGTACAAGGGGCACTCAAGGTAGAATGTTACATTAAGAGGCAGTTTATTAAGATAAGAGGGGAAGTTAACCCTAGACTTGACCAGGTTAACATTGTAGTGGTTGGGGAAATGTTCTCTTGGGAGTCAGTTCCACAGAGCAGTGGTTCACAGAGATAATATGTTTGAGTCATACAGAGGGAATGTGTATGGTTTATTACAATGTAAGTGGCATGATGGGTCCTAGCCGTGAAGATTAGAACTGGTGGAATGAAGGAATGTAGCTCATTCAAGCACTTTCCATGGAAGTAGCAATAGGGCAGCGAGAGGCTTGCCATATGCTGCTTGTGAGAGAGAGGTTAGTGGGTGGAAAATAATTAGTCACCTGCAAGTATTCAGAGAGGCTTTTGAACTCTCAAGATTGGAAAGTGAAGACTGGTCAGCTCCCACCTGAATATAATAACAGTACTGATCTGGCTTTTCTAAAGGTAGAGGATAGCATGAGGAGTCAGGTACTTACTGCAGTGGAACAAGGAGCCTGCCATTAGCTGTCTCTATGTAAATTCTACACCTGTTGACAACTAAGATTATCCATTATGTCTGCTTTTCTCTTGATCATCTTTTGCCTGTATCTTCCCATTTTTCCCCCTTATCCTTTCCAGTCTCTGTTGTCTATCCATATTTTTACCTGTTATAAAAACATGGATTAATTTCAAGTGTTAAAATGCACAAACCATTTCTACTACATGTTCTTGTTCTCCCTACAATGGCTTTTTAATGTCTAAAAAGGTGTTTACGACTTTCATCCTGTTGCTTCTTGTCTCATTATAGGGGGGGGGGGACAGACATGCTGGCTGTCTTTCTTTTATTTCCATACCCCCTCTGTATAGTTACCATTTAATTTGGTTTTCTCTTCATTTTTCTTTAGTTTTTTTTTTTTTTTTTTTTACCTCCTACCTTTCCTCTTTTTCTCCCTCATTTTTCCAATTCCTTCCCACTTAATTTGTAGGTTCCTTGGTCAGAATGCATAACTGATTTCAGCCCTGTTTGGTCTGGTTAGATATAACATAAGGTTAAATGTTAAAGATGAGGGTGGGGGGTTATAATGACCTTTTCTTTTCTTTTTTTTCTTTAAGCATTTCACCCCAAGCAAGGTGGGAGTGCCACTAGCATGCAAGGGGGTTACAGAGAGTAAAGAGGGGTATTTGAGTTGAGGAAAGGATATAGAGAAGTGACAGGGATCAAGACCAAGGCATCAGAAGATGTCGAATGACATTACATTTGAATATTTGAAGATTATAATTGTCAGGGAAGCAAAGTAAGAGGAAGGGAGTTCCACTGTCAAGAAGTGCGAGAGAAGAAGCTGTTGGAGTAGAAGAGGTGGTTACATTTAACTGTTTTGCTAGTGAAAGGGTGGGAATGAGATGCCAACCTAGTAGCACACTTAAATTCATGCAGTTGGGGCACCAGGGAAAGTAGCTCATCAGAGCAGTTGCCATGAAAATATTTGTAGAAAAGACAGAGGGAAGCCGCATCATATCTAAGAAAGTGAATGGAGTTAAAATGCCAGGTCAGAACCTATCACATTGTATATCCGTCTTTGGATTTTGTTGAGAACCTCAAGATGAACCTACAAATATGTAACTAATTAGGCAGTTATTAGAGGTGCCTTATATTTCCTATTTAGGTCTTGATGCACACAAATATTTAGTTGCATTTTTTTTTTTTTTTTTTTCATGCACATTTAAGCTAAAAGGTATTCTGTGGCTGTTTGTGTTTTACTCATTTTTTTTTCTCTAGTCTGAAAATGGAGGGGTGGGGATAGGCTGAGGCTGGTCATCACTTACTATCTTATACCTAGCTAATCAGATTCACAACCCATTTACTCATTACAATTTGCATGCCCACCAAAAGAACTTCTCCATCATCATTCAATCCTCCATATACCACATTACTCTCTGGGGACTTACAAAAACATCCCTTGACATAAAAATTAACGATTATAAAGTTCTATATACAAAAATCTGTGGATGATACATAATGAGGGGTTAGGGAATGAACCCAAAAACAAATACACAAAATAAAAGGTTAACTGATGTTAGTTGGACCTGTCAAACCCTCAAAAGAATTCAGAGAGGCTGCTGTATTCTGCCTTTAGACAAAAATCAAGAGGCTCTCTCACTTGGGGAGAGGGAAAGGATAAAATAAACACAGTCATGGGGAAAGAAGAAAGCTGACCCAGTCGAGATGAAAAAAAAGGGGGCCAAAAACAAACTGGGTTAGTTGGGAATCTTGATTTGGATCATAACCAAAGTAGAAGCCGGGAACAAGTCAGGAATGACACATTAACTAAGTACACAAAAAAAGGGTTTGTCTTTGTTGTCTTGTGTTTGCCTGCTTTTATATTTATTCAGTTCAATCTTGGAAAAACTTTTTTGCTTTTTTTAAAATATTGCTCATTTTGCCCACAGGTATTGGTCTGCTTCCAACAAGTAGCGGCAGAAATGATGGGCCTGAAACTGACCACAGCCGACCATGAACTTCAACAACGGGTTGTCACAGCTCAGATTGAGAATGCTGAATCAGAAATTCAGGCAAGCAGTTCCAACACTTGGAACACATCCCCACGAAGCCCAATTTGCTTGCTACAGTGACCCCCCCCCCCAACAAGAGGACACGTCACTTCTAAACGGTTCTTTATCTGTGAGAACAGCAGTAGGCAAGTTAGGAAACCTGATAACACATAACATGGATAGAAAAGAGGGTGCTTAGCCCCCCCTTAAAATAACCCTTTAACTTAGTTTAAAATGTTTAAACAGTTGTATTTGTTTCTAATTTGAGGGAATGTGGATTTGGGAAACTGTAAACACATCAACTTTTTCAAGTGAGAAAAAGTGAATAATTTTTTTGTTTTTTTTTGTTTTTGTTTTCTGGTTTTTCAATCAGAAAGTCTGACACAATTCACACTTCAACTTTTGTATGTTGTTTCTGGCAGAAAAATAAACTTTCATTTATCATTTTATTCTTAAATGAATAAAATTCTCTTCTACATGTTGTAGTGCATCTATTATTGACTGTCAATGTGTTTTCTTTCACAGCTTTTGGTGCCCAGATTGGTGAAAGTGAGAAAAGTTCACTGCATGAATAATATTTTGAAGAATTTAATTCTGGTTAACATTCGTTGAGATATTTTAATCTTCTAAAGAAGTGATGGATTTTTATTTTATTATTTTAAGAAAATGAGCAGATATGTACATTTTGTGAGCCTGGGAAAAGTTTGCATTTAATGGCACTATTCAAGGTTGCAGAGTGCATCAATGATCAATTGATGCACTTTGCAGCTGAGAGTTTTAAAACATGTCAGCTTTCACAATGGTTTCCCCTGCCCAGAAGGAGGCAGATTCGAAGCCTGCCGGAGAGCACATTTTTCTTTAAGATTTCTCTAATATTCACGCTGGTAGACAAAACAAATAAATATAAGGTGTAATAAACAGTGTGTCTACTCTAGACCCCTTCACTAATTTGCTATATCAAAAAAAGAAAAAAGCAAGCATAGACTGATGTGTGACACTGGGACCTCAGATTTTGATATTAAAAAAGGGGGGGGTGGAAACAGACTACTAACTGGATGATAATTGTTGAAATTCAAAAAGAAAGTGGATTGAAAAATTAAAAATGTGTTGAAAAATGTTTCAAAATAATTAAATGAAATACCAAACAGTTCCAAGGAGAATTGAAACCAAATTTCATTAGACAGAATTCAGTAAAATTGATCAAAACCAAGAGTGCCAGTCCTTCCTGCTGATAACAAAGAGAAAATATATCTTGGATATCGGTCCTGAAAATAGAAAAATATATGTCAAAGAGACCCAGTCACTGAAATAATATTAAGATTGTTCTGGACAAGAGCTAGGAAATACATCTGGTTTGAATCAACCACCCAGAAGAAAAATACCCCTACAAAAATAAAGATTAGTATCTAAGATAATTTTTATAGCCAACATTATCACTTGTACCCAAAGGAATCCAAAATAAAGAGAAATAAATTACTATCCCTGCAGTGAGCATAGGCAACTGGCTGTGTGGCCTGTTCGATTGAGAAATGATATTTACTTGAGTAAAAAAATTTTAGAAAATATGGAAATTTAGAAAAAGATTAAGGCTAAGGGTGGAGGACAACCACACCCCTACTGGACTCTAGATAAGCTGCAGGTTTGGACAACTTAGAGTGCCTATATTACTGCTACTAGAATCCACATAGTTTGCCGAGATCTGACGGCTCTGAAGATCACAACTTAGAAATTTAAATTACTACTAACACGATCTGCAAACGGGTTTCCAGTGTCATTTGATTAAAACAAGTGGGCTGGGTTAAAGCAATTACTTGGACTTTTTATTTTATGATTGAGAGCAGATGTTTGGTAATGGTGGTTGACAATGATTTAAATTCTTGATACTAATACAAAAGGGATGAAAAAATTTAAGTGGGGGTAAATGAGATATCTATGTATATTATATATATATATATATATATATACTGTATATCATATATAATACAAAATATATATGTACTATATATAATATATATTAAATACAATGTACATTATATGATATATATTATATATATATGATATTATATATATATCATATATATATTATATAATATATATATAATGTATACTA
>OZ038481.1:12371946-12441946 GCA_964036315.1 Acanthosepion esculentum | reverse complement strand
AAGTTTTAGAGCTCCAATCATGAAAACTTTTTTCACTTGGCCTTCAAGATAGAAACATAATTTCAGTGTTTCTTTTAATTTTATCCAATAAATTTTACTTTTATTTAATCACCAATAAATCTCTCTATTTCTTATGTTGATCAAAGAAATGCAAATGTCCAAAGTGTATATTGAAAACAGCAGTAATAAAAAGATCAATACTGCAATTGTATCAGGTCCAAGCATCTTGGTGGGTAAGTATTAGACACGAACAGAATATGTCAGCCATTTTCATAGATTTATTGCTGCTTTAATATTAACAATTATTTTCTTGTTCAAGAATCTCAATGTTGCTTATCAACACCAAAAGGTTCAAATGTAACTGCACTATTTTGTTTTTGTATACCATTCCACATCCCTTAATATCATCCTTGCAACCCACATTGGAGTTGGAGTCACAACCATGGGTTACTGAAATTAATGAGCCAATATCACTAAGTTTTAAATTAAAATAACCAAAAAAAAAAGCCTATATTCCAAAAAAAATAAATAAAAATAATTTGACAAGGGTAAGAAAATGTATTTAACATAGCAGTTTATTCTTCCAAGAAATTTTAGCTAAAAAAAAAACATTTAAAAAAAAAAAAAGAAAACATTGCTGCTATTTTTTATAGCTTATCAAACCTTTGCAGGTTATTTAAAGCCCAAAAATATTTTTTTAGATTTTACAATTTTTTTGCAAATAATGATTTTACTGATACAAGTCCTACTAATTAACCCATAACTAGGGTAAGAAGAGATGGATTCATGTCTTTCTCAAGAGTATTTGCACATAAGTGAATATAGTGGGCCTGACTGAAATTGGAAATCGGTTTTCTGATTTCCAATTGCCGGCCATTATCCATTACACCACCTGTGGTATTCCCAAGTGGTCACCCATCTAGGTATTGACCAGGTTCAATGTTGCTTAATTCCAGTGATCGTATGAGAACTGGTGTTTTACGTGATGAGATCGTAAGCACAAAGTAGTTTCAGACCAACTAATTACATTGGAAAAATAAAGTTTAGTCTGGTTTGGTTTATTTAGTTTAACAGCATATCAACCTCAAAAGGGTTATTTGATACTGACAACAATTTTTGGATAAGTTTGTATGAATATAGTCCATATTCTTTGTAAGGAATCATTTTCTAGATCAGATTTCATAGACATATTTTGTAAAGAGGGATTTTGTCAAATGTATTGCTGGAAATAATTTTTCTTTCAAAAATTGGTTACAAAACAATGTAGGTAAGCAGATTTGGTAAACAGTTATTTTTTTATATTTTCATGTAGAGCCCAATTTCTTTAATGAAATTTATGTTATTTGGATTGGTATTTTCAAAAAGATCCTTTAAGTTATCCACTTTGTAGAGTTTGTTTTGGGTTTGCTGGAAGTTACAGCAATTTAGTAGAATGTGTTTGACAGTATATGGTTCCTGGCATGGGACACATATTGGTGGTTCCTCATTTTTCAGATGTTGGTGAGTTATATATGTGTGTCCTATATGGAATCTGGCTAGAACCACCTCCTCTCTCCTTATCTTTCTATAACTTGGCTGTCTTTTACTGATGATTGGTTGGATGTTGAGTAGTTTATTGTTTACACAGTTGTTCCATAATTGCTGCCATTTTTCTTTAATGGTTCTGATTATGGTGGGTTGGAAGTTGGTGTGTGGCACCTTTACATTTGAGAAGGACATGTTCTGCTATTCCTTTGCCATTTTCTTGCATGCCAATATGACCCGGTATCCAACATAGGACTATTACAGCATCTTTTTCCTTATAAACAGAGTCAATCCTATTTAATTATTTATTAAGGAATTTCCCATGTTTTTATTATTCGGTGATGTCAGTACAGATAGTGAATCTGAGAAGATGATAAATCTATCTGACCCACTGGATTCTATAAGATCTAAAGTCAAGTGTATGGCTGAGGCTTCTGCACTGACGACTGAGGCTTTGTCAGGCAATTCTTTCTGCATTGTTGTTAAGGATAGCAGAGCAACCAACTCTGTCCAAGATTTTAGAATCATCAGTGTATGTATGCTCATGATTTGGGTGAGCTTGTTGGACATTATGGATTTCTTCCATGTAATCAGATATGTTAGAATTAATTTTAGGGTATTTAGTAAGGTTTAGCAAAATTATAGGGTACTTCATTAACCAGGGTGGATTTTTTTTTGAGTTGGTGGTTTTAAGAATTTGGGTTGGATTTATTTCACTGATGAGATTTTTCATGTAAAGGCCAAAAGGTTTGATAACATTTTCTTTTTTATCAAACAGAAATTTGTACACTATTTACATTATTCATTGTACTCATCTTTGTCGCCATATTTATTACAACGTTTCGGCCATTGTACGCTCCAACCTTCTTCAGGTGGTCGGAATGTCAAACTGAACCCTTTATTTCACTCACTGGGACAGACTGTTCTAGTTCTACATGTTTAATGCATATCAGTTGTCAGTTATCTCCTGGTAATTCCCCACTCCAAGTTCTCCACTGCCTTAACCGAGTATTGAACTCACACTCTTTTGGGTCCTGTCACTGGATCTAACTAACACCTTTATCCACCATGCCATGTGTCCTTGAGGACATCTGTGTATGAATTTCTGGGTATTATAAACCTAATGTTTTCATCCTATCCAACCAGATGATGAGCTAAGACCTGGTGAGTTTGTTCACCAAGGTACCCATGGAGGAGGCACACTCAGTAGTCAGAGATAGATTGGCCTCTGACTCATCCCTAGAAGAACGGACCAGTATTCCAATAATCTGATGGAGATGTTGACTTTCTGTACACAAACAACATCCTTTGGAATGGGATCACACATATATCGACAGGATGAGGGCTTAGCAATGGGTTCACCAATGGCAGACAGGGATAGTTGGGCAGGATTTGAGTTTTTGTAATGCCAGTTTTTCTCATCTCAATTTTAATGGTGCCTCATGGACTTCAGCGTATAAACTTTCTATGGGTGATGTTTTGAAGGCACCCAGAGCCAATCTTAATCCTGCATGGTGGATGGGGTCAAGGGTTTTTAGGTAGGATTTCCGGGTCAGCCCATATATGAAACAGTCGTAGTCTAATTTAAGTTCTTATTAGATTTCTATATAATTTTAAGAGTTATATGCCATCTGCTCCTCAGTCGGTGTTAGCCACGACCCACAGTAATTGTAATGCTTTGAAGCATTTCTGTTTTATGTATTTAAAGTGGGGGATGAAAGTAAGTTTTTTTTTTATCAAAAAAGATTCCCAGAAATACAGGCAATCACATAGAACATCTTCTAGTTTGCCCCAATCTTGAAGATCCATGCACACTTAACTCTCCCAGGCAAAATTCTGGATAGGTGTGGTATAGTGACCCAATAAGAAGTTTCATTTCTTTCTCTGTAGGGACCCTCTTTTATTACCATCCATTCTTAAAGATGTTCTACCCCCACCATGTTAGCTCAGTGACCAATAATCAATATCAGTCCTTAACAATGTGGAACACAGACTATCTCATCCCTACAGAATCCCTATCCCTAGCTCCCGTGATACCTGGCCCTTCTGGGCCTGTCTTGAAACCTAACATCCCAGACTCTGTATGCAACACTGGATGGGTGTAGTCTGGAAACTCCATTAGAAGACTGTCAAATACTGAAATAAGGAAAGCTGTAATTGTATACTGTGTTTTTAGTCAACATTGATCTTTGTGATAAACATAAAGCATGGCTGTCTGCAAGAGAAAAAGCCCAAGATGTAAACTATGAATTGGAGATGTTAACATCAAACAAGTACAGAAGATTAAATTGCTGAAAAGTGTTTTAACAGAGGGTGGAAAATGCCACCACACTGAAATCCAAAAGTGCAATGGAACAGCAAAGATGACTTCCAAAATCTAAGCAAAGTATTAAGAAACATGAATATTTTGCTAGAACCAAAGAAAAGAGTTCTGAACTCTTATGTAATATAAATCCTCGTATGTGGCAGTGAATGGTGTACAACCTTCTCACAGATGAAGAAAAGATTTGAAGCAACAGAAATAGGGTTCTCAAGATGAAGAGAAGAAGAAAATTTGATTCTACAGAAAGATGTTGAGAATAATACGGACGAAATGCGTAAGCAATGAAGATGTCTTAAGGAAGGAAAGTGAAAAGAGCACATACCTAGAATCAGGAAGAGACATCTGAGATTTCTTGGACACATAATGAGAGAAGAAGGCTCACAGAATATGCCACTCATCATAGGACATACTGAAGGCAAAAGCGACAAGGGGTGGCAACAAGCTAACTACCCGATGAGATTGTGTGGATGGATAGCGGAATAAGGGGAGGGGAGATGGCAAAAAGACAAACTTTGTTAAGAGCTTGAAGAGTTAAGATGTCAATCCTTTTGTATTGTAGTGAAGGATGGACAATCTTCTCAAAGATGAAGGGAAAACTGGAGCCAACAGAAATGTGGTTCTACAGAAGGACATTGAGAAGTTAATTGAGAGTAAGCAACAAGGAAGTCTTAAAGATTGTAACAGGAAGGACACTTAGAATCAGAAAGAGACAACTGAGGTTTCTCGGATACATAACGAGGAAAGGAAACTGAAAGTTAACAGTACACAGCACGAGTAAAAGAGATGGTAAGGAGAATAGTGGGTTGAAGGCTTGAGAAAGTGATTTCCCTGATCAGAGCTGTGGAGTTGGAACACAAAACCTTCAACTCCTCTTTATGTAATTAAGTGACTATGGACTATAAATCTCATAAATCCTATGCATATGCTCCTAACTTGAGTCGGCCTATATCATTATAACTGGTTTATATCAAAGAATAAAGATATTGTGGCTTTTATATCATACCTATTCATTCTTTAATATTTTCTAACAGAATTAGAGACAAAATCTTTGAAAGGATATAGGAAAAATAACATTAAAAATAAAAATGCTATAATGTAAGACTTATATATATTAGATAAATTGCATAAAAATGTAAATTCAATACCCCATTTGTTTGGCCATTTCCCTCCCAAGGAAAAAATTCTCTTCTGGAGCTTGTCAACACTAAGCGATTTGATAAAATAAAAAACAATTTGATTATTTTTTATTTTATCAAACCTTTTAGTGATGAAAAGCTCCGGAAGGGAATTTTTTCCAAAATAGAGTATTAAATTTTCATTTTTCATGTAACTTATCTATATATGCTCTGTAATAAAAACACTGAGCTCTCTTTGTGGATCAGTTTTAATATTTTATATTATTAGGATTCACTTGGATTACTTATCCACAGATTTTTACCTGTATATATCTTTGCAAATAAGAAATAAATACAGAACAAAAATAAAACTACTTTATAACAGAAGTTGAAATAGAATCTTTTATAGGATGCAAAAGACATAAAAATAAAAATTATATAAAGTAAGATTTTTTTTACACAAATAGTTTTGCAAATACAAAAAATAAAATGACTTTAAAAAAGAAGTTGAGATGAATTTCTTTAAAGGAAATTGTAAATATGCAGTAGAAGAAATAACAATGAAAAGAAAAATTCTATAATGTAAGACTTTTTACATAAAGTGTAAATTCAAAAGGAGTGGGAGTCTGTAAAATTATACCGACTCTGACTCCAGTAACCCCTTAATTGCTTCTGACTCCACAGCCCTATATACAGGTAATAAAAATAGGCCATAGCACTATACATGGGTTTTTTTTTTCTGGATGGGTTAAAATTAATGACCAAAAAATTCTATAATCTAAGACATTTTACATAAAGTATAAATTCAACTGGAGTAAGAGTCAGTATAGTTTTATCAACTCTGACTCCAGTGACCCCTTAATTGCACAGTCCTGTTTCTGACAGCCATCAGAACTGTAATGCCGAGAAAATAATAACGGTGAATTTTAATTAATGAAAATTAACTGGTAAACCATGTCAAGTAGATATTATTAGGCCAGTGCAGAAATAATTGCAGGTTTTGTTTTTAAAATTTTATGTTTATTTTGGAATAAACTATTATTTAACTTATGTTCATGTTATCCTATTTTAAAGCATAAATTTCATAAAATTGATTTATCGTAATTTCTGGGATGAGGGCTTATCATTATTTACACACAGGCTATTGTCCTCATCTTCGTTATTATCATGTTTCAGCTATAGTGCCCACTGACCTTCATCAGGTGCTTGTTGATCCAGATAATTTACAGGTAATTTCATACAGTGAATGACAGATTGACAAAATGACAGCAATGCTGGGGATTATAATCATATAGATGAGCAATACCCTAAGATGGTCAGAATGTTTTGGCTTGGGACTGGTGCATACAAGCCCTGGACACCCCGACCAGAAGGGCCCCAAGCAGTGCTTTGTGACTATCTTATCAACATTTGTTTTTGTTCTACCTAAATTTATATTATGTCATAAATTAACCTAAGCACAACTGACTATTAGTATTAAAGGATGTAAAATTTTTGTTAATTTTTTATATCATTCTTGGACAGGAGGGGGGGTCAAAAATCCATGACTTTGTTTTGTGCATGCAATGTCAAAAAAAAAAAATAACACTATATAAAATTCACTATTTTTTTATCCATAATGTTGAATCTGTTAAGATTATTCAACTTTTTAACAAGAAAAATCTCAAGTTGATGTTAAAAATTTCTGAAAAACATTGATTTAAGATGGAATGATCTATTATGACATGTCTCTAATTTGTAATTAGATACATTGTATTTATTTTCAATTTTTCTACTTGAATTGTTCACCTATATTGCATATCATCCATTATTGTACATAATTAGGTTACAATAAAATTTGTATATTATATGAATACTAGCTTATGAAAATTGAGATGTAGTAGAGTAGGGTGCCCATATTATTGAAGGCAGACCCTTGCACCAGCCCTGTTTTGGCTTATCAGTGTATAAAGCCTGCTTAGTGGACCACTGAATGAAGTAGGTAAGTAGGCTTTCCAACTACTACCAGTAACTGGTAGGTAGTAAAAATTGACTTTCAATGTAGACAGTCCCTCCTAAGTTGGAAGACAAATGTAATATTATCATAGTGCAGGCTAACGAAAACAAAAGGATTGAGTCACTCATACATTACATTTTATTCAACTCCTGATATCATCAATTACCATATGTCAATGGGTGTGTGGGGCTTTTGGGGCATTCTCCAAATGTGAACTTTACATTCTTGTGTGTGATATCTGTCTCTCTTGGAGAGAGATATCGCACCCATCTGGGGTTGGTGTTTACATATCTGCAAGACACACAGTTCTTTCTTATGCATGTTTATCACATGTCTATTCATAGGGATAGCCACTGACATCCTGTGTGGTGCAGATCTGCACTTGGTGGCTGGAGGGTTATTTTTCAGGCCAACCTGTCAATGCACCTGGCTTCTTTGAACTCACATCAAGTGCAAAGTATATACTGGCATGATCTGGAGTGAGACATGCTACACAATCTTCCCATTCAGCATTGTGCTAGGCTCGACCTATGGGTATCTGGAGTTGCATAGAACAGTTACCGAGAAAAACAAAATACACAAACTATGTTCAAACTCCAGTTAAAAATTTTAAATATTTACAAGAGGAATAAAAATATTCAAAATTCCAGAATCTTTTTTTGCAGGTCAATTATTTGTTGAAAGCTTCATTCTTGGTGCTTAACATCTGTTTATTTTCTCTGCTTTAGATAGAAATGTGTTGAAATCTTAAGTGTAAAAAGAAAAAGTAGTTTTGGGTTTGTTTGTATTTTTTTCTCTCTCTCTCTCTCTCTCTCTCTTCTCTCTGAAAGAAGAAAAAAAGCAACTTCGTTTCTAAATTATCATTTTTTTCGTTTGACTAAAAAACTATAAATAGCCAAATTTTAAAAAATAATATAAATTAATTTATGACAAAGACAGGAAAAATCCTTCAACAAAACAAAGCACTTCTGTTTTTAGTTCTAATTGACAGAATTTCATTCTCAAAGAGAGAACTGAATTATTCTTCAGACGGAAGGTAACTCGATCAAAAAAAATAAAAACATAAAAAATAATCCATGAATACGGATATTATTACTGTAGTGTAGTGTAATAATATTACATCACAGGTTTTGCAAACATTGTTTTTTACACAAATACTGAAAAGAAAACTTGGAAGATTGTAAAATGCCTGAGTGGGAAATCACCGGGTACATCTGGATTCGAACTCTGATTAGAGGCCCCGGAGGAAAATTGCTACCATTTTTCACACACCAACTAGAAATCAAAATAATACCTAAGAATATTAATAAAAAAAGAATTTCAATTTATTAAAAAGGCGGGTGAGGCAGAAATTAATATTTCAACATTTTTTTTTTTATAATTAATAATGCTAATTTGTGTCTTTGGTGGAAAGAAGGTTGGTTTGTTTGTTTTTTCTAAGTTTTATGACTTTTATCACCCTAAAAACAAATTTAAATAAAAATAATGTTTGAGAAACTTAACATTTTAAGTTTTTAACAAGTAATCTACCAGTCAAGGGTAACTTAAAAAATGGTCCACCTGTCTTTGAGGTAAGTAACTGTTTATCGGGACTGGGGACAAATAAAACATGCATGGAAAAAATACATTATTATTTCAGACATCAAACCTTGGAAAACATTAACTTTTTTATGTAGAGAAATGGTCGATTATCGTAAATGGAAAAGAAAAGATTCATTTATTTTAGAACTACCGACTTCTTGTTAAATGTCACCTTTAAGCCGATAAAAAAAAAATAGTTGTAAAAAGTTAAGAAGCTAGAATGAAACATCGAGAATACTAAAGAAAGTATTTTATTATTTAAATTAAAAGAATATTGATTATTTAGCCAAGAAATAAAGTATTTTCTAAATTATTTTTATTTAAGTTCGGATCCTTATTACTCGAAAAATTAAAAAATAAATATTCAGAAAACAGTCGTCGATACGTAACAAAAATGCTGAGAAAAATGAAACTAAAAATATTTCGGAAAAGGAATTTTATAGTAAAAAATTAAACAAAAGTAAAAACCAATTAACGTTTTTGTTTTTCTTAATTAGAAAACTAAAAAAAAACACATTTTTTAAGAAAAATATCACGTAGATTCGAGAGGAAAATGGAAATTAAAAGAAAAACATCTTTACATTTTACAACAATGATCTTTTATCAAATTAAAGTTTTTAAGAAAGATTATTTTTAATTCAGAGTCGTTTCATTTTAAAAGAAATATTCAAATATTTTGGAAATCTACGTAAATTTATTTAAGATAGGAAAAACGTGCGTGTTCCCTAGACTTGCATTTTTTTTTTTTTAATAAAAAACTGTATATTTTTAAATAACCAATTCGTTTTATTAATTAATTATTTTAAAATATTTTTTCTTACAAAAATATTATAAAGTCAGATTATCGCATAAATCACTAAGAAAAAACACTTCAATATCGCAACTAAAACATTTCGATTTCACTTCTAGTTCTATGTAACTAAATTAATATTTCATAAATAGATTAGTTAATAAAACCAGTTTGATATCCCCAAAATAATAAACAAATCACAAATAAACAGCCAAATATATAAAATTTATATAATTAATTGTCAAAAGGAAAAAAAAATGTATTTAAAAAGTAACAAAAAAAAAAGTCTTGGCAGCGAAAGAGGTGATCATGGGTCGATTTGATATGTTGCAATGAAGGTCGAAGTTTAAATACGTGACAATTAAAATACTTATACTTTAAAGACAGAACCCATCAACCAGGACGGAATGAATATCCAAGGAGTAAACAAAAATAATTCTTTTAGGAAAAGCCTACAGGACTGTGCTTAGAATTATAGAATCTAAACGTACCCTTAATTGTGCAGGGACTCCTTGAGTAAATTTCCACATCGCTACAGCCAGAGTTACCGACAGGAAGCGGTTTACTTTGAAAACCGGAAGTGATTAATCGAGTTATCTCCCTTTAGCAAAGAAGGTCATTTTTTTGTTTCTGTGATGGCGTCATTGAGGATTTGCTGGCGAGGTAAGTCGAAGCAAACAAACAAAAAGTCCAACAATACCACAAATAACTATTAAAAGAAAATATCTTACGAGATAACCACTTGAACGACTACTGTAGCGATATGACTAATAAGCTCATCTGGCTGATCATGTTTGTGATCTTGCCTGCTTCTTAGGTAAAGCTCCGACTCTGAGTCTCACTGACTTTTTTTGTTATCCATCTCTTTTTGTGGGGACTCGAAGAGAAAAATAACTCAAGTCGAGTTCCAGGAGTCGTCCCCACCCCACTGCACTTAACGGTCAGTCTCTGATGCCTGAAGCATCTAAAAAAAAAAACGAAAAATGTCGAGGGAATTGGGTAATTGTACTACCTGCATGTGCACGTACTGGCTCCGCAATTTTGACCTTGTGTCAAACTTAGCATCGTTTCTGGTCAAAGTAGAGAAAAATCAAATCCCCTTGTTTAACTGGATGGTTCACTATGGCCGTTGTCAGATTTATAACTTAAAAACAGTAACACTTAAAATTTCTTTTTTTTAATTTCAGTTCTCATTGTCGCAAAAATCTCCTTTTTTTAAAGTTTTTTCTTTATTGTGTTCAACAACGTAAAAGTGATTTTCTTTTTGTTTTGACCAGTGTCCTCGTCAGTTTTTCTCAAATGCCTTATTCAGTCAGCTGTATTTCGTGTTCTACACACTTCTTGAGAAATGCTGAAGAAAAAGTGTCATCCGAAAAAATAATGACGCCACTAATTAATTGTTAAGAAAATATTCAATTTTGAGAAATTCATTTAAATTGCTTTTTAAAAAATTTTTACAATTTACAATGCTTCTAAAATCAATAGTAGAAAAGTATTTTGAAAGGAAAGAATTTATTACTGATATATAGTGTTTTACTTTTGTTTATGTGAGTAAAACAATTGTTTTTTGTTGTTGTCTAAAAACAAACATTTGTGGAAATTATCATCATTTGAATAATTTGATCAATGAATTTTCATGGATCTTTTTCTTTTTGAATTAAACTTTTTTTTTCATTTTCCTGATGAAGGCTTAAAAAATTGAAACACCAGTTCTCGTACGATTGTTGCAGACTGGCGAATGTCAGAAGGTTTGGTTATCAGAAGGGTTAGTGATGTTGGTGTTCTTAGACATGCAACCACAGCAAATTAAGAAACAGGAATATTGAAATCATTCAAGAGAGAAATCAAAGTGAAAAACAACAAAAGTTTAACAATAACATTGATTTATAACTTTTAACAATTAAGTCAGATATTGTTGTACAAGTAATGGTTGAATTGAATTATGTAGTGTATTTATGCCAAGTTTCAGTGTGTGTGAAATTAAACAAAGTGTTTGATCGTGTACAAAAATGTCTTTTGTGAGAGTTCAGTCAATAGTGTGTATGCGTATGTTTGTTTAAATTAATGTCCAAAGTTGGTAAGAGTTGTGTACCTTTTAGTTGTTTTGGTGTTTGATTGAATGTTTGCGAATACTTATTTAGTAGTGTGTTATTTCACTTTCTTTAGTATTGTAAGCAATTGTTCCTGGGAGAGTGAAATGCTGTTTGTTGAGTCAGAGAAGTTTGCGCGGGAAAAGTGTAGTTGGTCAAAGTTTTGACTAGCGTGGATTAGTTTGGCATCTCTCCAGGGTGAATTTCTGACATGATTTATTGTATTAAAAAATACAATTATGGCACAAGGCCGAAAAAGGGGGAGGGGTTGAGGCTGGTCTGAACTAACCATCCTATATCTAGCTAATCTAGGTAACTCCATGAAATTGCTAAAACAAAATGGCATAGCATGATAAAAAAAACGCCAAACTTGACTGAAACAAAATTTTATCGTCTCTCTAAATGCTTATGTTATTATGAAGACAAAAGACCAAAGTTTTTTTTTAATTATTTTTTAAAATTTTTACTTCTTTCTTAGAACATTCTAAATTTTGATTAAAAAAAGCCTTGTTTCTCTTTGTATCACCGGAACTAGTAAAATAACATATACAATTTTTAGCACGTTTTTTTTGTATGACACACATTAATTTGGAAAATCTTGCAAAAATAAAAATAATTGTCAGAAGTTAATGAAACTTTCAGAAACTATTCATAGATGATGGAAATTATATATGTTTTTTTTATTAAAGTCATGGCAGAAATATTTTTTTTATATTTATTACCCCCCCATAACTAATTTTATGATAACTCTAGAAATTCGATCGCATCGGGTTTAGTGATTACAATAGTTAAAAGCACAAGGCTTTGAGGAATGCAAATCATGTTTTTTTTTTTAATTAGACCTGTACTATCCGAAAATCAGCTCTGAATTGTAACATACAAAACTCAATAAAACAAAGATATTATTTAATTTCAAATGCTTTTATTTGCTTTTAGTTGTTTTTATGAATATGAACAATATTTTCTGAAAGCAAAAGATTTTTTCGATGAAAAATGAATTTTTAATACAATTATTTGTTATTTCTTTAAGTATAATAGATTTTTACATTTAAGTTGTTAAAATATTATAAAATTAGTTAAAAGCCATATTGGGTTTTCTAAGTGTCCTTTTAAGATAGATTGTTTTTTAGCGCATCGTAAATTGTTTAATTTCAACCAATCAGAAGATCCGCAGTAATTAAGAAATGTCATTTTGTGTTTATAATCAGGCGGTAATTATAAAGTACGGAAGACCAACCAGAATACAATTAAGTTGCGTTATTTGAGTTAAGCATTGTTCTCCGCTGTTAAGGCCTTTAATTTTGCAAAACATGTGTGGAGAAGTTAATTTGATTTTTCAATTTCAACTGAGAAGGGTACCTACAAGTATCAGTATCATCTTATGAAATTTATATGATCTTATTTTTATATTAATCTCAGTTATGACATTTTTCCATAAATGAAATATCAAAATTAATAATAAAATGAATGGAAATACAAATAACACAGTAAAATGTAATAAATGTACATAAAATTATAGTATTTTATGTACACTTCTGATAAAATTTCAGAAGAAAGGTACCTATAAATTAATTAGATACCTTTCTTATGAAATTTAATCTCACTCTTAACAGTCTTATTTTTTAATTTCTTTATAATATATTTTCCATAAAGCATCGTAAACGTAAAGGTGAAAGATAAGTACAAAAAAATTAAAAAATTAGAGCGCTGAAAGTTTTCCTTAAAAATAACGAGGTAAATAATTTGTTCACTTAAATCTAAATAATTTCACTTCCTTCCATCCGTAGAAAGAATTATCCTCCTGTAAGTTATCTAAACGTCATGAAAATGTCTTTCGTCACTTGTCAAGTGACGCGAAAGGTTATGACCTGCTTTGTTTTATTTTTAAATTACATTTTTTTGGCGCAGAAGCTAAGTTAAGCTTGGTTCACAATATTTTAAATAAACATTATAATTTCTGATTTTATTAAAATAAGTTTTGAAAAAATGATAATTGATTTCTAAAAGAATTTCAAAGTGAGATTTTCATCTTTTTTATAAAATGGAAAAAATGATTGAAAATGATGGATTATCTGTCCTTTTTTGACAAAAAAAAAACAAGATTTTTAACGAAAATTTCAGACGTGCTAGGAACGATTTAAAAATGTAAAAAAATACCCCAAAAATACTTTGATCTTTCCTCTTTAATAATAATATGAACATTAGATGATAAAATTTTGTTTTCATCAAGTTTGGCGTCTTTTTCATCATGCTATGCTCTTTTGTTTACATTGTCACACGCGTATGCGCGATCAATGGGCACAAGCTTTTCAGGAGCGAGACAAGCCGTCAACTCGCTGACATGGTTCCGATAAGGGGCGAACCCGGGGGCAATGGTAGAAGGCGTGCGAAGCCATTTCTTCTAAACCAAGGCCACACCATTCACAGGCAGTATCTCTCACCACGGTGATGACTACTGGGGCGGGAGGCAAGTTTCTCGGATCTTCCACCGACTCTCCATCAACCCTGTCCATTTTTAAAAGGGCCCTTTTTGGCTTCCTCTTTGTCCACTTTACAAATCTCATCAGGCCTCGGGAAGAATTTCTTTTTCTTCTTTCTCTCCCTTGAAGGGTGAGGAGGGGAGGAAGTGGATGTATGATGAGGGGGGGGTGAGCTAAGGGAAGACTTCGAGGGAGAGGGGGAAGAGGCATGGTCAGGGGAAGCAGAGTGGCTCCTTGTTTTTAAAATATCTGCTTTACTAACACTCGGCAAAGCAGGGGCGGAGAGCGACCTGGTTTTGTCTATGTCTCTCTCCGCCCTACTCCCGGCCAGAGTGACTTTGTACTGGTTCTTTTTCATTTCTTGTTCTCTTCAAAGACGCTGTTTGCGGTGGAAGCATTGTATCCACCTCCATTGGTGTGTCTGCTTCTTGCTGCTGCTTCCTTTCTTGTTGTTGCTGTTTGTGGTGCTCCCGTCTTGGCTGCTGCACTTGTTGCTGCACCTTTTTTGGTTGTTGCACCTCTTTGGGGTTTTGTGCGTCCTTTTGTGCATCCTTTTGTACTCGCACCTCCTTGTTTTTTTTCCGCTCGCTTCTCTGTTGCTGGTTGTTTTTCCGCTTCTTGTTTAGAAGGAGACGACACCTTAGGCGATTTTTGTTTTCTCGTCACCTCCTTCCTTCCAAGCACTTTCTGACTTTGAGGTTCCCTCCTCCGCCTGCACTACTGCTGTTGTTTCTGGTGCCGATGCTGTTGTTGTTTCTGCAGTTTTTTGAGATTTCACAATTTTACTGGGGCACTCTTTGGCCATATGGCCCTCCACTCCACACGCCCAACAACACAGCCTTCTTCCCTCTACAACAACCAACATTTTCCTATCCCTACAGACCAAGATGTTTGGTATGTTCAAAAACTGCTTTCTGTTTAGTGTGATATGTACTTCCATATCACCGGTTTCTATGCCAGCTGTACTCCTGAGGGCCTCCACTTTGTTCACCTCGCTGAATTTGGTAAAGAAGGCCCCCATCCTGTTGTCGGAAATGTCTACGGGCACCCCATGGACGGTGACTTTTGTCCTACGGGTGCCCATATATTCAGTTTGCAAGCATAAATTTTTTGTCAATAATACACTTCCAGCTCTGATTGAAGTAATAAGTCCCATAAGGCATTCGTACTATGTGCAGGACCTTGGGGCTGATGTTTAATGCCTTAAGGGCTTCCTCCATACTTTCCCTGCTGACCCCAATTAATTTGTGAGTTTTCACATCAGAAGTCAACAGGGATATAGTGTGTGTACTGACTGCTTCAAATGCCTCTTGAATTGTGAGGAACTCATTTTCTCTAAATGATTCCTCATATTTAGTCCTTTGGTTTAAATAAAACGCACCATCTTTTTTCAATGGCCTATTATCCATCCAGGCCGTTTTCGCTGGTGACACCGGTTCTGGTAACATTGTTTCGGTATTATGGTCAGCTATGTTGGTGTCGGCACCAACACAGCTGGACCAGATTTCTTTTTTCTTTTCTTTTAAATTGTTCTTTTTTTTTTCTTTCTTTTTTAAATTATTTCACACAAACAAAATAAAAATGGAAGAAAAACATGGACAACCAAAGACAATAAGCAATTCAAAAACAAATCAAAATAAAAAGGATAATAAAAACTAAAAATGTGGGGAGGGTAAAAATATGCGAAAGAAAAGAAACAAAAATGAAAGGAACAAAATGCACAAATATCTACAAACAAATAAAAGGCAAAGAAAAACTGAAAAAGTTCAAAAGGTTTTTAGCAAAGAAAAAATAAAAATGAAACACTTATCGGCTTAAAAAATGCTCCTCACAACTTTTACACAAAAACTGTCACCACTCAGTAACGCAGTCAACACTCCAGGGTGAAGTTCTGACTGGTTCGAATTGATTCGGATGCTTCTATTTACTGAGTTTTGGGTCTAAAAAATCGGCTCAAAACGTTAGGCGCGAAAAGATATTTTCACTTAAACTTGCTACAGTTTTAGAGGTCTGAGCCAATGAAAAGTCTAGTTTGCTGAAACTAAGATGCTGATTGGTTAATAGGTGATTATTGGTGTAAAGTGCATTATCCCGGAGGGCTGAAAGGTAGGTATGGACTATTCTATCATGATCACCGAAGTTAAGCAACGTCGAGCCTGGTCAGTAGCTAGATGAGTGACAAGTTGGGAATATCAAGTGCTTTAAGCTTTGTTGTGTGGGTAGTATAAACAGAGTTGGAAATCAGAGAGCCAAGTTCTAATCCCAGCCAGGTTCGTTATAGTCACTTATGCGCAAACTCCCTCTTGGAAATAAATGGTATGAATTCGTCTCTTCTGCCCACCTCCAAATGGGTTAAAAGGACTTTTATCATTAAATGATTATTATTGCAAAAAAATTTTTACAATCTAAAAATAGATTCTGGCTTAACCTGCAAAAGGTTGATAAACCGTCAAAGAAACAAATCAATCAAAAATTCATTTTCCTGAAGAATATTTGAGTGTTCTTACATTTATTTTGGAAATGAAAGCCTAGCAATATTTTTACTTCTGTTTAAATACTTGTTGCAAAATAAAGTTCTTACATTTGTCTTGATAAAGTACATCAAAGGACAGAACACCATCAGTAAATAAAGTTTTCCTTTTGTCTTTATTCACATTGTCTTTTTACAGAAATATTTTTATTTATATATGAATTTTTACATACATATACACATACACACATGCACAGGTGTGTATTTCCTATATATCTGAGAATGCACCTTCAGTCAGCCATAGATGGAAAACTGGCTCACATAATGTGGTGTATCATGCACTAAATTTTAGCATTCTCATTTCTTTTTCAGATGTATCAAGTGCATTAACATATCAGCTTCCAATTTAGCATAAGAAATAAAAATGAACAGTGATTTGGAGATAGCCAGTTTCTTGAAAATGGACAAATTCTTTGTGTTCAATGTCAGGAACAAACTGGAGTGCCAACAAAAAAAAAAGTCTGCCAATACAATGGCTATTCCATGGGCACTACAATTACTGTATACACCTTTGACTCCCTCAGCAATGCTTATTTACAAGATTATAAAAATATGCAAACCCAATACAATGTGATGTTTATTATTTCCCATTTTATAAAAAAATAAATTTGAAAATAAATCTTTATTCAAAAATTTATAATAAAAAAAATTACAAAATGATCAAAATTTGTAAAGAAAGGGCCATCTGGATTGCCTCACCCCTACGAACTGGAACGATACACCAAGAGTTTACTTTTTTTTTTATCTATCAAAAATCTGGCATGCAGGTAAAGCAAATTGGGAAACGGCTTTATCTCTTGCTTGGGAAATTAGGAAAACCTATGTCATTGGAGAAAAGAGAAACAGATAGGAATTATATTTTCATTAGTAAAAATAAATTGAGAAATGAAAACAGAATGAACCTGCTGTGAGAGTATGGAAATCGATCCCTCAAAACAGGCAGATGATCTGGTTTATATTTTCACTAAGGAAGCAACTGTCCCCATGATGGAAAGCAGCATGTCACTTTGTTGAGAATTTAGGTAAACAAATATATTTTGATTGATGAAAAGAAATTGAGAAATAATTTTTTCATCTATCACTCAGAAGGTTAAAATGAGAAGGTGACCTGGTTTGTGTTTTAGCTGGACAAGTGGGTATGGGAAAGGAGTCAGAGAATTGAAATTAATGAGGAGAATAAACTATGCCCCTTTTCCTACACACTTTAAAAATTAGATTTGTCACAAAGACAGTTATGCCAGCCCTGAGAAGTGGGCAGGGTTAAAATACAAAGAAGTAAAGAGAAAGGGGCAAAATTTAGCCCTGCCTGTGCAGAGTAACAGTGTGAGATGTGAAGTGAAGCAGGTTGGAGTTAAGGAAGAAGCTTAGACAAGGCCCAGTGTCACTATAGAGATGGGAAAGGTTAATTTTTGTTGTGCCAAGAGTTATATAAACCAACTGAAGATTAACACCACAAATCTCTCATTTTAATTTTCATTGTGAAAATATTTTTTCTCTTTAATAATGGCACCTACCACAGCTTGAACCAGCACTGCGAGACTACAACCTTCGATTTTCCACTGCTCTGAGATCAACATGAGCATAGTTGGTATGGATCAAAGCAACCAGCGACAAACAACCAGCTTGGATCAGCGTAGAGTTAGTCTCATGGTTAAAATGTCGTTTAAGACCCTGAGGGACAGGCCACTAAAATGCGTGTAGGTAGCAGCAAAAGATGTTATATAATTTTATAACATATATAGAATAACTGTAACATATATAGATAGAAAAAAAGCAAATGCTGTGAGGGTCACAAAGCACTGCCCAGGACCCCCAATCAGGCTTGTGCCCTCCCCACAGTCAGGGGCTCAGGAGTAGTAGTATGCACCGGGCCTGTTCCTATGTGTGAGCTAATTTTCTGCACATAATACAAAATCTTTCATAATGATTGACAAGTTTGCATGGAACATAAAATAATGAAACTAAAATCCGGACATTGCATTTCTAAAGCAATGTACAGCTGCAATTTTGATTACACGTTTTGTTTGGATTTTTCTGAAAATCGGTTAAAATTGTTTATTGCTTGTGTTTTATAATTTAATTTTTTTTTTTTTCATATTTCATTTTAATTTTCTCTTTGTAGGTGTGGCTCTGCTCACAAGAAATGTCATAAAGCCTCAGAGCTTGAGTTTTTGTCCAAATACAACCACAACCCTCTCTGCCTTTTGCAAATCCTTTCAGACATTCTCCACTGTACACAGCGATCTGTTGAAACCGACATCTGCTTTGAAATTCCAATGTACTCTACCAATTCGACAATTCAGCTGTTTTACCAACTCGACAATCCAAGGGTCAGTAAGACTAGATATAAAATGATTTCATTAATTTTCATCACTTTTGGCATTCATAATCGAAATATCCTAGAAAAAGGACAAATCTTTAATGATTCAGGGCTAAATTTTGCAATTTTGGATGTAAAATTTATCTTATCAAATTTCAAGAGACAATCTGAATATTGTGCATCACAAATTATGTATAAAAGGTCAGTAGTCAGGAATACAAACATTAGTGACACAATAAAGCTGTTGTATGTATAATTATAATTTATAGTAATGGTTTGTTTTTTAACTAACAAAAGAACCCTTAATCTCCACCATACTTTGTCATACACCAATCTTCCAGTTTGAGAATTCACTGGTCAGGAATGAATACAAACATTACTGACAAAATAGGACTTGTATGTATCATTATTATTTTGTAACAGTGTTTTACTATACAAATGCATTACTAATGAGAAAAAAACGTCAGTAGTGAAGCATTACTAAAAGAATAAGGCTGTTAATTATATATATATATATATATTTTATATGTTTAACGTTCTTTTTATAGATACAAGTATTTTAAGTAAATGCTCTGTTCATAATAAACAGTATTAAATAACATTTGCTGGCCTGAATGTCCGAGAAATTTTCATAGAAAATTTTCGTTCTCCGACAGGAATCGAACCTGTATCCTATACGGAACCATCATTTCGCGTGACGTGCCTTAACCTTTCGGCCACAGAGAAGCGTCTGGTTAGCAAGGTCGATTTTACTATCTTTAAACTTAAATCTTCCAATCGGAGAACAAAAATTTTCTATGAAAATTTCTCGGACATTCAGGCCAGTAAATGTTATTTAATACTGTTTATTATGAACAGAGCATTTACTTAAAATACTTGTATCTATAAAAAGAACGTTAAACATATCAAAAATGTCTTTAATAAATTGTTGGACTATGTCCAATTCAAAAATGTATGACGTCATTTGTTTACATTTGATACACTAAGAGCAGATATGAATAGAAGAGATTCATGGAAGATTTAAGTTTAAAGATAGTAAAATCGACCTTGCTAACCAGACGCTTTTCTGTGACCGAAAGGTTAAGGCACATCACATGAAATGACGGTTCCATATAGGATACAGGTTCGATTCCTGCCGGAGAACGAAAATTTTCTATGAAAATTTCTCGGACATTCAGGCCGGTAAATGTTATTTAATACTGTTTATTTTGAACAAAGCATTTACTTAAAATACTTGTATCTATAAAAAGAACATTAAACATATCAAAAATGTCTTTAATAAATTGTCGGACTATGTCCAATTCAAATATATATATATATATATATATATATATATATATATATATTATCTCATTATAGAATGTTTTGCCATAGAAATGCATTGCAAATAAGGAAAAAGGGATTGTCAGCCGTTAAAAATGATTTCAAGCATTACTGAAAGAATAGAATGAATATATCATTATGATTTTGTGGCACTTCTTAAGTAGACAGGTCCATTCGTAAAAAATAGGGGTAAATCTTTGGAAGTAATTTTCATAGATTATCATTCTTTAGATCTTCCTTATTCTGCAACCTTTGTCAGAATTGAAAAATATGGAGTAGATACTGATTTGGAAGGGCGTGGGGGGTGCTGTTCACAATAGTGATAAAGTGTAAAATCGATCCTTGAAGAGTTATGGGAAATGAACAGTTTGTTCACAAATGTCACTTTTGAAACTACTTGCATCATTGATACCTGCATGTTTTTTTTTGTTTTTTAATTTTTACAATATTTAGAAGTCTTTTTAATCTTTTTTTTTTAATGTTAGGGTATAATAATAATTTATTTTAAATGAAGAATAAACAAATATATACTTTTATTAATTTATGTAAATTTTAAAATTAGTCCATAAAGAATTAAAATAAAGTTTTTTAAAAAGTGTTTACTCATTCATTTTGTTTACATTCCTCACTGGCAATATTTTCTCTAATTCTTGAGATTTAGAGATTAAATTGAAAATTTATTTACATTCTCTTTTAAAAAATGAAACTGGACACATTTTATAAAAAAAAATGATTTAGCTTAAAAATAGCAATAGGCTATCATCCAATTCATATTCCTCTCTGGTCTTTTGAACAGGAGTACAGGTTTATCCTTTGTTTTTTGTTCAGGATTGGCTTTCCAGTTACTTCTAAAGTCTACTTCAATTCTATACTTGTAACATCTCCAACTAAATTCTGAAATTTTATTTACTATGTTTTTTTTGTTTTGTTTTTTTTCTCAATAAGAGTAGATAGGTGAACGTATCTTCAAGTTCACACTCCTTCCAAATTTTTTTGAACAGGAAGAGAGGTTTATCCCTTGTTTCCTGTTTAGAATTGGGTTTCTGGTACCTTCTAGCATCTTATCATTTTCTTTCACTCCCACTATCCCCTTGTATCTTAGTGACATTATCACCTTCTTTGGGATGAATTGATAAAAAAAATTATTAAAAATTTTCATTTGGGATACCTACTTTAATTAAAAATGTACATATCTTTTTGTTCCTTAATCACAAATCTTTGTTTAAAAAATGAACACTTATTGCCAAACAATTCTTATTGCTTGTTTAAAATATTTTCTTTAAAATAAAACATAAAAATGTCCATCTATTTGCTCTTTTGTAAAAAAAAAAAAAAATTGTTCACAGATAACAATAGGCACAAACAGTCCTAATAACTCTTCAAAGTCTGGGATTGAGTTTACACTGGTACAGGAACCCACACCTTTCTAAATCAATAACTGATCAATTTTTTTTATTCTGACAAGTGCTGCAGCCCTAAAGAATTTTGCTTATTTTTTTTATGAGTGTGTCGTGTCCACTAAAATATCAAATACAATATTTATAAATCAATCACACTAAAGAAAATATTAACATCTTAAAACACACCAATAAAATCATAGAATACAAATCGGAAAGATTGTTGTATTGGTCATGATTTAGGTAGATACTGCCAAAATATCGTGCAGACGTAGTAGAAGACATATAATTCTGGAGCCGGATCTCATGTGTTTTATACACTTTTTTGTGACAAAATCGGTTCCAGAATTAAATTATTTATTCCTAATTAGCCCTAAAAAGCCACGTGGTACGTCTTCTACTACATTCGCACAATATTTTGGCAGTATCCACCTAAATTGTGATGGCTAATACAACAAACTTTCTGATTTGTTTTCTGTAATTTTATTGGTGTGATTAAGATTAAGTATTTTCTTGAGTTCGATTGGTTTATAAATATTGTATTTGATATTTTAGTCGACACAGCAAGTGGACCAGTTTCTTAAAGTGATGAAAATTTGTTACCAAGGTCATTGGGCACCATACTGAACTGGGCATTTTATCATTCCTGGGAATTGAAAATTTTGTTACCAAGGTCATTGGGCACCATACTGAACTGGGCATTTTATCATTCCTGGGAATTGAAAATTTTGTTACCAAGGTCATTGGGCACCATACTGAACTGGGCATTTTATCATTCCTGGGAATTTCAACGTTCAGCAGATGTTACTTGTTTGTGCCATCTCCTCTCCGGGTGTCATGTGACCCGTCATATGGAGAAAATATCTGATTTATATAAAAATATGAGATTGTTTATTCACTCTCTTTTTCTGTTTACCTTCAGTGTTTTGCCAATGACCAACAATAAGATAGTGCAGGAAAAAGTGGATTCATGCCTTTACTTAGAGTGATACAATTAATCTTGACCAGAGTTCATCTTCCTTTTTAATTACTTGGATTTCACAAAATTGTTGTGATTTTTAAGGTTGAGTATAAATTCTTTTTATTTTTCTCAGGAAATTTTTGGAACCCTGCCATAAACCACAGAAGACCAGCATCAGAACCAAAATTGTCTGCAGTAAGAAAAAAGGAAAAGGCAAATCGAATTATGCTGTGCTCAGTCGTTTTTATCGACTTCGTTCTGGACTCTGGATACGAGCAAGATCTGGCCGCGAAAACAAAAAATGGTCTAAAACAGAGAAAAGAGTCAGGCGACTTCAACAGTTTGTGATTTGTAACAAAACGCAAAGTCAGCTTTTGGATAGAATGGTCACACCTTATTGGGTCAAAAAAAGATATTTTCCTGATGACCCCTATGAAATATACCAAGACAGGACCAACTTTAAATATGCACCAATTCGTCCAAAATATTTTCCTTGAAATTTTTTCATAGATCGTTCCTGGAATTACTCTGATTTTGTTAAATTTTTTTTTCTTTTTTTATCTAATATTAAATAAACTATAATATATCGATTACCTTTGTTAAAAATTTACATTTTCAAAAGGATTTAAAACTAATCAAATAAGTGTAGTTGTTGCCAGAGATTTGGAGACAACTTATTGTAATTAACAAAGCTGATATTTTCATTATTTACATGCAGACTATTATCCTCATCTTCATTGTTGTTATCTCAATGTTTTGGCTGTTCTGTCTTCCAACGTTCATCAGGTTCTTGTTGATCTGGGTAACCTGAAAGAAACTTTGAACTAAACATTTTATTTAATCTAAGGGGGGAGATAATTCTCATTCCAATGCCCTTGTCTAAGGATTTCTTATCTAGTACTGCTCAATTATTGCTCATTCACTGAGTATACACCGCCCGGTCCAGGGATTGAACTCAGAATTACTAGGTCCCCAAATTCATGAATTAACGCTTTAATCGACTAGGTTATTGCCTCATGGGTCAGAGATAACAACAGCCAAAACGTTGTGATAACAACAACAAAGATAAGGACAATAGTCTGCATGTAAATGGTAACTCCTCATCACAGAAATTTGGAAACAAAGCCAATATTCATTTTGCTACAAAAGATTTCTCAGAAGCATAATTCTTACACAATCTTTTATTTAAGTGTATTTATTTTTTAACATAACATAGGCTTACAGCCATATCACATTAAAACAACAGTTCTATTACAATCACCGAAATTAAGCAATGCCAAGAATAGTCAGTACCAAGATGAGTCACTGCTTGGGAATAGCAAGTGCTGTAAAAGTGGATGTGCAGGTGGTGTAATGTATAATTGCTCGGAATTTGACTATGGGTTAATTAGTAGGACTTGTATCAATAAATTATTATTATCTCAAAAAAAAATTTTTGTTTTAAATAACTTGCAATGGGTTGATAAGCCATAGTAAACAACTGATCAAACCTCTTCAGGTTGGTTTTGAAATGATAGATTTTTTTCTTTCTTACACAAGTTGCCACCTCAAGGTAAGGGAGTTCAGTAGACCCTGCTATTTAACCCACAACTGGGGAGAGAAGAGATGGATTCCTACTTTTTCCAACAGTATTTGTGCAAAAGTTAATGCTACAAACGTGGATAGAATTCATATATCTGAATAATGGTTTTGTTTAAATTATGGATCATTTAAAAATAATTCCTGATAATTTGATGGTCCATTTTCAATAATAAATATTTTTTTCCCTAAATTCATCTCTGAAATCTTCATTCATGTGATAATGTTGCTTAATATTTTGACTTTATTCTATGAAGATTTAAAAACAAGTAAAATTTAACTAAAACAACTCATCTAACCCATTAGCATTCAACCCGCCCCATAAATCTCAGCTATGTTCAACTTGCTATATCCGCCCCATGTAGTAGTAGGCATCCATTTTATCTTGTGAGATAAAGGTAGCATCCTGTTTGGTGAAAATTCAGTCCTTAGGTGGTGAAACTGGAGTGACCTCTCCAGAGTGCAGGCTTGAGCAATGGTATATGGAGGCCATGTGCTGCCCAGGTTACATGCCTCACCCCTCTAGTCAGTACCGACAAGATCCAAAGGAATGCATGGCATTACATTTGCAGACGGCTTGGCTGAAGGAGTTGCTGGAAAGTTGTCAGTGCTGACAGCCTTCAGGGGCTCCACTTCAGGTTTTCTATCTGGATTTACTTCTATAGCCTTTTCAGTGTTTGGATATGATCATAAGACAGCAGAGGTCTAAAATCAGAGTTTTCTTTTCCCTAGATGGACTGCCTTCGTGGACTGTCAAGCTTCATTATGAGACACCAGTTTTCTGCCTTCACCCATTCTCTGGCTTGGAGCTAGACTTAATTGTTAGAGGCTATTTTAGACACATGTCACAGATATGACAACCTTTGTAACATATATAATGTAAGTAAATAAACAGTATATACATTACATGTTTCAGAAGCTCACAAAAAATTAAGTATTTTAGGCTTAAATCCTGATTTTTCTGTTTTTGTTTTTGCTTTCTTTTTCTAAAATTAACAAACTTTTCCAGATTTGTGTTTATTTCTGTACTATTTTGTAATTTGGCTTTGTAGTATTTTAGTTTACCTAACATTTTATTATATATTTAAAAAAAACAAAAAAACGCTCCAGATATACTCTGCCATATATGACATCACAAATAACGCAGGAAGCCATGCAAACAGTAAGACTTTCAACTTTTAAGGAGCGTGTTGAATGCTAAAGAGTTAAATACTTGCCCTATCCGAAATATATGCATAAATAAATATTTAAAAAAACGTCTTCTGCATTAATTTATAAAGTGTTTGCTAAAAAAAGACTATTCAGATATAAAAGTTATCTCCCTTTAATTTTGTATTTTGATTTTTCAATGAAGTCAACCATTTGACAAAGTAAAGCTTTGAATTAATGCTTTCAAAAAAGACAGTTTTTGGACAAAAAAATTCAATATTATGAATTGAGCCCAGAAAAGCCTCCCCATCAATAAGACTATAGCTTGGCATTATCAATTATAATGCATGAAGATTTCTTGAAATAGTGTACCCAAATAGACATACAACCCATGATTCAAGTATATATATATATATATATATATATATATATATATATATATATATATACAGGGTTATTCCAAAAGAAAGATCAAATTTCAAAACAAAAAGAAGATCAAATTTAAAACTCGGCCACCTGAAGCTGTACAAAGATGGTTAAATATGAGTACTATGTCTAAAAATCATGAGATTTCAACAATTATTGATGAACCCCCTCAAGAAGGATTATATAACGTGGCGTTGATACCAATGAGCATTCGGTTCAAGGAAAGGAGATGGATGGATAGATTTGCTATTACCTGACAGAAATAAAATAAGTTTGAATTTCAAAATGTCTCTGATACGAAACATTTCAAATAAGAAATTGAGTACCTATAGTATGATATCCAAAAGAACATCTTGGTTTTACACATGGCCAAATGAAAGCAAAGCACATATATGAGACACAGGATTTAAGTGTATGTATGATTGCCAACAAAATGTATAAAAATCATAAGCAGTACATTGCCTGCCATAACTTCTTCCTTAATTCAAACTTTTATTCTGTCTAACCAACATTTCAAATAGAGAAAGAACTCTCAACCAAAAATGACAGAGTTCTATTTTGACACACCTACTGGAATATAATTTTAAATTTCTAAGATGAAGCATTGTCAGCCATTATTAACATATTTTTCATCTTATTTCTCTTGCTTTTACTCCTAGGTGTAATAGTTTTAAATTATCTGAATTTCTTAAATGCAGCATTGTCAGGTGTTACTAATTTTTTTACTAGTATTTCTTTCATCTTATTTTTCTTGTTTTTTATCATGTCTCAGAGGGCCATTCTATGATGCCTGGATTCAAATTCACATCTCTTATTTTGGGGAAGCCTACCTGTACAAACAGAGTTGCAACAGAAATAAGATGAATGAAATGTTTGTCAAAAATTAATAATTGATAATGTTTTATATAACTGCAAAATAATATTACTATTCCTTGTCTATGTAAGGATTAAAACAACGATGGTAGTAGTGATTTTCCAAGCGTAGCTTAGATGTGGCACAAGGCCGAAAGTAGGGGGCACTACTCAGTCGTAATCGTTCTAGCGAGACAAGCTTGATAACCATTACACCACCCCTAGGTGCCCTAACAACGCTGGTAGTATGTTGGGCATTTGAGGAATATAAAGAATAAAGCCTATCTGATTAGATTTCAATTTCTGTTACCAGTTTGTCTTTGGAACCTAATCAGTAAGACAACTACTTCAGATATTCAGACTTTCCATGAAAAATAAATACATGAAGTAATAAACAAATTAAAAACTGTTCCCGCCAAAATAATAGTTAGAACAAACTACAACAATCAACCCCAAAATTGAACAAATAGCTTTATCTTCCCAAAACAAAACTATTAAATAAATTATATAAACAAATTTTTATTACGTTAATAAAAACACCAATCAAAATAAAAAAATTAAAAAAATAAATACATAAGATAAAAAATAAAAATAAAAAAAACAAGCAAAATAATTTGACACAAATAAATAAATAAACAAATAAACCACTTCCGGTAAAATAACCGCCAAAATAGACTACCCACAATAAGCTATATAAAGAAATTTTTACTATGTTAATAAAAACACCGATCAAAATAAAAAAATATATAAGATAAAAAATAAATAAAAACAAGCAAAATAATTTGACACAAATAAATAAATAAACGACTTCCAGTAAGATAACTGCCAAAATAAAATACCCACAATGCACCACTGACCCGTATATATAAACAGCCGAGAAAAATAACAGCACTCATGGCCTGATGATTGCATCTAGCATGAAACAGACTGTGGCTTCTAAGTGTTGACGTCTATGTTCACTTTTATATTTACACACTCTCTATCTCTGATATTGAGCACTTTATCCCATAAATATAGCACAATTTCAGACTATATATATATATATATATATATATATATATATATATATATATATATATATATATATATATAGGCATGGTGGAGTAATGGATAACGGCTTGGATTGAGGAATCAAGAGCCGAGTTCGAATTCCAGTCGAATCCATTACATTCACTTACGTGCTAATACCCTTGGGAAAGGTGTGAATCCTCTTCTTCTCCCTCCAACTATGGGTAAATAGCAGGACAGACTGGGTTCTATAGCCTTGGATGGCAACTGGTCTAGGAGAAGGACAACTCTGAATTCAAAACCTGCGGTGGGTCGTTTGGGGACCTTGTGGCATTCGCTGCACCAGGTCCCTGTATTCGTCCCTTCAAAAAGTGTGGATGGCCCTGCACAAAGCCTTCACCACTATAATCAAATCTCATGTGTCGGTGTCGGGCTTTCAGTTTCTAGGAACTGATCTGCTTGACCTTCATACGTTGAATTCGACGGGAGAGTCGATCATATATATATATATGTGTGTGTGTGTGTGTGTGTGTGTGTGTGTGTATATATTATACTAATAATATATATATATGTATATATATATATATACATTTATTATACTAATAATATATATATATATACATTATACTGATAATAGATATATATATATACATTATACTAATAATATATATACATTATACTAATAATATATATATATATATATATTATATTAATAATAGATATATATATATTATATTAATAATAGATATATATATTATACTAATAATATATATTATACTAATTATATATATATACATTATACTAATAATATATATATATATATATTATATTAATAATAGATATATATATTATACTACTAATATATATTATACTAATTATATATATATACATTATACTAATAATATATATATATATTATAATAATATATATATATATTATACTAATAATAGATACATATATATTATACTAATAATAGATATATATATTCTAATAATATATATTATACTAATTACATATATATATATATATATACATTATACTAATAATAAATATATAGAATACTAATAATATATATATACATTATACTAATAATAAATATATAGAATACTAATATATATATATATATATATATATATATATTATACTAATAATAGATATACATTTTGCTCCTCATTATTTGCTACAACTCTGAGTTTCATGCACAAAGCAATTGTTGGGATTACTATGAAATGAGTGTGTAATCAGAAGGCTTTTTGTTTTAAGATGATGAGTGTGAAAGCATGTTCTTCATATTAATCACAACAATATAAAGCATAGACATACAAGTTGAATAAATCTCAAGGCAAAATTGAACAAGAAACAACGGTAGTCATGAATTCAATTAGAAAATATAGAACATTTATATACAATTAATACAATTGGAAAAAGTTTGTGTTTTGGTCATATGAAAGTTGACGAAGTGTGAATTAAGTATGTTAATGAATTACAGTTCAGCAATGTTCAGTTGTTGAAGAAATGTTCAAATAGGATAAGAAAGGAAAATTTATCAAAAAGGTAATTTAGGTAGAAAATATGCGAGAATAAAGTAGGATGTGTTTTTCTTATTCTTCCAGGGTTGTTTACCTTGGACTGTCTTTTGTTTGTCTTTTGTTGAAATTACAATTTCTATTTAGTAGTGTGAATGAACACTTTTTACGAAAGTTGCAATGGACTTAGAGAATGATGTTGGTGGTTGAGTCAGCAGTTGACGCGCAAAAACTTTCTTAAGTCAAAATACACGTGTGGATTCATGTGGCATCTCTCTGAAACTGAGTTACTTTGGACTGAAATTTGTCCTTTTATATGTTTTGGGAAGTCAAAGTAGACTCCAGCGAGTTTGGCGGGTAAGATAGATTTTCGACAATTGATACACATTTTGGTGTCGTCTCGACCATTAAAAAGTCGAGTTTCGCAATGTGAGGTGTTGATTGGTTAAAACTGATTCTAATGAAAGAGTGTATTTTTTACGGAGGTGAGTAGAAAATATGGACGATTCTATACAATCGTCAGGTCCAGATTGAATACTGACGATTGTAAAATTTAAATCTTTTTTAAAAATCATTTTAAAAGATTTAAATTTTAGCTCTGTTATTATGCATTGAACACAGTTTTATTACCACCAGTTATAATTTTATGAAAGCTAGAAATTCAATACTGTACCAGTAACAGTAATATTTGATGTAAAATACAGAATAGATTTTTTTTAAAAAAAAGCCTGTCAAAAAAATTACAGTAAATAAATATAAATAATATGTAAGTATGCCACTACATTTTCGGCTAAATGTCCATTCGGTCAAAGTCCGGGTACCAGGAATGTGAAACTTACAGGCGCCTGCCGTAGAGCAATGATTACAAAACTCGCTTAAATACCAATTAGTGACTACTTCGATTCTCTCTGTGCAGTGCATTGTTTTACCATATAGTCAGATCAATAAACTAGTAAATTTAAGGTGCCTACTGTAGAATCCTAATAATAAAGTTCATTCGGTAGAACTTTTTGTTAGATTCCAACAGGGTGCTCCTAACGACTGTTTTATCAAAATGTGTTTCTTCGTAGTTAGTCGTGAGTTCGATCATTCTGCAAGTTTTATAACAAACTAACTAAAATAAATACAGGCCCATCCAATGTTAAGATTTTGAGGGCAGTGATATTTCAAGTTGGGTTCATATAATTTTGGGAAATTTGCGGAACAAAATCTTCTCATTACCAAAAACTTTTAATTTAAAACCGCTCCGAGTGTAGTGTTCTTGGGACAGGTAAAGCAGAGAAAACGGTGTTGAGGCAGGTTATCTCAGCCGGAAGTTTAGCAATGCGCATGTCAGCGCGAAAACAGTTTAAATTCAAAATCTGTCACAGTTTTCAAACAAGTGGATGTTATTAATTTTGCTTAAGCATTTAATAAGTCAGTGGTAAGTAACGACTAACGATGTATGCAGCTATAAATTATTTTCTTCATCATTCAATTTTTCTATGTTCAGTGTTTAGAGAAAATTAAGCAATTTTGTTATTTTTATCGCAATCAATTGACAAAGTGAAGATGACTTTTTTCTTCTTCGTTTAAAAACTTGTGTAATGTTTTGTTTTGCCACTAATTGTCCGTTGCATTTTATCTAAAAAATTAGAAATATTGTTTAATTAATTTTCCCTCTTACAATTTCAAGTTGTTATTATTCTTGTCTTAAAAACAATTTTCTTTTACTCTTTTTTACAACTGTCATTGTTGTGTTGCGTAATTTGAATTTCGTTTTTTTTTACTCTTGAAGAAATTTAAATTTCAATGCCTCGGTTTCTATTTTAACATGAAATTACGTTAATATTATTTGTTAATTCTTATTAACATCGTTTTAAAAATATATTAACGTATTTTTTCGTCTCCACATACATTCGACACTTGACTTTTAAAAGTAATTTTTTTTTTTTTGTTACACATCTGAAAAATATAACTTCCCTTTTGTTAGAAATTGTCCAAAAATTCCGTTAATTTTAATTCAAATTATTTCCTAAAAAAAAAAAAAACTTAATTTTTAAAAATTTAACTTAATTTTTTTTTTTCCAACTACTGAGAAAATTTTATTTCAGCAAAGACAAATTTCTGTTGAAATTACCGTTTCTAATTCCCCCCCCCCTCGCGTATTACTTTTTCATTTTTATTACTTAACTTAACATTGCTTTTTCGTTGATAATTATTTTTAAGCCCATGAATGTGTGACTAGAGAGAGAAAGGATTGGTCTTCAACAAAAAATTAAAAATGTTTCCTAATTATTGTTTTTTTTTTTTTTTTTTACTTAATCTTTTCTTTCTTATCTATTTTTAAAATTTCCAGCTGCTAAGTGGACCCTCTGACTTGATTTTCTTTTTTTGTATTGACCCTCCTATCTAATTCTAGAAGGACAAGTTGAATAACTATGAAACGGACCTCCGTTTTGTTGATCCTCGGGGTTAATTAAGGTTTGTCAGGGAACAAAACCACACTCAATCCATCCAACCCAGCAATGGCTTTTTTTTAGATCTGTTTTATTTACGATCCTTGAATTAATGGTGAATTTAAAAATCAAATTCACACTTTATTTTTGTAATACGCCTTTATTCGAAGATTTACAATAAATTTAATTTAGTTTTTGAAGCCTTTTTCGGGGTATCCGTCTCAGAATTGTCGATTACATCATGTGTGTGATATTATTACTTAACTTATTAATGAAACGAATCTGACTTTGCCAATTAAAATTAAATATTTGTAAAAATTTTAAAAAATTAATCTGATGGCATCAATTCACCTAACCAAATGTCCAATTTAAATGAATAAACAAGTAGTTTAAAAAAAAAAAAAAAAAAAGTGATGTAAAAATGAAATTTTTCTTTTTTTTTCAAAAATGTCTTTCCAGTCTTTCATTGCAATGTAATTATTTTTTATAAAAAAAAAAAATCTAAAAATAAAATACTTCCAGAAACTATTTGAGGAATATAAGTTGATTTAAAATTAATTTGATTTGAAACATTTGTTGCGGGGCTGATAAGGATGTCCCCCCCCCCCGCAAGCATATAGAAGAAAGGTGAGAAACATGTAGCGGACCGGCGGGTTAATGTGAGGATAAAATCTCTGGACTAAGACTTCCTGCTGGCCAGTCCCGCTACATGGTAATGTTGGACTATGATGGAGTCCAAAGAAAGCAAAAATAAAACGAACAAGACAGATATATATGTACAAAACAATTATATATTAATGACAGATTGATACATGAATTTACGAATACATCATTTAAAACATGAATAAAGCGTTAGTGTCTGTATGGAAAGTTGTTTGTGTGTGTGTTGAATGTCCGTACGGGTGAATTTTGTTTTTAGCGTGTTCCCGGAACATGGGAAACGCTGGTTGTGTATTAGAGTTCACATATTGGAGATGTTAAGAGAAAGTTTTTGTATCTCGCCCCACGTGGGCGAAGCTGTGGGAAGAGAAAGAGGTGAAAGGGCAGCCCGTATTTATACTCCCGGGAGAGAGAGAGACCCCTGGTGAAAGGGTTACGAAACGAAGAGGAGATAACCTGATAAACAACTAAGACAATGAGAGGACAAAGGCAGAGGTATATGAAACAAACGTCTAATTTATTGATCCAAAGTGTACAAGAGTGTACCCTGGAGAAGTGTGTTGTGTTGGGTCCGGTAGGACTGGTTTCTTTCAGAGAAGTTGGTTCGGTTGTATCGGCGACGCGAGTGTAGAGTTGGTCGTCAGCGGTAGCTGGTCGACTACCGGATGGGAGAGTCGGCAGTAGCTGGTTGGTTGAAGACGTACGAAGGGTCGGTTAGGACAAGTCCCTAAACAGGGCCGAGTTGAAGTGCTGTTACGACTTCCCGGGCGGATCAACCCCAGTAACGGGGTTGCGCTGAAGTATAACACTTGACGCTGGCGTCAGAGAGGAGATACGCCTTCCGCAGAAACGTGATCACGCCGAAGAGTATTCTCTCGACAAAGCACCGGAAGTTCACAAAGGTAGCGTACTACACTTTGATCCAGGCCACCAGGCCGAGCAGCTCTGATTTGGACAAAAAAAAGGAGCTAATAATATGTAAAACGATTTATTTAAGTACTCCCTGGCTAGAGGAAGTAGAAAACCGTAAATATTAAAATAATCCCAAAGTTGTTCGATGTTTGAGAATCACTGCCTAATCCGATGCTTACAAGGTACTGTTTAGAGTCAACAATATTGGCCGGTCGTTCAGTTTCTCGCATGCTGCTCGACTTAAATCAGTGAGATCATGGGTTGTCAAGGTCGTTTTCCTAGGAAGCGGCTAATTTGTGGCCACGACAAAGCTCTTCTCCTAGAGAATTGATCATATCAATTCATAATAATATTTATGAAGGTCCTTAGGGAAAGTGACCCCCCTCCTAGATCTGGTTTGCTGCACAGGAGTCACTGGGGTGTCGTCCAATGTCTGCGGTTTTGCGTGTGCTGGGTTCACTGGTGTGGTGTCGGGCATCTACGGAGCCGGGTTTGCATTGTACTGTTGCTTCTCCAGAAAGGCAGGTTTGGTCTGATCAATTGCAACGGTGTCAGTTGTGTTGGCACGCTTGATCGTAAGGTGCTTGTCGGTGCACTGAACAACCTGAAATGGACCTTAGTATGCCGGTGTGAGTGGTTGAGGGATATATGAATCTGTTGGTTGCTGTCGCAGAGGTGCATACTTAAGCAGAGCCATTCTGTGGCGGAGTTCCTCGACGAAAGGAGTCGTTGGTTTTGAAGGCATCTCTAGGGAGTCGTTGAAATATTCACCAGGCAGTGCAAGAGGTGTACCGAAAACTAGTTCGGTGGGTGAACAACCTAAGTCCTCCTTCACGGTGTTCCTCAATGCTAGGAGAATTAAAGGTAGGCTGTCCACCCAATTGGTAGTGTCAGGTCTAGTGGCCAGGGGGGTTTTAAGGGACCTATGAAACCTCTCGACTAAGCCGTTGGTGCACGGATGATAAGCGGTAGTTTTTATGTGCTTGGCACGGAGTAGGTTGGTAAACTCCCGAAAAAGGGACAGCTGGAAGTGAGCCCTCCAGTCAGTCGTGATGACTTGAGGCATTCCGAAAGTTCCAATCCACTCTCTCAGGATGGTCTTGGAGACGGTGTTTGCAGAAGTTTCTTTTATAGGTATGGCTGTCGGCCATCGCGAAAAACGATCCACGACAGTCAGGAGATACTGGTAATTCTGACACATCGGCAGCGGTCCCACTAAGTCTACGTGTATGTGTGAGAACCGTGCATCGGGATTGCTGAAAGTGTCGACGGGGGATTTAGTGTGTCGGTGGACCTTGCATTTCTGGCACTCCAAGCACGTGGACACCCATTCTCAGATGTCCGCATTCATGTTCGGCCAAACGAATCGGCTTAGTAATTAGTTTGACTGTGGCTCTCTTACTCGGATGAGATAGCGCATGGAAATGTTGAAATACCTGCCTACGAAGTGTTGGTGGGATGTAGAGCCTAGAGGTTGGCTAGGCTGGTGTCATAGTACAGGGTGTCGTTGCTAAAAGATGCAGGGAACTCCCGAAGTTTTAAGGAAGTTTTTGAAAGCATGTCTTGAAGCGTGGGGGTCGGATTTTTGTTCAGCGGCTATAGAATCCTAACCCAAGATGTCGGTTTGAAGAGATTGCATTCCCGCTCGAGATAGTGTCAGCGACTACGTTATCCTTCCCCTTTATGTGACGAATGTTGGTCGAGAACTGTAACAGGTAGTCGAGATGCCGGATCTCGCGGGCTGTGTACTTGTCAGAGTTGTTACTCATCGTGGTCGTCAGCAGTTTATAGTCGGTGTAGATAGTAAAATCTCGGACTTCCAGTGCCGGAAATGCTTGACGCCCAGGTAAATGGCCAGCAGCTCCCGAGAGAAGGTGCTGTATTTTCTCTGGGCTGGCGAAAGCTTGGCCGAAACGAATGCGATTGTTTCGCGTTGTGAATTGAATTCCTGTTCAACCACCGTGCCAATCTCCTGCATCCAACGCATCGGTTGTCAGAGACGGTTGCATCTTCGGATCGTCGCTAATATGCGAAAGCTGGGTGAAATATGCTAATGTGGCCTTCGCCGTATGGAATGCACGCAGAGCATCTCCCTCCAACGTGATGTCCTTATTCTTTCTCTGCAGCAGGTTCGTCAGTGGCTGGAGAATGGTTGCACAATTGACGATGGAAGTTGATCATACCGAGGAAACGTCGCAATTGTTTGATGGACGCTGGTGTAGGAAAATCACGGATTGAACTGATCTTGTCTGGCAGAGGTGCTATGCCGTTAGTGTCATTGTGGTGTCCGAGAAAATCAACACTGGGTGCCCCGAAAACGCCGTAGTGTGAGAGTCACTGGAAAACTTCTCGGAGGTGTTGCCTGTGAGAGTCGGCGTCTCTACTAGCCACCAAGATATCGTCGATGTAAGCATAGATGTGCGGTAGTCCACGCAGGACTTCATCTATGAGCCGTTGGTAGGTCTGGGCAGCGTTACATAGACCGAATGGCATTTTTAGAAACTCATATAGGCCAAACGGTGTTGTGACTGCCGTCTTAGGGACGTCTTCAGCAGCGATGGGGATTTGATGGTAAGCCTTTGTCAGGTCGGTTTTTGAAAAGATGTGATCACCCTCTAATCCGGACGCAAAATCATGGTATGAGGGTCCGGGTAATGGCCTGGTACGGTCGATGCGTTTAATTTTCTATAGTCGACACATATCTGATATTCCTTGCTGCCAGGTTTAGGTACTAAGTGCGGTGGCAAGGCGTAAGGGCTATCAGAAGGACGAATGATGCCGTCGCTCAGCATTTTGTTGAACTGTTCCTTGATGTACGCCAGTTTGTGTGGTGCGAGTCGTCGTGGGTGGGAGTGTGCAGGCGGACATCTAGTCCTGATGTGGTGCTGAGTTTGGTGGTCACCTGAAGCAGTGGTTTGGAGTGGGAGCGTTATATATTTAAACTCTTTCAGGAGATCCAAATACGCGCGACCATGGCATGTTGCAACGCTGATTCCTGTGGAGCTTTAACGAGTAGGTGGACCTAGGACACAGAAATTCGTAGTTGTGTCAGATAGGGTCCTAGAGTTCATGTGGACCACTAGTGCGTAATGCACCAGGAAATCTGCTCCGAGGATGGGTATCTTCACGTTGGCCACGGTGAATGTCCAAGTGAAGTCACGTCTTAAGTCGATGTTCAGAGTGAGGGTCCTCTCTCCGTATGTGTCGATCGCGGAACCATTCGCAGCTCGTAGTTTGAACAGGGTGGGCTTAGCGGTGAGGTCATTTTGACAGGGTACCACACTGATAGCCATACCTGTGTCGACTAGGAATTTCAGTTTGTTCCGATGATCGCCGACGTAGAATAGACGACATTGCGTGTTGTCACCAGATGAGTTAGTCGTCGCCAATCTCTGGTTTACTCATTTCCCCGGGCTGACTGGTGTGTACAGGGAGGTTTACAGTTCCTGGCTCCATCGGCAAATGTGCAATGAAACCAACAAATGCTCTGATCGCTTCACCGGTCTCGGCTGGGGGTTCGCCTCCATTGTCGCCAAGATGGGGTTGGTTTCCTTGTCCATGGGTGCAGAGATCTGGATTTCTCAAATTTGTCGTTGCAGGTTGGCCAACGCCCGTTCTGTCTCACTCCGCTCGTAACGTTCGTGCTTTGCTGCTTCGGGGGTGTGGACTGCGTTAATGCCATGGTCGACCTGTGCAAAAACCAGGTCAGCGGATTCTGCCAAATCATCCAAGGGTGTGGCTCTCGTCATTGGGGCAATAATCTGAGCGACTGATTTGGGCAAACGCTCCAGCCATAAGCCGCGAAGAACTTTTTCTGACACATTGTGTTTTCCTAGCTGGTTCCTCGTATACCAGAGAAGCTGGGTTGGCGTCTTGTCACCTCTGGTGACGTTCCGTAAAATCTCCTGAATCATGTCCTCCTCGGAACACCCAATACACTTGAGGATCGCTTCCTTTAAGTGCTCGTATGGTTCATGTTCGCACAAATCAGAGAGGACATCTGACATCTCGTCCATCATATTGGATGGGAGTTTCTGCGTCACACTTGCGAATCTCGCCCGCTGTGAAGTGATGTGTAACATGGAAAAGATCGATTCTACCTGCAAAAACCAGTTCTTCGCATTATGGTGGTATGCAGCTAGTGGTATGATTGCAGCCGTCATGTCGGAAGAATCACTTTTGACCGACTGCGTCAACACTTAGCTGTCTCACGTCGGGAAATCACCACTTGCTGCGGGGCTGATAAGGATGTCGGCCCCGCAAGCTTATAGCAGAAAGGTGAGAAACAGCTAAGACAATGAGAGGACAAAGGCGGAGGTTTATGAAACAATAAACGTCGAATTTATTGATCCGAGTCGAAGTAGTGATATGACTTTCCACCGTGGAGACGGGGTCTCGCTGATGTGTGTCACTTGACGAAAGCGATAGTCCCTAAACAGGGCCGAGTCAGAGCGGTGTTACGACTTCCAGGGCGGATCAATCGCAGTAACGGGGGTCGTGCTGAAGTGTAACACTTGAAGCTGGAGTCAGAGAGGAGATACGCCTTCCAGGGCGGATCGACCACGGAAACGGGATCATGCCGAAGAGTATTCTCTCGACAAAGCACCGGAAGCTCACAAAGGTAGCGTACTACACTTTGATCCAGGCCACCAGGCTGAGCAGCTCTGATTTGGACAAAAAAAGGAGCTAATAATATGTAAAACAATTTATTCAAGTACTCCCTGGCTAGAGGGAGTAGAAAACCGTAAATATTAAAATAATCCCAAAGTTGTTCGATGTTTGAGAATCACTGCCTAATCCGATGCTCACAAGGTACTGTTTAGAGTCAACAATATTGGCCGGTCGTTCAGTTTCTCGCATGCTGCTTGACTTAAATCAGTGAGATCATGGGTTGTCAAGGTCGTTTTCCTAGGAAGTGTCTAATGGCAGCCGTGACACATTTTAAGTTTTAAATATCGCAGAAGTGCTTTTTTTTTTCTACACACAGGTAGCTGTTTTATATAAAGCTGTTGACAGATTGATGACAGATTTAATGTTGTTCTACGTTGGCATTAACTGTAAAAAGAGAAAAAAGAAATAATTGAGTATAACGTTGTCACTCTTCTTATGCTGTGTAGGAATTCCTGCACCTACAAAAAAAACTCCAAGTTTTAAAATGTTGGTGTTTGATGATTTGTAAACTTTTCAATTTTTTTTTTTTTTTACTTAATATCTAAAAGGATGAAATTAATACAGAATTTTAAGATTTAAAACTTTAAATTATTTAAAAAATGTTAAAAATTCTTGTAATAACACATTGAAAAATTTTCTTAAGGCAATAGTGTCCATATAATGTATTTTATACATAAAAGCCAAGTTTTTCTAATTTAATAATGTCTTAGTTTTATTGCATTTTTTAAAAATTGAGAATAGATGGGGAGGTGGATGACCCCCCCCCCCCATCCCCAAAAAAAAAATTTCGTGATTTAAGTTCTCTGAGGACTTGTCCTTATAGTTAATGTAAGCATTAAGTGCTACAAAAAAGAATTTGTTAAACTTTGTACAATTAAGTGGTGGGGGTTAAGAGATGCAAAACATTTTTTACAAAGATTTTCTGAAAAAGAAACCTTTGAAAAAAATAATTTACTTCATTTGTGAATAAGTCCTGAGAGTTTCATTAAAATCCAATTATCAGATTTTTTGCAAGAATTTCCAAATCTGTCTTGCACAGTAAAAAGAATCTAAAATTTCCCAAACTAATGCATTGACACTGGATTAACAAGAATTTGAAAGCCTCTAAAAAGTATTGAAAAATATAATTTAATCAAAATCCTTTGATCATTCCTCTTAAAAAGATTTTGATTTCATTTTTACTTTTTGCTTTCTGACTAAATTAACATGTTCATGTTTTTTGATTAAGAAAAATCAATTTTGTTTCTCTAGATTAACCATGAGTCAAAGCCCCAAAAGTATTCCATCTGCAGTCCTTCAACCCAACAGGTAAAGTTGTTTTATTCCTAATACTCTACTTATTACAAGATTTGAATGTTCTCAGTCTGAAATTTTTCTCTTTTTCTTTTCCACTTTTGCTGTTCCATGCTATGCAAGTTGTAGTACAGTCCGACTTTAATCTGGCACCCTTAGCACCTGACTCCTTCCAGATGATAAATCACTACCAAAAAAAAACAAAAAAACTAAACCTATTCTTGTCATCTCATTCTACATGCATTGCTGTGTTATCCAAAGTAGAAGAAAGCTAAAAAACCGAAAAATAAAACAATCGTGCTTACACTTTGTTTCATGCAATACAAAAACCTTACACCCCCCCAAAAAAACGCCTAAAACCGTATATATATATATATATATATATATATATATATACTCACATGCAGTTACATCAATGAACAAGGCTGTATCACCATAACACTCTACTGCTGCAGGATGTTGTGAATGTGTGGGGTGGGGGTACCCTCATAGTCTCTCAATGAACTAATGGCAGATGATTCAAAAGGTGCTGGACCACAGTGCCAGGTTAGAGGTCAAACTATACAGGGGAATTATTACTTTGACTACTTCTTTTGCCACCGCAACTGATGCTGACATCATATATTCTTACTACCTTACTTAACACACGACCCAATGTCTCCAACATGTGATAGGGATTAGTATATCAAATGAATCTTGGCTCCATATCAAAATATCCAAGTGAAGCACATGTACAGACGAGGACGCTACTAACATTGGGTTATAAAACGGGTCACTGTAGCAATTGGGATCCAGCAGTATTCATTACAACAACCTCTTGTCAGTCCCAACCAAACCATGACATTCTTTACTTCAGGCCAAGTCATCATGCAACTCATGGCTAGAACTGGAGGCAGATCTCAAATCTCTTCATTCCATTGGGTATTAAGATTTTTCTTTTTTCGTTTTCGTTTGTAATAGTTTGATACTGTTGTCAGCTGAAGTATTTTAAAGTAGAGATTAAAGCATACTTCATTTTTCTTGATCTTTACCTTGATACATAGTTTTTCTTTGTCCTCTTAGAATCTATATAGAATCTATACAATGGTGTTAAAAAAAACGTTATTTGCATTTTAATGTTTGAATTGTCAATGTAAAAGCAACTTTAATTAAACTATTGTCATAATCTTTTAATGGTTATAGAAATACTGAGAAAAGAATTCTTAAACTTGTAGCAGCAGGGGTTTTGTATATTTTTACAATATCTAAACGTATCTGATTAAATTTATGGTAATGTAATTAACATTACATAATGTTCTAAAATCATTTTTCATTAATTATAAAATATTACATTTACTCCTAATTTGTTCTTTAAGCTAAAAATTAAATTTTTTTTTATTTTATTTTTTTTTTATAACTTTTTGAAAAACAAATTACTGTATATATTCATATCATGTGACTTTTGAAGACCTGCTTTTAAGGGGATCGCAACATGCACAAGATATAAAATTGGCGTATGTACTGCTGACCCTGGCTACGCCGTTGACCAAACACTATATCCATTTACTATAGTAAAATTAGCTTCAAAATTTGGTCTTCAAAGTTCACATGATATGCAAGTATATACAGTAAATAAAAAGAAATTTATCAGTGTGTTGTAGAGAAAAACATTGACTTTATCTAACAAATAATAGCATCTTTAAGTAAATTTTACAGTATAATAACCAAATATGTTTTAGTCAGAAATATCATTTGAATTTTGAATTATATCATTAAAATTCTTTCTTGGGAGAGACTTTGTAACAGTTCTAATAAGGACTAAAAAACAATCTGATTTAATAGAATGATTTCTTTAAATCAAGTAAAATTAAAGTGGTATAAAAATTCATGCTTTTACATTTGTTAGAAATGATATACAGATTAAACAAAAATGATTCATCATTAATGTATTTAGTCTATGAAAAAAAATTTTGTAGGGAAGAATAATTAGCTTCCAAGTGTGTTTTTTTTTTTTTGTTTTTTCTTCATCTTAATCAAAAACGATAGTTAAAAAATTCCTTCAATTAAATAAGCTGAAATTATTCTAAATGCAAAAAGCTAAATTTTCTTCAGCCAACAACACCAGTGAATTATCAGGAACCAAATCAAAATTAAAAATCTTTGTTTCCAGTGAAACCACAAGGTTTGTGAAAGGTCTTGTATGATGACTTGGCTTGAAGTAATGGACAGCATGCCCAAAATCATTATTCTTTTCTAAAAAGAAATTAACTCTACTAGTTTAACCTGCCATCAAAAATGACACCAATATTTAATTTTAAAATTGCATCATGCTTAAAAAATGTCAATTTCTTGTTTTTATAAGGAATTGACATTTTGTTCACATTTGCATAATTATTTGTACATTGTGAGAAGAAAAATGAGAATATGATTTAGAAAAATGATAGACAAAAAAACGAGTCCTCCGTGTGGATTATTGTATATCTCACATACATTTTCTGAGCTATGGTTTCATTTAATACCCAAGCCTTTCATAATTGTCTCCCTTGAATTCAACTCTGAGTGATAATCATAAAGATACATAAAATCTCCCTTAAAATAAAAATGTCCAAAGAAAGCTAATCCACTCATAATTCCATCAACAAAAACATTATCATGCAATGAAGTCCTTCGAGAGGACAAAATCTGTTACACAGAATTATTCTCCACTTTGTCATTTATTTGCCAAACATTGTTCTGATAGAAATTTATGCATTTTATTCTCCGTTAATATATTCAATAGACTTCCTTTATTATGAAAGGAGATTCAGTTGGATTGTTTTGAATTGTCTAAAGTGCCATTAGTGGTACACCTATGGGCAAATGATCCAAAATCAGAGGTCCATGGCACCGTGCCATGTCCCAGATTTGTGCCTTTTTTCTTCAAAGCCCAAGGTGTCCAAATCTTCCTTTGCAGCTTAAATGGGTGGGTGGCGGTTGGACAGTTTCTTTCTCTGAGGTGAAAAGCGAATTGGATTTGAAGTTACCTTCTGGCTTTTTGTAGAAAGAGGCAGGACCTACAATGCAGCATGTGGTTTGAAAACTGGTTGCCAATCAAGACTATAGGGCCCGGTCTGCCCTGTTGGTGGGGAGAGATGGATTCATACGTAGGAAAACGATTTTAAAACAGAATCTGGGTTTTTAACGTAATTTTCAATAATAACTAAACTTTTTTTTAATTCTTCCAAAACTTAATAATTGTCTCTCTGATTTTCTTAAACATTTTAATAAATATAATAATAATATAACATAGTTATTTCCTTTTAGTTTTTTACAAATATTTGTAGTTATTTTCTTTTATAAAACCCGAAAAATAATTAAGAAAAAAAATGCTTGCATAAAAAGTGGGTTGTCCTTTTTTCTGAGAATATGTTGGCTAGTCTATTTTTAAAATGTTTTAAATTTTCCGCAGCTTGGTCATACCCACAGATCTATAGCTGAAGTGGAAATGGAGAAGACAGACACTAATTGATGAGAGAGAGAAATAAACACATTCATTTCCTTTAAGATCTCACTCAATTTACAAGTAACAGATTGTAAACAACTTGTAACCTTGTTTTATGAATATGAAAGAAAAATAAATGCTATCACATGCCTACCATACAATTTAGAAATAAGGGAAAAAAAAAAATTCTCCAAAAACACCATTCTATGAAAAATACTAGTTTGTCTAATCTTACTGTTATGCAGCAATTCTCCCAGATTAATAATTACTTCATCTTCAGTTCTTCACCATTGTAAACAAATTAAAATTGAACAAAAAATCCTTTAATAACATTAACTATCAATGATTATTTTTTCATATTTTATTTATATTTTATAATGTAAACCAGTTGTATGAATAAGCAACAATTTGCAAAGATTTGAATCAAGTCAATAGAGTGACTCAACCTCGAAAGTTGGCTTTGCTCCTAAAACAAAAAATACAAAACTAGTATCTGAAATCTGTGCTAAGGCCAGAGTAGAGCAATTTCCTGATGACTTTTATGCAGAAGAAAATGTTATTTTACAAATTCTGTCTCCATGGTGTTGTCATATTTAGGGTTGACACAAAGATCACATTCAAATCAAAAACTCATTTGACAAAAAGTCAGCTCAACTGAAACGGAAGACAATCACCACTTTGTGGAAGTATAAAGAGGTACAAGATGATTTTGTCTTTTTTTTTCTTTTTTTAAATTTGCACTTTGTCTGACTTTACCCTACACAAAATGAGGCCATTCATATTAAAACATTGTTAAGAAGGTGATGCTATTCCAAGTGTCAGTTGTGTTAGGAAACTTCATCTACCAAAATTGTTTGCTTGTCACTTTGCTGCCCTGAAAGCCAAGCTTGCTAATCAATCAGCCAGCATCATAGCAGCTGAAACAACTGTCGAAAGCACAGCCTTTTTTAATGTAATTGCAAGTGTTTGTGGGGAGTCATTTCTCATTGATGTTATAACCTTGGGAGAATGCAATTCAAACCGTAAGTCAAGCGTGCATCCAAGCTGTAAATCCTGTTGATATTGCATTTGAGGATATTATTGCCTTTGTAATCGATTCTGCAGCCTATTGCAAAAAAGCTCGTAAGGAAGTGTTGTCAAACATCTTCAACAGTTGCCATGTGTTGCGCTTAGCAGATTTAAAATTTTGTTGAAGTATTTTCACACTGGCCAGTATTTGATAATATTACCCAGCTCACTACTTTCATCAAATCAACCATTTTTAAAAGCCTAGTTGGGAAAAAACGATACTTAAAATGGCTTGAAGGTTCTTTGCCGAAGGAACAAGTGAGACTACCCCCTGTACCAGTGGCAACCAGATGGAATTCCTGGTTTACTGCAGTCAAATATCACTCATCTTTTGTAGAGTTTTATGAAGCATTCTTTAAGCAAGAAAAGAGCCAAGGCATTGCAGTAGATGGGTTTCTAGAATTAGATGATAGTCAACTACATCATGCCTCTTACCATAATTTGCACCTAAATCTGCATTTTATAAATAAGAACTGCACTCGTTTAATAACAGCTTTGACAAATTTAGAAGAAACTAAGTCTCCATTTGTATGTAACATGATGGAGGATGTAAAACAGTATATGCATACTGGTACATCAAACTCAACATTTGGCCTAGAAACTGTTTGTCTTCTGAACTAGAAAACACAGATAGGGAGAGTTCTCTCAAATTTACAAGATTTTTTTCAGCACATCTTTCTTGAAACTGAATAAATACCTGGCTACCCACCCTGTGTATAACTTTTACAAGGCAGCTCACCTATTTGATTCTAGACAGCTGACCTGTATAGGCCATGATTTAGACAGTTTTGCAGCCATCAGGGATTTGCAATGTCCTACTGATCTTTTTGAAGAATTCCAAATCTATGTGAATTACCAAGATGATTTATCAAATCTTTTTAATATCCCATTTTGGAATGCAAATAAGAGCAGATTTCTTCTTTGGAACAGATTGCCAATAAGGCCATATGGATGCCGGTTACCAGCATAGATGCTGAATGTTCATTTTCTCAGTATAAACATTTACTCAAACAACGTGAAAGTCTTACCCCCTGACAACACCAAGCAACTCACAATGTTGTATTACAATGGAAATTTAGAGAAGATTGGAAGATTAGATATTTCCCAAATTAAGAAATTCACATTTTAAATTTGAGCAGTCTTTCAACTTGGGATAAGTTGTTTTATTTAAACTTTGAATTAATAAGTCTAATTTGTTTTGATATTTTGTTACAAAGATTCAGTTATGGTTTAATTACTGTTTTGTAAAATTTTAGTCAGAATGTTTGACTTTATTCAGATATTTATTAGATTCAAATTATTTGCAGTTGATACTTTAAATGTGGAGATATATATATATATATATATATATATATATATATTATGAATAAATCTAAATACTTAAAGCAAAAACAATTTGAATGTGTTCTTAAAGAAGGAAGCTCTTATTAAATGTTCAACCTTAACGATAATTATGCACTGTAACATTCCATTGTTTTATTGTCTAGTCATATTTTGGGGGGTGGGGTTACATATAATTTATTTTGGGACTTGGATTTTAAAATTTGAAAAAAGATATTTGCTATTTCTTTCTATGCAATAAAACTTTAAATTATGTTTTTGTTTTCAGGTTTAATAATAATTATAGCGCATTGTATTGCAATTTTCTCATAAAATTCTATAAAAATGGAAAAAATGAAACTTCCCAAAAGTAAAAATGGAAAAAAATGGAATTTAACAAAAGTGGAAATAGAATCAAAGAAAATTTGAAGCGGGAAATCATGGGCACTACATTTTTTTTTTCTCCCACCCCACCCAAGAGTTAACACCGATGTGAACTCTACACTCTGTTTCCAACCACTATGCATTACGCTGACATACCTTGTATATTTGAGATAAAAAATGAGGGTGGGAGGTGATTGAAACTGAGCTAATTTGGAGGGGAGGGAGACAATTTTCATTTAAATTCCTTTTCCTTTAGACACCTGGAAAGCACATTCATTAAAATGAATATTTTTTATTAATGTTAATCCAAGACCTAAGAGCTACTCAAGGTAGAGGGTTAGTGAGTGGTGGTGTTGCATGAGCATAAGGCAAGAAGTGAAGTTCATGGAGCTATGCAGAAAGGGTCATAGCTAACTCAAGATTTGAAGAGGTAGATTGATGTGATTCGGGAGGGGATACAGAACAAATGCAAGGGGGGGAAAAGGATAGACCTCTAATCCTGTTAATTTGTTCATTTTAAGCTTACAAACTGTTTTACGAGATACATTAAGTATTGTACCTATAATAAACGAGAATGATAGTGCCGAGTACATCTTTTCAAATGTGTGTGTATGTGTGTGTGTGTGTGTGTGTGTGAAATTAAAATTAGTGAATAACTCTTCCAGCTGTTCAGAATTAAATAGATCAAAACATTGTTCAGCATTTCATCAGATAGAGGCTGAATAGGATTCTTTATACTCTTAGAATGGCTTTTGGTCAGGATCAAATGGTAATAGGTCAAGTGCCCAGGGATATTGTACAAGAAACATGAGGTCAGGGTTCAAATTTTCTTCGTTTCATGTAGAGATGATATTGTAACTTTTTTTTTTTTTTCTTTTGCAGAAACTATGACTTTAAGGTACCTTTTGCTCCGGGTTTGGCCAAATCATCTGAAGATGGAAATAACTGGCGCCAGTCCCCATCGCTCAGTATTCCAAATTCCCCATGCCGATCTCCGTTAAAGCAAGAGCTTAATGATGAGAACTGTAATCCAGACAAGGCACTTCAACCTGTTCCTGTTAGGTCTGCACTGCAAATGGACACTCCAGGGAAACACCTGACTGAAATCTGTAGCAAATTTGCATCTTTGCAATTATACACACCCGATTCTGGTTATAGCGGAAAGAGTGAGGAAACAACAAAGGCTCTAAAGACAAAACTTCCATTTTCCGAATCCTTTGCCGAAGCTAGCAAAGTCTGTGAAGAGTTAGCACCTGCCGGCAAAGAGTTTCCTCCTACAGAACGGTCTACAATGACCTTGGTCATTACAGATGAGGATGAAGAATACTTTATGGATGCTTCTGAATATCTGGATTGTGAAGGAAGCTATGACCAGGTGTCTAGTGAAAGCTCACCGCAGAGACGTAAAACAATTGGACTAGAAAATACCGTGACTTTCTCTGAAGAAGCTGGCACAGACCAGTTGGCCGAAACTGATGATAATGTCTTGTTAACTGCGGACAGAGTGTCGGAAATCGATCAGCTGAAATTCAAGGAATCTGAATATAATTGTGATGACCAAATTGGAAATGTACAAGAGTCCAAGGAAGAAAATAAAGCTGATGTAACTAATGAGAACTTTAACAAAACAAATGAACCTATGACATGTGTTGATAAAACAATTGACAGTTGCCAGACATTTGGTGGCCTGAAAGAGCCAGGGATGACAAATGTACAGACTGTATATCAAAATCTACCTAAATCTGCCACTGATGATAAATGTAAAGTGGATTTGAATTCTTCCCAGACGACATGTAAATCTCTGAGTGAAGAAGCAGATATTGGAACTGGTTCAAATAGGTATGCAATAGAAAAAAAAACGGAATTGCTGCAAGACGTAGATCCTTTGCAGACAGGCAAACAACCTGGCAACATGGAAGTAGTGTCTGTGGAGGCAGGGGTGGCACCCCCGGACAGCGTCGAGTCTGAGGCCGAGTCCTCCTCCGCTGCGGAGGTGGTGGTGGCACCCCCGGACAGCATCGAGTCTGAGGCCGAGTCCTCCGCTGCGGAGGTGGTGGTGGCGGCACCCCCGGACAGCGTTGAGTCCTCCTCCGCTGCGGAGCTGGTGGTGGCGGCACCGCCGGAGAGCGTCGAGTCTGAGGCTGAGTCCCTAGCTGCGGAGATGGTGGTGGCGGCACCACTGGACAGCGTCGAGTCCTCCTCTGCTGCGGAGGTGGTGGTGGCGGCACCCCCGGAGAGCGTCGAGTCTGATGCCGAGTCCTCAGCTGCGGTGGTGGTGGTAGCACCTCCGGAGAGCGTCGAGTCTGTGGCCGAGTCCTCCCACGCTGCGGAGGTGGTGGCGGCGGCACCCCGGGAGAGCGTCAAGGCCGAGTCCCCCGCTGCGGAGATGGTGGTGATGGCACCCCCGGACAGCGTCGAGTCTGAGGCCAAGTCCTCCGCTGCAGAAGTGGTGGTAGCACCTCCGGAGAGCGTCGAGTCTGAGGCCGAGTCCCCCGCTGCGGAGATGGTGGTGGCGGCACCACTGGACAGCGTCGAGTCCTCCTCTTCTGCGGAGGTGGTGGCGGCGGCACCTCCAGAGAGCGTCGAGTCTGATGCCAATTCCCCCGCTGCGGAGATGGTGGTGGCGACACCCCCAGACAGCGTCGAGTCTGAGGCCGAGTCCTCCCAAGCTGCGGAGGTGGTGGCGGCGGCACCCCCGGACAGCGTCGAGTCTGAGGCCAAGTCCTCCGCTGCAGAAGTGGTGGTAGCACCTCCGGAGAGCGTCGAGTCTGAGGCCGAGTCCCCCGCTGTGGAGATGGTGGTGGCGGCACCACTGGACAGCGTCGAGTCCTCCTCTGCTGCGGAGGTGGTGGCGGCGGCACCTCCAGAGAGCGTCGAGTCTGATGCCAATTCCCCCGCTGTGGAGATGGTGGTGGCGGCACCCCCAGACAGCGTCGAGTCCTCAGCTGCGGAGGTGGTGGTAGCACTTCCGGAGAGCGTCGAGTCTGAGGCCGAGTCCTCCTCCGTGGCGGCGGCGGCGGCACCCCCGGAGAGCGTCGAGGCCGAGTCCTCCGCTGCGGAGGTGGTGGTAGCACCTCCGGACAGCGTCGAGTCTGAGGCCCAGTCCTCCTCCGCTGCGGAGATGGTGGTGGTGGCACCCCCGGACAGCGTTGAGTCTGAGGCCAAGTCCTCCGCTGCGGAAGTGGTGGTAGCACCTCCGAATTGCGTCGAGTCTGAGGCCGAGACCTCCGCTGCGGAGATGGTGGTGGTGGCACCCCCGGAGAGCATAGAGTCTGAGGCCGAGTCCGCCACCGCTGTGGAGGTGGTGGTGGCGGCACCCCCGGACAGCGTAGAGTCTGAGGCTGATTCCTCTGCTGCGGAAGTGATGTTGGTGGCACCCCCGGAGAGCATCGAGTCTGAGGCCAAGTCCTCCTCCGCTGCGGAGGTGGTGGTGGCAGCACCCCCGGAGAGCGCCGAGTCCCCCGCTGCGGAGATGGTGGTGGCGGCACCCCTGGACAACGTTGAGTCTGAGGCCGAGTCCTCCTCTGCTGCGGAGATGGTGGTGGCGGCAGCCCCAGACAGCGTCGAGTCTGAGGCCGAGTCCTCCGCTGCGGAGGTGGTGGTGGTGGCACCCCAATCAGAGAAGAAGCTTGAAACGATTGATGTTGCCCCGTCTGCAGTAGAGAAAAAGCCCGACTCTATTGAGGATATTATCGATCCCTTCCAGACTGGCAAACAATTAGCCAACTCTCCTGTATGCAAGAAACCTGGAACTGCTGATGATGTGGTTCCATCTGCAGTAGAGAAAAGGCCCGAATCACTTGAGGATATTATCGATCCCTCCCAGACTGGTAAACAATTATCCAACTCTCCTGCATTTAAGAAGCCTGAATCTTCTGCTGATTCGGGTTTGGCTTTGGCAGAAAAAAATCCTGAGCTACTTGAGAATATTGTAGATCCTTTCCAGACTGGTAAACAATTAGCCAACTCTCCTGTATGCAAGAAGCCTGAATCTCCATCTGATATGGGTTTGGCTCCAGCAGAAAAAAATCCTGAGCTACTTGAGAATATTGTAGATCCTTTCCAGACTGGTAAACAATTAGCCAACTCTCCTGTATGCAAGAAGCCTGAATCTCCAACTGATATGGGTCTGGCTCCTGCAGAAAAAAAGCCTGAGCCACTTGAGAATATTGTAGATCCTTTGCAGACCGCTAAACAATTAGCCAACTCTGCTGTATGCAAGAAGCCTGAATCTGCTGATGTACTCCTTTCTTCAGTAGAGAAAAAGCCAGAATCACTTGAGGATATTATTGATCCCTTCCAGACGGCTAAACAATTAGCCAATTCTCCGGTTAGCAAGAAGCCTGAATCTGCTGATAATGTTGTTCCATCTTCAGAGAAAAATCCTGAATCACTTGAGGATATTATCGATCCTTTCCATTCAGGCAGACAATTGCCTAATTCTCCTGTATTCAAAATGCCTCAATCTGCTGATGTGGTCCCATCTGCAGTAGAGAAAAAACCCGAATCACTTGAGGATATTATCAATCCCTTCCAGACTGGCAAACAATTTCCGAACTCTTCTGTATATTTGACTAATGGATCTCCAGATAAGTTTGCTCATTTACATAAACAGAGTGAAGATGACTCTGTTGTTGTAATGCTTAATAACAAACATGTTATTTTTGAAGATAAAACCCATCTCTCTGGCCATCTTGATTCGTCTATCCCTAATTCCAAGTCTGTAGATGGATTGGGTGAAAAATTTGTTACACCCTCATGTGAAACCTCACTCCCAAGTGCAGGAAAGGCAACTGCTTCTCCCTCTGATGAAATGTTCCGTTCTGCAGCAGAAGGTATGTTTGTTTTGTCTTTTTTTTTTTTCTCTCTATATCTTATTAAAACTTCACTTTTTTTTTCTCATTAAAATTTAACCTTCAGTTTGAAGATTATTAATTTAAACTCTTTGAGATGCATTAATGATTTCTACTTACAGAAGCTTAATATTCTTGTACATTTATTCAACAGAACATTAGAATTGTTTTATACTTAATACATGGCTCAAGAGCCACTTAAAGTAGAGAGTTACTGAATGAGGTGTGTGATATGAATGTTAAAGGTGTCATCAGGATATGATTACGAGGCTGAAGAGAATAGTGATTCTCTTGATTTGAAGAAATGAAGATTATAATTTTCAAGGAAGCATCCACACTGGGGTCTTTGATAAAAGAGTTCTCATTAGGGGTGTCTATGGGGAACTTCCTCCTCCCAAATGAATTATGACATAGTATGGCAAGTCCTAGCTGTAAAGGTCTGAACTGGTGGAACGTGTGTGAACATTTGCCAGAGAAATAACAATAGAATATGTTTGCAACATTCTGTGGAGAAAGAGGCTGCAGAGTAGGAAACAAATTGTTCCTCTACAAGATTACATGAACAATTTTAACTCTCAAGGCTGGAGTGTGTTCTTGGTCATCTCCAGTCCAGTAGCCATGTTTGTTCAAAGCTTGAAGACTCATTCAATGCAACATCTTTTCCAGTTTCTTGATTCAAATTATACAATTTGCCACAAACGCAGAATTGTTTTATTTTTTATTTTTAAAATTCTTTCTCCTTACAGCACTTCTCTGCCTGTCTGACGCTTTCCCTCCTCCCCCCCCCCTAACATCAATATGACGATTATATTCTCTTGTCCTACCACCACCATAGTTTTATGCCTCATATATTCAATGCCATATTATCCTAGGTAAAACATTCCTCAAACTCGGAAGACTGTGGAAGCAGTAGAATGATAGATAAACTTGTATTTTCATTATTCGGACTATTGTCCTCATCTTTGTCACCATATTTATTACAACATTTCGGTTGTATTCTCTGGCCTTCCTCAGGTGGTTGTCCAAGGACACATGGCACAGTGGATAAAGGTGTTAGTTAATTCCAGTGACAGAACCCAAAGAGTGTGAGTTCAATATCTGGTTAAAGCGGTGGAGAACTTGGAGAGGGGAATTAACAGGAGATAACTGACATCAATTAGCCATTGATGGAGAAAACTTTCTAATGAAAAACTAGATTCAAGAGTTTGTGGAAACATTTTAAACATGAAAACCTGTGGAATTTTTTCAAAATCTATCTAGGAACTGCCTGATGAGTGGCAACAAGTCATTGGATATAATGGTGAATATATAACTGAACTACATTATTTACATTATTCGGACTATTGTCCTCATCTTTGTAGCCTTATTTATTACAATGTTTCGGCTGTTGTATGCAAAGGCCTTCTTCAGGTGGTTGGAATGTCAAACTGAACCCTTTATTTCGCTCACTGCGTTAGACTGTTCTAGTTCCATGTGCCATGTTTAATGGATATCAGTTATCTCCTGTTAATTTCCCTCTGAAAGTTCTCCACTGCCTTAACCGGGTATTGAACTCACACTCTTTGGGTCCTGTCACTGAATCTAACCAACACCTTTATCCACTGTCCTTAAAAACACATGGCACAGTAAATTAACAGGAGATAACTGATAATTGGCATCCATTAGACATGGCAGGTGGAACTAGAACGGTCTACCCCAGTGAGCAAAATAAAGGGTTCAGTTCGACATTCAACCACCTGAAGAAGGCCGGAGCGTACAACGGCTGAAACGTAATAAATATGGCGACAAAGATGAGGACAATAGTCTGAATAATGTACATATTTCCTCATCTCAGAAATATAGACAGAAAATTGTATTTATCAGATAATTGCTGCGTAATTGAATGAGAAAATGGGGGGGGGGGGCTATGTGAATCTCATTTTGTCCTTGAAAACGTTTTCAGACTCAATGTTTTTATTGATGGAATCCAGTAGGGGGGTAAAGAAGAAAATACAACAGATGTCAGTTGGAATCATACATTGAGAGAAATGTTGGAGATTTAGGGGCCACTTGACTTTCAGTTTAGATTTTACATTTTTGCCATCCACTCTGTCTATATGCACAAGGCAGCTGATCTCATTCACCTTCCTACAGCTTCTGTATCGGTCTTTAAACATGTCACATTTTAATATAGATGGTAGATTTCAGAAAGGGGGACATGTATGAACCTTGACGTAGTTTTACTATAGAAAACTCAGAAGTTAGTGAACCTTGTATGCATTTTCAACTTAATAAATTTCTCTCTTAATTAAAACTGTAGTTGAAATTATGGTCTTGGGTGCCAAACAGCGTAGTTTAAGTGCCACCGATTACCCAAGACCCACTCAAACCTTACCATGAGACACAAGTTGATATTTAGGATTCCTGTTTTTTAGTGGGTTTTTATGTTGGGGATGGGTCGATACATCTGATAAGAGAAATATCATAAATGCGTCTTTATGAAGTGATTTTAGTCTCCTTTGCTTTGTGCATTTAAAATCCTGTGTGAAAACCGAATAATGAATGTTCTGATTGATTGCTGTGTCTAAACCGTTTGGTTTCATACATTAAAAAAACCCAACAAGTCTGTCTGTAACACAGGTCAATGTGGGCACAAATAAACGGTCATGTAATGCTCTTGCTCTCAGAGTGGATACTCCGAGCGCAACACTATGGTAAGTCTCTCATGCTTGAGCACCATCTTCAGTATCCATTTTTATTGAATGATCTGCTAAACTGCCATGTTTTTAGGTTTGTTTTTTTTTTGTCATCATCCCCATCATCTCACTTGTACATGAATCTTGTTTAGACTCTGTTCTGTGTATAATTACATAATTAACTACTTTTGTCTGTTATTAAACAACGCTTAAATAATGTCGTTTTAGCTAAATAAACTCCTGGTGGACATTTTCTTTTTCAGTTTTCGGTGATGATGCTGGTTGGGAACTGTTTTATGATGATAAAACAATTGTGAGTATTTTTATTTTTAAAGTTTCGCATTAAAATTTTAATTTGTGTGGTATTTGAATATGGGAATGGTACTTTTTTTTTTTTTTTTTTTCTCCTTTTTTCTTTTTAAGCTTTAGAAGAAGATAAATAAATGTCAAATGCTGAAAAAGAAATGCTAGCTCTGATCTCCAAAAAGTACGGACAAGTGGAAATGGTTAAATTTTGAGTTTTACCTTTTTTTAAATGCTCACTCAGCAAATGATTTTAATGTTTAAGAGATTGTAGTTTCTCGTTTGAAGTTAACGAGCAAGTCCTGTTTAACAATCCTTTTTGGTTCACGGAGGAAAGAACTTTACCCATATGCCATGGATTGGGATAACAAAATGATTTAGAACTCTGTGATTCTCAATTCCATTGATATTTTTTACTAGGCATCAAAACTGCCCTAGTTTACACTAAAAATGCCAAAAAGTGAAATTTCCTTCCATTTCAGCTGCTGATATCGTGTTTATTGTGAAAGCTACTTGTATAAAATTAGCATGTAAACAATTTTCATCTTTTCTCTCTAAAGATAGACTCGTCTCTTTTGTGAGAATTAGTTTTTATTCTACATCTCTTTAAATATGTTGGAAATAAATTTTTAATTTGTCATACCTATTTTTACTTTAATCTAATACACAGATGACTTGTTAATCATTACACTGAAAAGTGATCATGTGAGAATTTCTTGCTATCATTTTTAGTTTTTTTGTTTTTCATTGTGTACACGTGTATTGTGTTGGTGCATAATTATCAGGCGTTTTTGTAGGCAAGTTATTTGTTAATAAAAATTGCTGTTTTGTTTACTTCTTTTTAATAAAAATATTTTGTTTTCCGGTTATGAAAATGTTTGTCAATCATATGCTCTGGACTAATCATTTAAAAAGGGTATTGTTGAATTGTTTCTTTTTTCGTAATAAATTTTGCTAAAAACGCCTGGTAATTATGCACCAACCATATATATATATAATAAACACACACATACATATATTCTTAATATTGTATTTAGGCCAATGCTTCCCATCTCTGCCGTGAAAGCCTATATGTGAAATTTGATCCCCTTCTTGATCTGAACAGCACACTGGAAGACCATACAGGTAAAGAATTCTTCAGTTGTGTGTGTGTGTGTGTGTGTGTGTGTGTTTGTTGTTTATTTGGTGGGATGGGAGTTTATTCCCCCTTTCACATGTTTTTGATCTGATCTGTCCCATGCAATATTTCAAACACATATTTGTACATCATAAAAACATTGTTATACTGTTCTCCCTCCTGATGAACCAAGCCTACCAAGAAAAAAATGGTAAATGGAAATTCTGTTTATTCATGTAATTCATAATGTCACAATCTCTGCACCCCCCTCCAAGCAGACTAGAAATACATTTTTATATTTGTCTAGATTTTGAGGATCTTAAATTTCTCTATTGCCCTTAAGCAAAATTCTTTAGCCTCCCCTCGGCAACAGTGATTTCTCTTTCTCACCTACGTTTTTTTTTTTTTTTTTTTTTTTTTTTTGCTTATTAATCATGTATCTACATGTACTATATTTTAAAAATTTTATTTTCCCTTTTAGCAAAAATGAAAAGCATTGCTCGACGTCTAACACTTCAGAAGAAGAAAATGTGAGAATCCTTTTTTTCTGATTGTCTTTCAATCTTCAAGTTAACGTGTTATGGTGAAACTTTTACGACTCCTCTTTTTTTTTTTGTAAGCAATTTTTTAAGCAGCAAAATAAGTCTACTAAAATACAGCTTTTATTTTGATCTCCTAGAAGTGCAACTACCATAGGCATTATATAAGCTCACATACCTTATTTGCTTAGCTAAGCCTCATTAAGTGTCCTTAGAGAGGATTGAACTGTCTTCATTCTCAAAGTTGTTCTTCAAGACCAGCTTGTTAACTAATATGCTATTGTAGGTTTTATCATTTCATTGGGGGTCCTGTTGTATACACATTTTTTCTGGGTCCCAACCAGAGACCTAAGGTCAGAAATGGCTTCATGACATCTTCACTTTTTTTTTTTTTTTCTCGAGGCAACTGTAGATCACACAATTTACATGGATATATTCATAATATGTGAGCTGCATTTGTCAGTGCAACCTTTTGTATTTCTTTAAAGCATGAGCTATCATGGATCCCTTGAATGAGTCAATACATTACAATCTACAGGAACTGTCATGTCAGTAAGAAAGCATATTGTTTTTGTTGTCTTTGATCATGATGTCTTGGCAATTAGCTTTTGAATTTTTTTTATATATATTACTAAATTCTAAAGTGTCATCTGTCATAAGATGTTTTAAGGTTGGGGATGTACTTGTCATCCTGGATAATATCAGGTCTTTCTCCCACAGGAGCATACTTAGACTAAGGCCTCGTGAATGATCTTTTCAGTACCTAGGTGGGTTTTCAACTTAATTTGTAATAGCTCTTATATCCAACAAAACGTAACCTGTTGATTAAATGGTGGCCCTTCTCCCAGGGGAGGCCAATCATTAATCTAATCCCTTGGCTGTCTGAGTTTTGTCATGGTGAAAACAATTGCACTTGAAGATCTGTTTCCCATTTCTGCTTGTTCATTCGATTTTCTTTCTGTTGTTATTAGTCCTCCCAAATCGCCAGACCTCATCATGATGGAATCTCCAACAACCAAACGCCAATCTGTCTACAAGAAGTCCGGTTACGTTAAAGAGAAATCCAACAATATTGATGAACTTTTCTCTTTAACTCCACAAAAAGATGAAGTAAGCGTGTTTTCTTTCCTATTCACTGTTGGTTTCATTTTGTAAATTGATATTTTACGGCAACAAGATTTGTTGCTTGTTCCAATTTGGTTTATTTATTGGTTATCCTGTTTTTGGCTTCTCCATTTTAATCCAAATGTAAAAAGGATATGATTAAGGTGCCAAAGAGGAAAGCTCAACAGCACATTTACCCTGAAAATATTTATCAAAGGCGCAGAAGCTCTGTTACAGCAGTGTGAAAGTGAGTGCAGCAGAGATGCCAGGTCAGGATTGATAACATTGCAGATTCTTCTTCAGAGTTTATATATCTCCATATATATATATATATATATATAAGCACCAGACCAGATATGGGAGCAATATTCAATGCACATCCAAATTGTAGAATTATAAAAGTGCAAGATGAATTCTGTAGAGAAAAAAATGTTGAGCATGACATGGTGAACCAACTTTCCAAGTGACAGACACATCAATTAATTCAGTAGAATCATTTCACCTCATGTCGGGAACCACTGGGCCAAGAAGGTACAAGAAGTTGCTCTCTTGGAGGTTAGCATAAGCCACGCTGTTGGGCGGCAGAGGGGGTTGCCTTAATACTATTTTATGCCAAGATTCGTCTGCACTTTACGGACTATTTCCTGTAAGTATCGACCTATATAAATAAATTTTTTTTTTTTTCAAAGCTTGGAAACAACAATTTACAAACTTTTGAAAGAAATGCTTGATGCCACAAATAATTCACGGATTCAAACATTTGAGTCTCCCAAAAGTCTCTCTTTACAGCAACGTCTTTGTAAGGTGAGATTTTCACCTACGATTTGGAAATTGATTGGATGTTGAGCATGACATCTGGACGTCGACCTGCACAAAAAATTGAGGCAAAGTAACAGCACCCATTGAATAGTTTTATTTATAATATATTCTTATTCTTTTCACATGAGATAAATCTTAGTTGTCTTAATCTTAAGAGGGTTGAAAAGACTTTGAAATCTTAAAGGTTGTGGTAAAAATTGTTTTGCTAAAAGATTTCTATATGAAATTTTTTTTTTTTTTTTCTTAACTGTTCTTGGGAATTTTAGTGGTTTTATTTTTCCAGATTGCATTTTGATACCTTGCTGTTTCTTTACAGAATATGCGTACAGAATTTATTGGAACACCTTTACCACACAAAGCATCTGATGATATTGTGCAGGTAATGTATTTTATTAGCATTGGAACTTTTAATTTATTCCCTGAATACAATGATAAAGTAGGTGTCAAGACGTCCATTTATTAAGAATCCAAAAATTATTCCAAAATTAATATGTAGTACAAAGAGTGCAAAACAAAAAATTTTTTTTTTTAAAGAGGGAAAAAAAATCAGTTCAGATTTTGAGAAGGGGCTTGATCAAAGAAATTTCCCATGCCACCCAGCAAACAACTTACACGCTTATTATTCTAGATTTCCTTCATCCCTCCCCAAACTATCAACTTTTTTTTTTTTTTAATTTTTTACTCTCTCAAACCCCATCAAGTCTTGGCAAAAGCCAGGAGTTTCAGAGGATCAGGCCTGAACAGTTGGAGGGATGACTTATTGGCCTGGATGATAAACAAGACAAACAAATACACCCTCTCATATAGTGATACCTCACTACTGACTGGGTAATTCTATGGAAGAGTTTGTGCATGCATGCACTGTAAGGTTCTCTGGATGGTTGCTTAGCTAGATCAAGGCAACTAATTTTCCACTTTCTGGGCAGGCCTCGTATTTGGAATAGAAGTGCCACGACAATCCTCCTGTTCTCTGTGATGTGAATATATATCACAATTTTCACATGAATGGTCAAAGGGCATATCATGTGGAAATGTTTGAAATGAGAAAAGCAAGAACTAGAGTGGCAAAAGCCTTTTCTTTTCATACCCGACTTAAATTTGCATATTCTAAATTAGACTTGTCGTTTTGTACTACTATAATTGGCAGGTCTCAAAGTGTCTTGAGACTTGTGATTTCATGGTCTTGAAAAGCAGTTGTTTTTTTTTTTCTTGCAGGTGCTTCAGTACACAGAAAAAGATTGGCTGAAAATGAAACAACACATGGAGTTTGAGTGTCAGAACAGAGTGATGTCTGTCAGTAAAGATATGTCTGAAAAGATGAACCAGTTAAATAAAGACCACGCAGAAATTTTGAACACGAAAGAAGCCAAATACAAGAAAGATATTGAAGAGCTTGAAACAAAATTGCAAAAGGCGTCAACAGAACAAAATGAAAGCACAAAACGAATTACTGAGATGAAGTAAGTGAATGTCGCATGTGGAAACCCAGTTTCTTTCCTCATTGCAGTTATAAATGAGGAAAGTGATTTTTGTAAATTCTCATCTTGGACAGGAAGTTGTGGAGAGGCATGATTGCTAATTTTTTGTAATTGTGCAATAATCACCTTCAACTGAAGAAAAATGTACTTTTTTTGTTTTTAATCTCCTCTCCATTGTTCGACTTATGAGATTTTGACATGTCCTCTTTCCCCAAATAGGTTTCTTCTATGTGCCATGTTCATTCCGGATGGCTAGCCCCAACTTCCTGTCTTTTTAGAGCTAAGGTTTGTTTTTTGCTATCTTTTCTAAACCCAGTTCTATCAACTATTTACACAACCCCAGTAGGTAGGTTGTTAGCAACTTTTGTCTTCTGCTATTGCATTCAATGTCCCGAGAGTGTCAAATTCTCAAAGTCTACATTTGCGTCCCCGAGAAATTCAAATTGTTTCTTCCTGATTTTAAGCCAGAGCATCCTTTTTGTTTCCATTTTCCTTAAAACTTTGTAGTTCTTCACATGTTCAATCCAAGGCATTCTCAGCATCTTTCTGTAGAAACGCATTTCTGTAGCCTCAACTCTCTGTCTGTGAGAAGTGTCCAGCATTTAGGAAACCATATAGGAGGACTGATATTGCCTAACAGTCCATCACTGTTTTCTTTGTTTCGAATGAAGTTTTCCTGTTTCTTAGTCCATTGATGATCTTTGGAAAAACCTCTTTCATCATCCTCATGCACCTTCAGATGTCGGTGCCACATTTCCCGTTAAAATTTGGTATTTTAAATTTTCATGCTTGATTTTTGGCATCTCCAATTTGTAGTTTGCATCTTTTGGCTGTTCCTTTCACTGGCAACCATACATTGCCTTACAATTAATGCTTAGTTCGTTCTTATTGCTTGCCTTCACTAACTTCCGTAGGAGTACTTGTAGTTTCTTTTCTGCACCTGCTATCAACACTGTCATCTACATATCTTGCGCTGTTAAGATTGTGTCTGCCAATAATGAATCCTGCCAGGACTTTTAATTCTATCAGAATAACCTCTCTGTATTTCTGGTGAGAATATTTCTTGTGCCTCTTTCTATTACGTATTTCCCCAAATTCATTTTATATCCATATGCAGGCAGTTTGCTCGCAGTCTGAATTCTGGATTATTCTAATATCTTTCCACAAAATAAGGAAAGCTTACTTAGCAGTTCAAATAGTTCTTTGTGTCGTATCTTAGCAAATGCTTTTGCATAGTTTATAAAATGTAGGTGTATGTCCTGTTTTTGTATTTTTCTTTCTGATATCATTCTGAGCATGTTCTATTTTATTGTTGTGTATTACAACACGCTTCATACACCTCCACAATTACAGTGAAGCGGCACGAAAATAGAAATACAATTTCAGGACGTAAAAGTACCTGTTCAGTCTTGTGCAATCAGTTATCTTCAAAAGTAAAAAAATTAAAAAAAATAATAAAAAGTAAATCAGTAAAGATATATTCTTACTAATTCATTTTTGTAATCTTTTTCTATATTAAATTACTTTTTTGCCATTTTATTTAATTTCTCTCATTAGTAAATGGACATCTCCACTATCTGAACAGTAGTTTATAAATATTGAAATTTTACAAGGGTCAGTTTTCAATTTGTGAATGAAACTCAATTGCGCCAAACAGGAATAGGATATATATATAAAGGTAACAAATCTGTTGGTATATAATCCAAGTGGATCCTCGTAATATAAAATATTAAAACTTATCCACAAAAAGAGTTCAATGTATTTATTATTATTATTATTATTATTATAGAGCAAATAATTAGTACACAATAAAATCCAAATTTACCTGATATGGGGAATAGGCTTATTTCATCAGATAAGATTTATCAGTCTTATTCAACTCTGGTATCGACTGAGTTTGTTGGAATTAGAAATTTTAGTATGACATTATACAAATAGAAACCTCAAAAAAAAACCTAATACAGGAGATATATATTCAGCTGCTAATCTGCACACTCGAGTCTCCCACTATTGGTTATACATTTCCTATATGCTTTTCATTTGTAGGTCAACACCTGTGCACCTTTTGATCCTTGTTACCACCACTGACATGAATTATGAACTGTCTAACAATGTTCACATTCATTGTGTGGTCTCTGTAAATGTTCAGCAAGTGTTGAATGTTGATTGATTCAGCTTCCTATGATATAAATTGAATAACTAACCTCTGTTTCATGTTGATGCCATTTTAGTAAATGGCTATCTTCAACAAGGGGGTGAGGAATTTATAGGTCATTGGTGAGGAGGGTTTAATCTCTACTGCTGATGTAAGTGCTATTACTTTCAAAGTGACACTCGGATATTTACTAAGCTGGTAGGACGACTCTAATGTGTGGCACCCAATGAGGACTGAATTGTCTTGTGAATCATTTTCATTACTCATGCTAAACTTAATCTAGCAGACATAGTATTGGGGTACCTGGTTCTACTAGCTTAGCAAATAGAACTGCAAAATGGGATTACTGACCATTGTCATGTGGTTTTCCTTTCGTTCTTACAAGTTTTGGTGTTGGAAAGTATCTCCTGGCACACTCTGTAATTGGTATCAATCAAGATGGCTTCTTTACTGACAGTTCTTGCGGTTGGATTTTTTTTTTTTCCTCTTCTTTTTAGTATTGACTTGTTGCCTTGAAAGCAGATGATGAAATTTCTGGGACACGCGATGTGAAAGAGGAGGCCTGGAGAATCTGATACTCATGGGATGAATAGAGGGAAAAACAGACGGGGGGGGCTGCGCATGACATACGTGTGGGGCTTAGGTAGGTGGATGGCGGAGCATGGTCTGGGGGAGTTGCCTGAGAAGGACACGGCACATGAAAAGAAAGTTTAGTGCAGACCACTTGAAATTAACGTTCTGTAGCAGACTCACAAAACTTGATGCATGCACTTACTGCTCGGACTTGTCGATCATTTTAAAGATTGCACAGCCATTGCAATACAAACCTCAAATGAACACAAATATCAGAAAACTTTGACACTCAGTTGGCTTGTTATCAATAAACAGCAGATGAATGTGCATTTCTATTGAACAGTTCAATGAGAACATGTAGCGCCAAGGACATTTCCAGTGCGACCCCCGTAATCTCTCATCAGGAAGATGACATTTGTATAGAAAAAGTGTTTAGAGACTTGATACAATTTCTCCCCCCTCACCCCAAATCAACTTTTGCTGACATCTCCTGTGGGCATCTCCCATTAACATTTATGGAAAGATCTTTTTTCTCTCTCTCTCTGTCCCCCTCCCCAGTTGAAAATCTCATTTAAAGTGCATCTTGGTAAAAATCATGTGCATTGTTTACATAAGAAAAAGGTATGTATATGTCAGTGATTCTGTAAAATTGTGCCCGGCATACTTTCCCATTTCTTAACTGGCAAGAAATCATGTATTCTTTTTTTCTTCTTTTTATTTATCCCCCTGATGAATGTCCGTCATCTGCGATAGATTAGGTGTCAGGTTTGCATTTTGTTTGCTTTATTTATTAAAGGTGTTTTTTTTTTTGTTTTTGTTTATTATAATACTGCTTTTTTAGAATCACTGAAATTAGGATTTTTTTTTTTCTCTTCAGGGGACTGGTAGATGAATATACTGTTGTCATTGAGCATTTACTTGGTAAGGGTTCTTTTTATTTTTTCTGATTTAACTTTTTTTTTTATTCATGATCTGAAAGTTGTCATTATTTTATCTTTGGATTAAATTTTTTTTTCTTTCAGCTGAGAAAAAAAAACTGGGAGAAAACAGCAACAGCATCACAAGTACTTTACAAAAAGAAAAGGCTCAGGTATTTTTCTTTTTTTTTCCCCCTCTTCATCTTTAATCATTGACAATTTGGGGGTTTCTCTTAAAGTCTAACAAGTGTTTTTGGTAGATTGACCTTTATTCTCTCTCCCATTACTGCAGGAGTTACTCAGAACTTTGCACCACCCTTTATTTATTCATGGACCCCCAAAGTTACAAGAATTTGGAACAAAGTAGTCTCATAAGATTTCATATGAGAACTATTTTGTGGTGGTGGGTTCAGTATTAGTTCATATTGCTAATCATTTACGGTGGTGGGGAGCTGCATGGGAAATGTTGATTCATGCCTTTCTTCAAGCTGTATAAGGATGGAATTGAACAAATATAGTGTTGCAAAGTTATTCATTATGATATGAATTTAATAACGAGGAGTAATATAATAATAATAATAAATCCCTAGTGTTGTAATAGCTAAAGCAAGCAGGCTCCACCTTGGGCAAAAAATGACGGCACAATCCACTCTTATCTGCACCACTTCCAATGACGTTATGAAGAATAAAAAAGGAAAAAGGTTAATATATTGGTTTTTATTTAATATGTATTTTTTTTCTTCTAATTGCAAATTGGCTTTCATTTTCACTTGTCAAAATTGAATTGGAGAAAAAAAATCTGCACCCAGTGAAAATTATGAAGTAATTGTTTTTGCACTTACTCACTCCTTTGGAAAAAGGCATGAATCCATCTCTCCCAATAGATTGTCATTACTGCTAATACCCTGTAACACAATATAACCTGTCCTCTATTGTACAAACAGTTGATGGGTATTGCCAAATTAAATCCTTTGTCTTGAGAAATATATGAAGGACCTCTTAATTACTGCAATCTTTAGTTAAATATTTTATATCAGTTTTAAAATGTTTCTTTTCAAATCAGACCTTAGAGGAACTACACTCAATGGAAAAGGCATTTTCAGATCTTCATCGGCGCTTTGAGAAGTCAAAGAATATTATAGAAGGATTCCAAAAGGTAAGTTTTTTTTCTTCTTTCTCCAACAAACTTGGATTATTTTTTTTATTTTTTTTTTTTAAACATATTCATGGATTTTTATCTAAAAGGAGATTAAATATAAGATCCTTTTATCAAGGAAAATATTTTTTATTTTCCAAATTTTATTGGAGCATCCTAGAATGATGCTGTCCTATGATGGTATTGGGGATGGAATGAAGAAATCCGTGCAATATTCTTGGAACAGTTTCTACCAGCCAAGGGACTATATGAAAATTTGATTTGTAAATTTAGAATTCTGCAACTGATAAAACTGGACATAAATTACTGCTTGTCACAGTCAGTGTTCACTGGAGAGACAAGATGAGATTTAATCTGACCAAGGAAAATCTTGCTTGCATTAAATCTGAAGAAATTAAACCATGACCAATTGTGTAAATTGGTAAGGTGTATTTTAGCAATTTCAATTACATAAACATTGAACAGGTTTCATTTTTGTGCTGTAAAAAAAAAATCAAATTTTCTTCTCTGGACCCCACTGGATTCAGAAACATAATTTCTGGGTCTTATTTCATTTTACACAATAAATCTTGAATTTTAATTTAATGAGAACTATTATATTATATCTTATATTATTATACTATATTATGTTGACTGAAGGAAATTAAAGACGCAACATGATTTATCTTGTGTCTTCATAACATAAGTTAGAAAAGATAATGTTGTTCTGTCGGACTCTATCCAACCACTTCTTAGTGACATGAACAGACTTTAAAAAATACATGTTTTTTTTTTATTTTCCTGTTGATGCTTTAGATTTTCCAAAATTGTGATAAAAATGTGTTGGCTTTTAATTACAAATTTTCTCTCCCTCTAACCTCACTCGCTGCTATTGCCGAATAGCGAAGTTTTAATGTTCTTCCCTTTCCGTTTTCAGCTATGTCTATGCTACTATGGTCTCTTCTGTGAATCATTTATAGATTATATATCGAGTGTTAGTTATGTCACCTTCTAATGTCCAACATCTGTGGCTGATCAATGAGATGATTGCTTCAATACAAACCTTACTTTATCCCGTGTTGTGTTTAGTTTTGATCATAAGGCTGTCAAAGATCAAATCACATTGCGTTAGTCCAGGTAGAATGAAGGCACAAGTTTAAAAAAAAAAATGTTGGATAAAACTAAATGCTTTCATATACCTTCTTTTGTAAAGTGCGCTTTGTTAGTCTTGATGTTAGAATTTATCGGTTGTTCATGCAGAAAATATCAACCCAACCCACTTAAGTTGAATATGACACTTTGGCTGGTTCGGTTAAGTCTGGCACAAGGCTTATGTCAGGTTCTCTTCAGGCAGAAAGTCACGTGAGGTCGTCGTCTCTCAACCAGCGTCTGGAACAACTGCTTTTGGCTGCTTAGGTTCTTTGCATTTATTGACATTCACCTGAAACCGGCATGGGTCATGACACAGGAGACTCAGTGAAATTAATTAAATTTCCAAATCGGGGAATGTCCCTTTTCTTATGGGTAGCAGTCACAGATCCACCCTGATAACTTCTTCCTTTTCTTATTGGCATCTCCCACCAATACTTCCTGTGGGGTGTGGGCAATTCCTCCCCCTTCCTCAGTATTCCACCTGCGCCTACCACCTTGGCTACTCTTCGACCAATGGCTCTCAACTGCTTGGCATGGCATCATTTATGCGCATTAATTAAAAAGAATTATTTAAAATTTTGCTTATGCAAAATTTTCTCATTCTGGCCTTGTTCAAAATCAGATATTTACCAGATGGCTCTCTGATCAGCCATTTCCCCATCCCTATCAGAGCCATTTCACTCCAACCACAAAGAAACTCTCTATTCTTGAGTTTTGGTGACAGATTAAAACTTATCCATCCTACTTATTTTATGTTTTCGTAACAAAGTACTTTGGCGCTTAGATCATTTGTCACATGGCTTCTTGTGGTAATATTGCCCCAAGTAATTCTTCAGGTTTTAGAAAATTAAACCTTTTTTTTTTCTTTCTTTGAAAAGAGAAACCTTCGTTGTTTCTCTCAGTCTGTCCATCGTTCTATTCATTAAACCTTTCTTTCCATTTACCAGCACCAAATGGTGTTGTTTTTTTTTTTGTTTTTTTTTCACACACACGATGTGTGTGTGTCAGAATTGTACATTTTATTTAAGGCAGTTCCAAAACCAGTATAGTTTTGATTCTTGTAAGCAAACCATTTTTACAGCCAGCTAGCTATTTCTCAGATTTTTACAAAGCCACACACAATCAGGTTACATAAATTTAAACAAAATATTGACTATAAGAGGTACATTATCTTTCAATTTTAGCTTTTTAATTAAAATCTCTTGCTGGTACTACTTCCAACCGAATTAAAAGCAATGGCAACCAAAATTTCCACGTGTAAATGATGGCTTTTATTTGTTGAGGTAAAAAGAATAAATTTCAACATGGAGATATTGTATTTTTATATATATATATATATATATCTATATCTATATTTTTCTTTATTCCCCACTGTCCAGAATGAAGAAGTGCTAAAGGCGCATGTCAAGGATCTTCTGTCAAAAGTGAAAGAAAAAGAATCGGCCAATGCCAGTTTGGAAAAGGAAAATCGGGAAAATAAAACAAAGTGAGTTTTTGAAGTGCCAAACTTTGGTTGGCAATCGTTTTCATCTTTGTTACTATTTATTGGTTTTTCTTTGCTAATGCAACAGGAAAATCCCTTCACCAATTGTCCTGCGTACTCCTCCACACCATTACTGAGAAAAAGTATTGTCAGATTTGTTTTTTTTTTTTTTGTTTTTTTTTTGTGTGTGTGTGTGTGCATTCTTGCATGTGCTGAGAATTAACATTTTGTACATTGTTTAAATATTTTACAAGGGTGACTGGCATAATTGTGATCTCTAATTAGCTGTCAAAGAAATACATTGTAATGGAACAAAAAATACAAACCCACATTGTGTTCATAGTAAGGTTAATTTGTAGTGACACTAAGAGCAGAAACAGGAAGTTACCTCTTTCATAGCTTAAAACATGATATATTTTGGGCTTTGTGCAATAGGCTCCACGTATAACTTCCAGTTGAAGTTGATTAAATACAAACCTAAATAAATATGGTGACCAATAAGAAATGAGTGTGCCAAAAATAATCAACAACTTAATCGGAGCCTGTTTTAACTTCGCTAACAATATAAATAGATCCCTGACAAAAAGAAAGGGAGATTCCAGTAGGGGTGACACAGACAGATGAAAACTTACGATTGTGAGTGGATACATCAAAGGCATGTCTGCTTCAACAACCACTATTAAAACCTTTCTTGTCATTTTCACCCCCACCTTTACTTCTCTCATACGGTTCATTCCATGTCAATTCACTAGGGCATTACACCCACCGGCACCGAATTACTTGAAATTTGGTACAAATGTTCCTATTCGTGAGTTAGGAAAGTGTGCCAAATTATTTTGTGCTTGACTTTACCGGTCCAATTTTAAGAAGGGGGGGGGGTAATTTTTCTATTTTGCTTCTAAACTAAGGCCGCACAACGTCACCGAATTTCATTGATTTTTAAAAATTAAAGAAAAATACTTCCATACCTTCAATATTTCTGAAATTTGGTATGTAGGACAAATAAGAAGTGTAGAATCCAAATATTTAACTATTTCAAGCCTATACTTGTTAATTTTATTTTACTCGCCCAAATACATGAACCCAAAATCAACAAGTTTTCACCTATGTAACTTACGGTCAGTCTATCGAAAATATGTCCTCTTCAATTTTCATAATGTTTTGCCTAACATCTACAATGCCTGCTCAAGTTCACCAAAATATTTTGTGATTGTTTTAAGTCTACTCTAGAAGATAAGACCCTTCCAAGTTTACAGTTTTTTTTCCTACGTATGTGCAGGATTTCCGAGAAAGATTATAATTAAAGACCTAATGCTCCATGACCTCTAAAATGTTGATATTGTGCTACGTAACTTCTTAAACTATTCAATTAGATTGTTTTTATTAATTTAAAAAAAAAAATTATTTAAATATATTTTGCAGATATTACTTTTTGTACAGACGGATTGTCTTTAAAAAGCAGTAAACATTGCCTCATGTATGATAATCAACAGTGCATAGAAAATCTGTAAATGGCACTTAACAAACATTTATTTGGGTAAATTATTTTCATGAAACAAAACATTTGATTTTTTTCTCTCAAAAAAGTCATAAGATAAATGTGAATCTTGAAAACATTAAATTTGAGGTTGGCACTTAACATTTATATAGTTGAAGGAAATGCTTTCATTACTTTTTAAAATTTTTATTTTTTTAAATAATTTTTCAATTATTTTCATGAAACAATATTTGATTTTGTTTTAATCAAAAGAAAGTCAATAAAATTGAATATAAGAGTCTTTAAACGATTACATTTAAACTACACTATGCACTAAATTTTGTTGTGCATATAGACTAAATTGTTTTGGATATTTTTTGCAAAGATAATTTATCCATCTTGGACAAATGATAAACTCTACCATTTGCTCTTAATAGAGTGTGAAATTTTTAGCACAAATTAGCTTTGTTTCTTCTCTTGTTTTCAGGCCTTTTCAAAAGTTGCTTCATTTGATTGCATTAAAAATCTTTTTTCACAGATGATGGTTTTAAAGGTTCTTAAATTTTAATTTTTATTAAAACATAAAGATGTAGATAATTTGAAATTTTTCGATTCCAAACTTATCTGGCCACAATGTAATATTTCATTGGATTTTCATAAATGGCCAAAACTTAGGGATAAAGATTTAAATTTTGAGATTTAGAAAGGACTGAAATTACAAGTTTATTTTGATGCTGTCTTTTTTTTCTTTTCTTTTTTTTAATAATGAATAATTTTTTTCCAAATATTTTCAGTTTTCAATCTGAATTGAATGCCCAAAAGAAAAAACTAGAGACTGACACTTCCCGATTTCAAGCGTTGGTCAAAAGAAAAGATATGGAAAATTCGCAATTAAAATCTGAGCTAGAAATGAAGGTAAGCCAATTTGTTTTTGCTTGTACTACCATCAATGTAAGAGTGATATATAGTATTATGAGTTTGTGGTGTCAGTCTTTTAAATGTATACATTTGAAAATATATATATATATTTTTTTTTTTTTTTTTTTTTTTCCTGTTTTGAACAAAGAAAAAGTTATTTCTGTAGTCTTAATGAATTTATATTTTTTCTTTTCAGACCAACCAGGTTCAAGAACTCACAACAATTTGTGATGACTTGCTCGAAAAAGTGTCGAATCCCTAGCCTATTCTGCAGTACTAGAAGCAGCTTTATTTTGAAGTAAATTACTTTAGGATCTTTCCACAGAAATTCTAGCAAACTGTTTTGGGATGCAGTCCCTTTTACGAGTTTTGTTCAATAAACTAAACCATAATTTATGGAAGCCCAACTATAGAATTTAATCACTATTGTAATTGTTGAGTCTTTCAGCGACTTTATTTTTGGCCAAATACCTATGGCCTCAATAAATCCTTTTCTTTCTCATCTTTTCTCTGAAAAAGAAAATTTGCTTCTGTGTGCGTATGTGACATGAATGATTCTTTTCCTTTTCATTCACCACTTTGAGATTGTAAATAAATTTCTTCTCTTCAATTCACGCCAATTCCAAATCAGTGCGTGCAATGTTTTAGATCTTAAAATGTGTAAATAAAGCATCTCGTCATGACTAAAATAAACTTTGTATCATTCGTTAAAATCACTTTTGTTGTTGATAGTGTTTCACTTGTATTTCCTTATAAGGGTCTTCATTTAAAAAAACTTGCCCTCCCATAGCACCCTCCCAGTATATACCTTGTCGTGTATCCAAGGAGCTTACTATGTCATGTAGCTATACTTGACCTATATCTTCTGTTACTGAAAGTCTTTAGCCTGGAAAATGTCCTTGTCGGGGAAAATTGAATATTGTTTTGCAACATCTTTCAAGTAGGGATGGGAGGGAGGTGATTGAAAGTCTCCAGAGAACATCAAATCTGTCATCACCCTGTTTAAGCATGTAAACATGGCTATTGTTGGATTTTAAAAAAACAAAAAAAAAGACTAATTTCTGCAATATTTTAAAGTTAAATGTTTAAATCTGCTAATATTCATTATTTACATTATTCGGACTATTGTCCTCATCTTTGTTGCCATATTTATTACGTTTTGGCCGTTGTACACACCAGCCTTCTTCAGGTGGTTGGAATGTCGAACTGAACCCTTTATTTCATTCACTGGGGTAGACAGTTCTAGTACCACGTGCCATGCTTAATGGAAGTCAGTTATCAGTTATCTCCTGTTAATTCCCCTCTCCAAGTTCTCTACTACCTTAGCCGGGTATTTAACTAACACCCTTTGGGTCCTGTCACTGGAAAAAATCGTTGCTGAAGACATTAGGTTCATAATACCCAGAAATTCATACACAGATGTCCTCAAGGACACATGGGACAGTGGATAATGGTGTTAGTTAGATGCAGCCAAAATGTAATAAATATGGCGGCAAAGATGAGGACAATAGTCCGAATAATGTACATAATACCTCATCTCAGAAATATATAGATACTGCTTATATTCCTCAATGTTAAGTGTTTTTTGCAAGGTTTTTAAAACTTACAACTAATTTGTGACAAATATCTTAAAAATGGATGACATTGACAATGTTAGAAATAAAATAAAATTTCTATTCGAAATAACCAATGAAAGCTTCAACATAGCTTTTTCATTTTTAAAAATTAATTTAAACCTTAGGTACCGTGATTTTAATGGAGGTACCTATATTCATTACTCGTGTCAAATGGCATCACTTTCTGATAGGGGCAATTAACCGTTACCCAATTTAAACTTGTCTGTTATAATGACGCATCAATCATCTGTTGTGCATTGGAGAAAAAGTCATTCTTGTATCTCCCAAGAATTACTGAATGACTGTTACCTGAAGGTAATGAGTACAATAGGCTAAATATTGCGACTATAACCAAGATGAGGACGCATTTTAAATAAATCTGTGCATAATAATTCATGTAAAGCAAGCTATACAGCATGAGATTTGAAATGCATGACCAAATATTGAGAATGTAATAGAACCTGTTGCTTATATAAAAATCTTATAGAATAGCAGCAACAAAGAAACTCTT
>OZ038481.1:12319446-12364446 GCA_964036315.1 Acanthosepion esculentum | reverse complement strand
ACGCTTGGAAAATCACTACTACCATCGTTGTTTTAATCCTTACATAGACAAGGAATAGTAATATTATTTTGCAGTTATATAAAACATTATCAATTATTAATTTTTGACAAACATTTCATTCATCTTATTTCTGTTGCAACTCTCTTTGTACAGGTAGGCTTCCCCAAAATAAGAGATGTGAATTTGAATCCAGGCATCATAGAATGGCCCTCTGAGACATGATAAAAAACAAGAAAAATAAGATGAAAGAAATACTAGTAAAAAAATTAGTAACACCTGACAATGCTGCATTTAAGAAATTCAGATAATTTAAAACTATTACACCTAGGAGTAAAAGCAAGAGAAATAAGATGAAAAATATGTTAATAATGGCTGACAATGCTTCATCTTAGAAATTTAAAATTATATTCCAGTAGGTGTGTCAAAATAGAACTCTGTCATTTTTGGTTGAGAGTTCTTTCTCTATTTGAAATGTTGGTTAGACAGAATAAGAGTTTGAATTAAGGATGAAGTTATGGCAGGCAACGTACTGCTTATCATTTTTATACATTTTGTTGGTAATCATACATACACTTAAATCCTGTGTCTCATATGTGTGCTTTGCTTTCATTTGGCCATGTGTAAAACCAAGATGTTCTTTTGGATATCATACTATAGGTACTCAATTTCTTATTTGAAATGTTTCGTATCAGAGACATTTTGAAATTCAAGCTTATTTTATTTCTGTCAGGTAATAGCAAATCTATCCATCCATCTCCTTTCCTTGAACCGAATGCTCATTGGTATCAACGCCACGTTATATAATCCTTCTTGAGGGGGTTCATCAATAATTGTTGAAATCTCATGATTTTTAGACATAGTACTCATATTTAACCATCTTTGTACAGCTTCAGGTGGCTGAGTTTTAAATTTGATCTTCTTTTTGTTTTGAAATTTGATCTTTCTTTTGGAATAACCCTGTGTGTGTGTATATATATATATATATATATTATTTCTGACTTGAATTAAGAGTTGTATATCTATTTGGGTACACTATTTCAAGAAATCTTCATGCATTATAATTGATAATGCCAAGCTATAGTCTTATTGATGGGGAGGCTTTTCTGGGCTCAATGCATAATATTGAATTTCTTTTGTCCAAAAACTGTCTTTTTTGAAAGCATTAATTCAAAGCTTTACTTTGTCAAATGGTTGACTTCATTGAAAAATCAAAATACAAAATTAAAGGGAGATAACTTTTATATCTGAATAGTCTTTTTTTAGCAAACACTTTATGAATTAATGCAGACGTTTTTTTAAATATTTATTTATGCATATATTTCGGATAGGGCAAGTATTTAACTCTTTAGCATTCAACACGCTCCTTAAAAGTTGAAGTCTTACTGTTTGCATGGCTTCCTGCGTTATTTGTGATGTCATATGGCAGAGTATATCTGGAGCGGTTTTGGTTTTTTTAAATATATAATAAAATGTTAGGTAAACTAAAATACTACAAAGCCAAATTACAAAATAGTACAGAAATAAACACAAATCTGGAAAAGTTTGTTAATTTTAGAAAAAGAAAGCAAAAACAAAAACAGAAAAATCAGGATTTAAGCCTAAAATACTTAATTTTTTGTGAGCTTCTGAAACATGTAATGTATATACTGTTTATTTACTTACATTATATGTTACAATGGTTGTTATAGCTGTGGTATGTGTCTAAAATAGCCTCTAACAATTAAATCTAGCTCCAAGCCAGAAAACTGGTGTCTCATAACCAGATACTTTGGGCAGATGAAGCTTGACAGTCCATCTAGGGAAAAGAAAACTCTGATCTTAGACCTCTGCTGTCTTATGATCATATCCAAACACTGAAAAGGCTATAGAAGTAAATCCAGATAGAAAACCTGAAGTGGAGCCCCCAAAGGCTGTCAGCACTGACAACTTTTCAGCAACTCCTTCAGCCAAACCGTCTGCAAATGTAATGCCAGGCATTCCTTTGGTACTCGGTACTGACTAGAGGGGTGAGGCATGTAACCTGGGCAGCAGATGGCCTCCATATACCATTGCTCAAGCCTGCACTCTGGAGAGGTCACTCTAGTTTCACCACCTAAGGACTGAATTTTCACCAAACAGGATGCTACCTTTATCTCACAAGATAAAATGGATGCCTACTACTACATGGGGCGGATATGGCAAGTTGAACATAGCCGAGATTTATGGGGCGGGTTGAATGCTAATGGGTTAAATGAGTTGTTTTAGTTAAATTTTACTTGTTTTTAAATCTTCGTAGAATAAAGTCAAAATATTAAGCAACATTATCACATGAATGAAGATTTCAGAGATGAATTTAGGGAAAAAAATATTTATTATTGAAAATGGACCATCAAATTATCAGGAATTATTTTTAAATGATCCATAATTTAAACAAAACCATTATTCAGATATATGAATTCTGTCCACGTTTGTAGCATTAACTTTTGCACAAATACTGTTGGAAAAAGTAGGAATCTATCTCTTCTCTCCCCAGCTATGGGTTAAATAGCAGGGTCTACTGAGCTCCCTTACCTTGAGGTGGCCAGTTGTCTAAGAAAGTAAGAAAATCTATCATTTCAAAACCAACCTGAAGAGGTTTGATCAGTTGTTTACTATGGCTTATCAACCCATTGCAAGTTATTTAAAACAAAAAATTTTTTTTGAGATAATAATGATTTATTGATACAAGTCCTACTAATTAACCCATAGTCAAATTCCGAGCCATTATACATTACACCACCTGCACATCCACTTTTACAGCACTTGCTATTCCCAAGCAGTGACTCATCTTGGTACTGACCATTCTTGGCATTGCTTAACTTCGGTGATTGTAATAGAACCGGTGTTTTAATGTGATATGGCTGTAAGCCCATGTTATGTTAAAAAATAAATACACTTAAATAAAAGATTGTGTAAGAATTATGGTTGGTTGTTGGGTTTAACGGCATGTCAACTCCTGTTTGGGTCATTTTATGCCGAAGCCATGTTTATTTATATATATAAGATGGTTATATTGTAAAAAAGGTTGGGAGGCTGTTGGGTTTCATAATCTACTGTATTTTTTTTTTTTTGGATTGCTTTTTCTTGTGATTGTTTCTGATTGTATATTTTCATATCTACATCCAGGTGTGCATATATATGTCTATACACACATATACACATACACTATTTGAAGGTATTATATTTTGTTGAGGAACTTGATTTCTTTGAGAAAGTTGTATATTTTATCTGTGTCTGTATTTTAAAAAATTTCTTTTAAGCCTTTTCCATTGAAATATTTTTTTCTTATTTTAGTTATGGTTTTGCATTCCAATAGGATATGTTTTATTGTAATTAGGCTTCCACATCTGCATTTCGGTGGATTTGTCTTTTTTAGTATATAAGAGTGGGTCAAGTATGTGTGTCCTATATGTATTCTGGTTATAATGACTTGTTTTTTCCGAGTATTTCCAAGATTTTTTCCCCATTTTAGGTTTGATTTTTCCATGAATCTTGCCATTTGTTTCTTATATATTTATTTATTTTAGGTTTTAAGTCTGTTGAAGAATTTCATCTATTGTCATTTTTAAAGATGATTTAGCAGCAGTATCTGCCCTGTCTCCTCCTTGGATGCCGACATGGCTAGGAATCCAGCAGAAGATGATATTTTTGCTTTTTTCCATTGAATGTAGTTTATATAGAAGACTTTGTATTAATGGGTTTTCCAGTCTTTTCCCTTTTAGGGATGTTAATACAGATAATGAATCTGAGAAAATAATATAGTTTTCTCCTTTGTTTTTTTATATGAAATTCAGTGCTAGTTTTATTGCGTAAGCTTCTGCACTGAAAATTGATGCTTCCTTTGGCAAGCGTTTTTTGATAATTGTTTTTTTTTGTTATTGCTGTGCTGCCTGTTTTTTCTTCGTCTTTTGAGCCGTCCGTCTAAATACTTCGATAGTTTTGATATTTTTATTTTATTTGTGAGAATTTTTCAATGTATTTTCTAAGGATTTTTTTTTTGATTTTGATAATTTGTTTAAACTTAATATTATGTTTGGATTTTTGATTATCCATGGTGGTATGTTTGATTGGTTGGTTTTAAGTATTTGATTAGACAGTATATTATTTTCTTGGATGATTCCTTCCATTCGGAGTCCTAATGTTTTGATTTTGTTTGTGTTAAGATTAAATTTCTCTTTATGATTTGGTGTAAGTACACAGTCGTGCGTGGGGTTAGAAGGACAGGAAGAGAGTTTTAGATAGTATTGAGTAGCTAGTTTTTCCTTTCTTAGTTGTAATGGGGGTTCGTTTGCCTCCACATGTAGACTCTCTATAGGTGAGGTGGGATAGGCTCCTAGAGCTATCCGAAGGCCTTCATGGTGTATTGTGTTTATTGTTTTTAGATAGGACTTTCTAGTTGATTGGTAGACCATGCTGCCATAGTCCAGTTTGGAGCGGATCAACGTTCTATAAAGTTTTAGAAAGGTTTCTTTGTTAGCACCCCAATCTGTGTGGGCTACTGTTCGCAGTAGTTGAAGAGCTTTAAAACATTTTGTTTTTAGGTAATTGATATGTGGTCTAAAGGTCAATTTGTTGTCAAAGATCATTCCTAGAAATTTGTGTTGCTGAACTACTGGTATTTTTTCATTTTCTAGTTTTAGAGTTGGGTTATTGTGTAATTTTTTCAGTTGGCAGAAGTGTACCGATTTTTTTTCGTTTTTGATATTTTAAAACCGTTTTCGTGTATCCATTTGTTTATTTGATGTAAGCATTGTTGAAGTTGTCTTTCTGCTGTGTTGAGGTTTCTTGATCTGTAATATATTGTAAAATCATCAACGTAAAGGTTACAGTTTATTCCCGGTTTGATGTTTTTTATTATGTCATTTATTTTTATTTTGAAAAGTGTAGGGGAGAGTACACTTCCCTGTGGTACTCCCTCTTCTTGCTTTTGATAATCAGATAGTGTAGCATCTATTTTTATTTGGAAGAGTCTGTTAAAAATCCTTTTACAAAGTTTGGTAGTCGACCTTTTATCCTAGTTTATGCAGATCTTTCATTATACCATGTTTGATCAAATACTTTTTCTATGTCGAAGAATATGGCTATTAGATGTTGTTTGTTTAAATTGGCCTCTCTTATGGCTGTTTCTAGTCTTATTATGTGGGGTCTATTGTGCTTCTTTCTTTATTATATCCACATTGATATTTTGATATGTGTTTTCTTTCTTCTAGAAACCAACTCAATCTGGTATTGACCATTCGCTCCATTGTTTTACATTAACAGCTTGTTAATGCTATTGGTCGGTAACTTTGTGGATTGTTTCCCTCTTTGAGTATGGGAATTATTATCGATTCTCTCCATATTTTGGGAAATTTCCCAGTTATCCAAATATCGTTAAAGATATTTAGGAGGTATTTTAGCGATTCTTGTGGTAGTTGTTTAATAAATTCATAGTGAATTTGGTCTGGGCCTACTGCTGTGTTGTGGGATTTTTTTATGTCTTCTATTAGTTCTGCTTGGGTGAATAGGTCGTTGTAGGCTTCTGTATTTTTAGATGAGAAATTTTGTTGGTTATTTATGTCTTGTTGTTTATACTTCTGTAGGTTTTGATTTTTATTCGTTTTAGAGTTTTTTGCAAATGTCTCTGCTAGTAGGTTTGCCATCTCTTTTTTGCTGGTTGCTTTAGTGTTGTTCTTTTTAAGGTGTACTATTGGGGATATTTGATTTTTTTTCCAGCTATTTTTCTCATCATTTCCCATATTGTTTTGGAATGTGTATTTAGGCTGTTTACATATTTTTTCCAACATTCCCTTTTGGCTTCTTTACAGTTTTTCGTGCTGCTGCTTTGAGTTTTTTCATTTCAATCAAATTTTGGGTTGTAGGTTCCTTTTTGAATTTTCGCAGTGCTGCTTCTCGGTTCCTGATTGCTTTTTGGCAAACCAGGGTTTAGTTTTTTTTATAATTATTTTGCTTTTTGGGTATATTTTCTGAGGCTATGGTTATTAGTGTTTTGGTGAAGTATTCTATAGAGTTGTCTGTGTCTTTTGACTGTATCAGTAATTGTTTATATTTGTTTTTGAAACCCTCCCAGTTGGCTATTTTCAGTTTCCATCTGACAGGGCCTACATTTTCTTCTTTGGCGGGCTTTTGATTTTCTAGAATAATCAGGTAATGATCACTGCCACATGTGTCGCTGTGTTTTTTCCATGTATAGTCCATACAAATTTCTGGATCGCATACACTTAAGTCTATTGACGATTCTGTTCCATTGGAGGCGTTTAGGTAGGTTGAGGATTTCTGATTTAATAGACACAAGTTATGGGTGTTAATTATTTCTTCTAATATTTTACCTTTAGTATCTAGCGTTTTGCTATTCCAGATAGGATTATGACTGTTGAAGTCTCCTAGTAAGATTTTGGGTTTAGGAAGTTGTTCCATTGTTTATTTCTGTTGTATTTATTGGTTCTTGTGGGGGTATATAAATGCGATGGTTTTATCTAGTGTCACTTGTGTTGCTATTGCTTGTAATTTAGTTTTAATATGTACTTTACTTTGCGGTATGTCATCTCCGATCAATATTGACATTCCTCCGTGTCCTGTATTATGGTTATAGTGGTATTGTTTATAATTTTTAAATTAGCATTTTCTTGTGAATAAGTTTCCTGTAAGCAGATGACGGCTGGATACAGTAGTGATATAAGTATGAGTCGGCCGTTGTAATTAGATTTTATTCCACGACAGTTCCATTGCATGATCTTATGTGCCATAGTTATTTTGAGTTTGTTGTTGAGAGGAAAAAGAAAGCCGTTTAACTTTTTTTTTTTTTTTCTCTCAAAGGTTTTATTCGCTGGTGGATTTAGTTTCTATTTCCATATCTTCCCATTCTTTGGGTTGGGTCGTTGATTCATTTGGTTTTATATTTGATTTATCTCTATTTCTAGAGGTTGTTCAGGACCGTGGTTTGGTTTTTATGGGGTTTATTTTAGTTGGAGAATTTTTTCCATTTGTTATTTTCGTTTGCTTAGAGGATGTTTTTTTTTGTGTCTTTGTTTTTGTTGTTATTTTTTGATTTTATATTTACGCTTTTGTGGAGGATTGAAGAACTTGCTTTATTATGGGAGCTTTGTTCTTCAAAGTTTTCTGTTTCTAATATATTATAGCTGTTGTGGGGGGGGGATTTGTTGGTTTATTTGTATATTTTGATTGATTTGGTCTGGTTCTGATTTGCTCTTAGAGATTTGTTTCTGGATTTGGTCATTTATCTGGGTTTTAGTAGATGCTGTTATTTGATTTTTGTTAGTTTCTTTTTGAGTTGTTTTTAAAGTTTCAATAAGATTTTTAAGCTCTAAGACCAGTTTGCCGAGCAGGTCACTATTGCTTGTTTGGTCTGGCTTTTGAATGATATTTGCATAAGTATTTGCTCCCCAATAAGAATCTATCTGGTATATAAAGGTTAACTTTTTGAATTATGTACCCAATTTTGATCTCCTTAGGCACTTCAGGGGTATCAAAAGTTAAGATATACGTATTAGTTTGACCACTCCTTTTCTTGATGATCCGGATGTGATCAATCACTCCTTGCTTTTTTTTTTTAGAGCAGTTCTGATTTCTTCATCTGTGGCCAAGGCCAGCTCATGACTTATAACACCTTTTGATGTGTTTAGTTTTTCATAGGCAAAAGTCTTACATTGGTAGATGTGGAATTTTTTCAATCTTAAAAAATTTTGGGCATCTTTGTAATTATCCACTTCGACTAGAAGATTTCCATTTTTTTTTTGTTTTAGGGTTACCCTTTTAGGATAGAATTTTTTCGATTAGAAATGGAGATATTTCACTCATCTTTTTTCCTTCTAAGGTTTCAATAACTATGAATCTTGGGTTGTTTTTCCTTTCTATATATTCAGAAAAATTATTTTTTTCTGATTTGGATTCCCACTCACCATCCGAGTTGGAGACATCAGAAACATCAGAGTGCGTTCTTTTGGTTTTGCTATTGTTTTTTTATTGGGGTATTCAATTTCCATGTAAATATGTTTGGTTATTTCATCTTTCTTGCTCCTCACAGCCCAAATATAGGAGATGTTAGGGGGGAAACCCATTTGCCCTTTCATCTCAAGGATACAAAAAAGGTACACTCAATTAGTTGAGTTTCCACAGTCATTTTCCAATTCTTCCTTCAGTTTTGTCTTCCCAGTTTTATAGACTCATCGGGTAAGGAACAGTCATGTGGTTTCGCCTCAATAATTGATTGACCCTTGCCACCACCCTCTAACACTTACTTGATTTTTGCCTGAGTTTATGGTAAGAGTAAAAAAGATGTAATATCTTTGGATGTTGTGATTGACATTTGCTAATGTAAGTGTTAGTGCTCGACCTGACTAGCCGATTGATCGGATCGGGCCTTTCCGACCGCCCGTCTAGCCCAGATAAGGGCCAAAGTGGTGTGTTGCAGGACCATGACCATTTTTACGCCTAGGACATGGTCTGCTCAACCACCAGGATCACCTCTCCAGGCATCACGGGCCACCACCCACGGCCAACAGGTGGCCCAATTGAGGGACTTTTACCCTCTGCAGGGGGGCAGTCGGCGTATTCTGATGCCCCACCAACAGGGCTGTAATAATTATGCTTCCGAGAAATATTTTGTAGCAAAATGAATATCGGCTTTGTTTCCAAATTTCTGTGCTGAGGAGTTACCATTATTTACATGCAGACTATTGTCCTTATCTTTGTTGTTGTTATCACAACGTTTTGGCTGTTGTTGTCTCTGACAATAACCTAGTTGATTAAAGCGTTAATTCCTGAATTTGGGGACCTAGTAATTCTGAGTTCAATCCCTGGACCGGGCGGTGTATACTCAGTGAATGAGCAATAATTGAGCAGTACTAGATAAGAACTAGATGAGATATCCCTAGACAAGGGCAGTGGAATGAGAGCTATTCCCCCTTAGATTAAATAAAATGTTTAGTTCAAAGTTCCTTTCAGGTTACCCAGGTCAACAAGAACCTGATGAATGTTGGAAGGCAGAACAGCCAAAACATTGAGATAACAATGAAGATGAGGATAATAGTCTGCATGTAAATAATGAAAATATCAGCTTTGTTATTTACAATAAGTTGTCTCCAAATCTCTGGCAACAACTAAACTTATTTGATTAGTTTTAAATCCTTTTGAAAATGTAAATTTTTAACAAAGGTAATCGATTTCTTATAATTTATTTAATATTAGATAACAAAAAAAAATTTAACAAAATCACAGTAATTCCAGGAACGATCAACGAAAAAATTTCAAGGAAAATATTTTGGAGGAATTGGCGCATATTTAAATTTGGTTCAGTCTTGGTATGTTTCATAGGGGTCATCTTTTTTTTTTTTGAGCCAATAAGGTGTGACCATTCTATCCAAAAGCTGACAGTGTTTTGTTACAAATTAAAAAGTGGTGAAGTCGCCTGACTCTTGTTTTCGCGGCCAGATCTTGATCGTATCCAGAGTCCAGAATGAAGTCGATAAAAACGAGTGAGCACAGCATAATTCGATTTGCCTTTTTTTCTTCCTGCAGACAATTTTAGTTCTGATGCTTGGTTTCAGGGTTCCGAAAATTTCCTGAGAAAAATAAAAAGAATTTATCCTCAACCACAAAAATCACAACAATTTTGTGAAATCCAAACTAAAAAGGAAGATGAATTTTGGTCAAGATTACTTGTATCACTAAGTAAAGGCATGAATCCACTTTTTCCTGCACTATCTTATTGTTGGTCATTGGCAAAACACTGAAGGTAAACAGAAAAAGAGAGTGAATAAACAATCTCATATTTTTATATAAATCAGATATTTTCTCCATATGACGGGTCACATGACACCCAGAGAGGAGATGGCACAAACAAGTAACATCTGCTGAACGTTGAAATTCCCAGGAATGATAAAATGCCCAGTTCAGTATGGTGCCCAATGACCTTAGTAACAAATTTTCCTCACTTTAAGAAACTGGTCCACTTGCTGTGTCGACTAAAATATCAAATACAATATTTATAAACCAATCGAACTCAAGAAAATACTTAATCTTAATCACACCAATAAAATTACAGAAAACAAATCAGAAAGTTTGTTGTATTAGCCATCACAATTTAGGTGGATACTGCCAAAATATTGTGCGAATGTAGCAGAAGACGTACCACGTGGCTTTTTAGGGCTAATTAGGAATAAATAATTTAATTCTGGAACCGATTTTGTCACAAAAAAGTGTATAAAACACATGAGATCTGGCTCCAGAATTATATGTCTTCTACTACGTCTGCACGATATTTTGGCAGTATCTACCTAAATCATGACCAATACAACAATCTTTCCGATTTGTATTCTATGATTTTATTGGTGTGTTTTAAGATGTTAATATTTTCTTTAGTGTGATTGATTTATAAATATTTTATTTGATATTTTAGTGGACACGACACACTCATAAAAAAATAAGCAAAATTCTTTAGGGCGGCAGCACTTGTCAGAATAAAAAAAATTGATTTAGAAAGGTGTGGGTTCCTGTACCAGTGTAAACTCAATCCCAGACTTTGAAGAGTTATTAGGACTGTTTGTGCCTATTGTTATCTGTGAACAATTTTTTTTTTTTTACAAAAGAGCAAATAGATGGACATTTTTATGTTTTATTTTAAAGAAAATATTTTAAACAAGCAATAAGAATTGTTTGGCAATAAGTGTTCATTTTTTAAACAAAGATTTGTGATTAAGGAACAAAAAGATATGTACATTTTTAATTAAAGTAGGTATCCCAAATGAAAATTTTTAATAATTTTTTTTATCAATTCATCCCAAAGAAGGTGATAATGTCACTAAGATACAAGGGGATAGTGGGAGTGAAAGAAAATGATAAGATGTTAGAAGGTACCAGAAACCCAATTCTAAACAGGAAACAAGGGATAAACCTCTCTTCCTGTTCAAAAAAATTTGGAAGGAGTGTGAACTTGAAGATACGTTCACCTATCTACTCTTATTGAGAAAAAAAACAAAACAAAAAAAACATAGTAAATAAAATTTCAGAATTTAGTTGGAGATGTTACAAGTATAGAATTGAAGTAGACTTTAGAAGTAACTGGAAAGCCAATCCTGAACAAAAAACAAAGGATAAACCTGTACTCCTGTTCAAAAGACCAGAGAGGAATATGAATTGGATGATAGCCTATTGCTATTTTTAAGCTAAATCATTTTTTTTTATAAAATGTGTCCAGTTTCATTTTTTAAAAGAGAATGTAAATAAATTTTCAATTTAATCTCTAAATCTCAAGAATTAGAGAAAATATTGCCAGTGAGGAATGTAAACAAAATGAATGAGTAAACACTTTTTAAAAAACTTTATTTTAATTCTTTATGGACTAATTTTAAAATTTACATAAATTAATAAAAGTATATATTTGTTTATTCTTCATTTAAAATAAATTATTATACCCTAACGTTAAAAAAAAAAGAAAAAAAAGATTAAAAAAAACTTCTAAATATTGTAAAAATTAACAAAAAAAACATGCAGGTATCAATGATGCAAGTAGTTTCAAAAGTGACATTTGTGAACAAACTGCTCATTTCCCATAACTCTTCAAGGATCGATTTTACACTTTATCACTATTGTGAACAATCCTTTTTTTCCTTATTTGCAATGCATTTCTATGGCAAAACATTCCATAATGAGATATATATATATATATATTAACAGCCTTATTCTTTTAGTAATGCTTGAATTCATGCTTGACTGACATTTTTTTCTCATTAGTAATGCATTTGTATAGTAAAACACTGTTACAAAATAATTATACATACAAGTCCTATTTTGTCAGTAATGTTTGTATTCATTTCTGACCAGTGAATTCTCAAACTGGAAGATTGGTGTATGACAAAGTATGGTGGAGATTAAGGGTTCTTTTGTTAGTTAAAAAACAAACCATTACTATAAATTATAATTATACATACAACAGCTTTATTGTGTCACTAATGTTTGTATTCCTGACTACTGACCTTTTATACATAATTTGCGATGCATAATATTCAGATTGTCTCTTGAAATTTGATAAGATAAATTTTACATCCAAAATTGCAAAATTTAGCCCTGAATCATTAAAGATTTGTCCTTTTTGCTAGGATATTTCGATTATGCCAGAAGTGATGCAAATTAATGAAATCATTTTATATCTAGTCTTACTGACCCTTGGATTGTCGAGTTGGTAAAACAGCTGAATTGTCGAATTGGTAGAGTACATTGGAATTTCAAAGCAGATGTCGGTTTCAACAGATTGCTGTGTACAGTGGAGAATGTCTGAAAGGATTTGCAAAAGGCAGAGAGGGTTGTGGTTGTATTTGGACAAAAACTCAAGCTCTGAGGCTTCATGACATTTCTCGTGAGCAGAGCCACACCTACAAAGAGAAAATTAAAATGAAATATGAAAAAAAAAAATATTAAATTATAAAACACAAGCAATAAACAATTTTAACAGATTTTCAGAAAAATCCAAACAAAACGTGCAATCAAAATTGCAGCTGTACATTGCTTTAGAAATGCAATGTCCGGATTTTAGTTTCATTATTTTATGTTCCATGCAAACTTGTCAATCATTATGAAAGATTTTGTATTATGTGCAGAAAATTAGCTCACACATAGGAACAGGCCTGGTGCATACTACTACTCCTGAGCCCCTGACTGTGGGGAGGGCACAAACCTGATTGGGGGTCCTGAGCAGTGCTTTGTGACCCTCACAGCATTTGCTTTTTTTCTATCTATATATGTTACAGTTATTCTATATATGTTATATATGCCTGAAGTGCCATTATAACAGACAAGTTTAAATCAGGTAAAGGTTAATTGCCCCTATCAGAGAGTGATGCCCTTTGACACGAGTAATGAATATAGGTACCTCCACTAAAATCATGGTACCTAAGGTTTAAATTAATTTTAAAAAATGAAAAAGCTATGTTGAAGCTTTCATTGGTTATTTCGAATAGAAATTTGATTGGAAATTTTTTTTATTTTTAACATCGTCAATGTCATCCATTTTTAAGATAATTGTCACAAATTAGTTGTAAGTTTTAAAAATCTTGCAAAAAACACTTAATCTTGAGGAATATTAGCAGTATCTGTATATTTCTGACATGAGGTATTATGTACATTATTCGGACTATTGTCCTCATCTTTGTTGCCATATTTACTATGTTTCAGCCATTGTATGCTCCGGCCTTCTTCCTCAAGGACACATGGCACAGTGGATAAAGGCGTTGGTTAGATCAAGTGACAGGACCCAAAGAGAGTGAGTTCAATACCCAGTTAAGGCAGTGGAGAACTTTCAGAGGGAAATTAACAGGAAATAACTGATAACTGACATCCATTAAGTATGGCACGTGGAACTAGAACAGTCTACCCCAGTGAGCAAAATAAAGGGTTCAATTCGACATTCCAACCACCTGAAGAAGGCCGGAGTGTACAACGGCCAAAACATAATAAATATGGCAACAAAGATGAGGACAATAGTCCGAATAATGTAAATAATGAATATTAGCAGATTTAAACATTTAACTTTAAAATATTGCAGAAATTAGTCTTTTTTTTTGTTTTTTTAAAATCCAACAATAGCCATGTTTACATGTTTAAACAGGGTGATGACAGATTTGATGTTCTCTAGAGACTTTCAATCACCTCCCTCCCATCCCTACTTGAAAGATGTTGCAAAACAATATTCAATTTTCCCCCGACAAGGACATTTTCCAGGCTAAAGACTTTCAGTAACAGAAGATATAGGTCAAGTATAGCTACATGACAAGGTATATACTGGGAGGGTGCTATGGGAGGGCAAGTTTTTTTTAAATGAAGACCCTTATAAGGAAATACAAGTGAAACACTATCAACAACAAAAGTGATTTTAACGAATGATACAAAGTTTATTTTATTCATGACAAGATGCTTTATTTACAAATTTTAAGATCTAAACGTTGCACAAACTCACTTGGAATTGGCGTGAATTGAAGAGAAGAAATCTATTTACAATCTCAAAGTGGTGAATGAAAAGGAAAAGAATCATTCATGTCACATACGCACACAGAAGCAAATTTTCTTTTTCAGAGAAAAGATGAGAAAGAAAAGGATTTATTGAGGCCATAGGTATTTGGCCAAAAATAAAGTCGCTGAAAGACTCAACAATTACAATAGTGATTAAATTCTATAGTTGGGCTTCCATAAATTATGGTTTAGTTTATTGAACCCCACCCCCACCCCACTCGTAAAAGGGACTGCATCCCAAAACAGTTTGCTAGAATTTCTGTGGAAAGATCCTAAAGTAATTTACTTCAAAATAAAGCTGCTTCTAGTACTGCAGAATAGGCTAAGGATCCGACACTTTTTCGAGCAAGTCATCACAAATTGTTGTGAGTTCTTGAACCTGGTTGGTCTGAAAAGAAAAAATATAAATTCATTAAGACTAGAGAAATTACTTTTTTTTTTTTTTGTTTAAAATGGGAAAGAAAAAAGAAAAAATTCAAATGTACACATTTAAAAGACTGACGCCACAAACTCAATACTATATATCTCCCTTACATTGAAGGCAAGTACAATCAAAAACACATTGGCTTACCTTCATTTCTAGCTCAGATTTTAATTGTGAATTTTCCATGTCTTTTCTTTTGACCAAGGCTTGAAATCGGGAAGTGTCAGTCTCTAGTCTTTTCTTTAGGGCATTCAATTCAGATTGAAAACTGAAAATATTTGGAAAACAATTATTAAAAAAAAAAAAAAAAAAAAAAAAAAAAAAAAATCATGCTTCTGCTCTTAGTGTCACTACAAATTAACCTTACTATGAACACAATGTGGGTTTGTATTTTTTGTTCCATTACAATGTATTTCTTTGACAGCTGGTTAGAGATCACAATTATGCCAGTCACCCTTGTAAAATATTTAAACAATGTACAAAATGTTAATTCTCAGCACATGCAAGAACGCACACAGAAAAAAAATTTAAAAAAAAACAAATCTGACAATACTTTTTCTCAGTGATGGTGTGGAGGAGTACGTAGGACAATTGGTGAAGGGATTTTCCTGTTGCATTAGCAAAGAAAAAAAAACAAACAAATAGTAACAAAGATGAAAATGATTGCCAACCAAAGTTTGGCACTTCAAAAACTCACTTTGTTTTATTTTCCCGATTTTCCTTTTCCAAACTGGCATTGGCCGATTCTTTTTCTTTCACTTTTGACAGAAGATCCTTGACATGCGCCTTTAGCACTTCTTCATTCTGGACAGTGGGGAATAAAGAAAAATATAGATATAGATATATATATATATATTTATAAAAATACAATATCTCCATGTTGAAATTTATTCTTTTTACCTCAACAAATAAAAGCCATCATTTACACGTGGAAATTTTGGTTGCCATTGCTTTTAATTCGGTTGGAAGTAGTACCAGCAAGAGATTTTAATTAAAAAGCTAAAATTGAAAGATAATGTACCTCTTATAGTCAATATTTTGTTTAAATTTATGTAACCTGATTGTGTGTGTCTTTGTAAAAATCTGAGAAATAGCTAGCTGGCTGTAAAAATGGTTTGCTTACAAGAATCAAAACTATACTGGTTTTGGAACTGCCTTAAATAAAATGTACAATTCTGACACACACATCGTGTGTGTGAAAACAAACAAAAAAAAAAAACAACACCATTTGGTGCTGGTAAATGGAAAGAAAGGTTTAATGAATAGAACGATGGACAGACTGAGAGAAACAACGAAGGTTTCTCTTTTCAAAGAAAGAAAAAAAAAAAAGTTTAATTTTCTAAAACCTGAAGAATTACTTAGGGCAATATTACCACAAGAAGCCATGTGACAAATGATCTAAGCGCCAAAGTACTGGTTATGAAAACATAAAATAAGTAGGATGGATAAGTTTTAATCTGTCACCAAAACTCAAGAATAGACTTTCTTTGTGGTTGGAGTGAAATGGCTCTGATAGGGATGGGGAAATGGCTGATCAGTGAGCCATCTGGTAAATATCTGATTTTGAACAAGGCCAGAATGAGAAAATTTTGCATAAGCAAAATTTAAAATAATTCTTTTTAATTAATGCGCATGAATTATGCCATGCCAAGCAGTTGAGAGCCATTGGTCGAAGAGTAGCCAAGGTGGTAGGTGCAGGTGGAATACTGAGGAAGGGGGAGGAATTGCCCACACCCATTGGGAAGTATTGGTGTGAGATGCCAATAAGAAAAGGAAGACGTTATCAGGGTGGATCAATACCTGTGACTGCTACCCATAAGAAAAGGGACAATCCCTGATTTGGAAATTTAATTAGTTTCACTGAGTCTCCTGTGTCATGACCCATGCCGGTTTCAGGTGAATGTCAATAAATGCAAAGAACCTAAGCAGCCAAAAGCAGTTGTCCCAGACGCTGGTTGAGAGACGACGACCTCACGTGACTTTCTGCCTGAAGAGAACCTGACATAAGCCTTGTGCCAGAAGTGTCATATTCAACTTAAGTGGGTTGGGTTGATATTTTCTGCATGAACAACTGATAAACTCTAACATCAAGACTAACAAAGCGCACTTTACAAAAGAAGGTATATGAAAGCATTTAGTTTTATCCAACATTTTTTTTTTTAAAACTTGTGCCTTCATTCTACCTGGACTAACGCAATGTGATTTGATCTTTGACAGCCTTATGATCAAAACTAAACACAACACGGGATAAAGTAAGGTTTGTATTGAAGCAATCATCTCATTGATCAGCCACAGATGTTGGACATTAGAAGGTGACATAACTAACACTTGATATATAATTTATAAATGATTCACAGAAGAGACCATAGTAGCATAGACATAGCTGAAAACGGAAAGGGAAGAACATTAAAACTTCGCTATTCGGCAATAGCAGCGAGTGAGGTTAGAGGGAGAAAAAATTTGTAATTAAAAGCCAACACATTTTTATCACAATTTTGGAAAATCTAAAGCATCAAAAGGAAAATTAAGAAAACATGTATTTTTTAAAGTCTGTTCATGTCACTAAGAAGTGGTTGGACAGAGTCCGACGGAACATTATCTTTTCTAACTTATGTTATGAAGACACAAGATAAATCATGTTGCGTCTTTAATTTCCTTCAGTCAACATAATATAGTATAATAATATAAGATATAATATAATAGTTCTCATTAAATTAAAATTCAAGATTTATTGTGTAAAATTAAATAAGACCCAGAAATTATGTTTCTGAATCCAGTGGGGTCCAGAGAAGAAAATTTGATTTTTTTTTTACAGCACAAAAATGAAACCTGTTCAATGTTTATGTAATTGAAATTGCTAAAATACACCTTACCAATTCACACAATTGGTCATGGTTTAATTTCTTCAGATTTAATGCAAGCAAGATTTTCCTTGGTCAGATTAAATCCCATCTTGTCTCTCCAGTGAACACTGACTGTGACAAGCAGTAATTTATGTCCAGTTTTATCAGTTGCAGAATTCTGAATTTACAAATCATATTTTCATATAGTCCCTTGGCTGGTAGAAACTGTTCCAAGAATATTGCACGAATTTCTTTATTCCATCCCCAATACCATCATAATACAGCATCATTCTAGGATGCTCCAATAAAATTTGGAAAATAAAAAATATTTTCCTTGATAAAAGGATCTTAATTTTAATCTCCTTTTAGATAAAAATCCATATGTTTAAAAAAAAAAAAAAAAAAAAAAAAAAAAAAAAAATAATACGAGTTTGTTGGAGAAAGAAGAAAAAAAAAAAAAAACATACCTTTTGGAATCCTTCTATAATATTCTTTGACTTCTCAAAGCGCCGATGAAGATCTGAAAATGCCTTTTCCATTGAGTGTAGTTCCTCTAAGGTCTGATTTGAAAAGAAACATTTTAAAACTGATATAAAATATTTAACTAAACATTGCAGTAATTAAGAGGTCCTTCATATATTTCTCAAGACAAAGGATTTAATTTGGCAATACCCATCAACTGTTTGTACAATAGAGGACAGGTTATATTGTGTTACAGGGTATTAGCAGTAATGACAATCTATTGGGAGAGATGGATTCATGCCTTTTTCCAAAGGAGTGAGTAAGTGCAAAAACAATTACTTCATAATTTTCACGAGGTGCAGATTTTTTTCTCCAATTCAATTTTGACAAGTGAAAATGAAAGCCAATTTGCAATTAGAAGAAAAAAAATACATATTAAATAAAAACCAATATATTAACCTTTTTCCTTTTTTATTCTTCATAACGTCATTGGAAGTGGTGCAGATAAGAGTGGATTGTGCCGTCATTTTTTGCCCAAGGTGGAGCCTGCTTGCTTTAGCTATTACAACACTAGGGATTTATTATTATTATTATATTACTCCTCGTTATTAAATTCATATCATAATGAATAACTTTGCAACACTATATTTGTTCAATTCCATCCTTATACAGCTTGAAGAAAGGCATGAATCAACATTTCCCATGCAGCTCCCCACCACCGTAAATGATTAGCAATATAAACTAATACTGAACCCACTGCCACAAAATAGTTCTCATGAAATCTTATGAGACTACTTTGTTCCAAATTCTTGCAACTTTGGGGGTCCATGAATAAATAAAGGGTGGTGCAAAATTCTGAGTAACTCCTGTAGTAATGGGAGAGAGAGTAAAGGTCAATCTACCAAAAACACTTGTTAGACTTTAAGAGAAACCCCAAAATTGTCAATGATTAAAGATGAAGAGGGGAAAAAAAAAAAAAAAAAAAAAAAAAAAAGAAAAATACCTGAGCCTTTTCTTTTTGTAAAGTACTTGTGATGCTGTTGCTGTTTTCTCCCAGTTTTTTTTTCTCAGCTGAAAGAAAAAAAATTTAATCCAAAAAAGATAATGACAACTTTCAGATCATGAATAAAAAAAAAATAAAAAAAGTTAAATCAGAAAAAAAATAATAAAAAGAACCCTTACCAAGTAAATGCTCAATGACAACAGTATATTCATCTACCAGTCCCCTGAAGAGAAAAAGAAAAAAAAAAAAAAAATCCTAATTTTAGTGATTCTAAAAAAGCAGTATTATAATAAACAAAAAAAAAAAAAAAAACACCTTTAATAATAAAGCAAACAAAATGCAAACCTGACACCTAATCTATCGCAGATGACGAACATTCATCAGGGGGATAAATAAAAAGAAGAAAAAAAGAATACATGATTTCTTGCCAGTTAAGAAATGGGAAAGTATGCCGGGCACAATTTACAGAATCACTGACATATACATACCTTTTGCTTATGTAAACAATGCACATGATTTTTACCAAGATGCACTTTAAATGAGATTTTCAACTGGGGAGGGGGACAGACAGAGAGAGAGAGACAAAAAAGATCTTTCCATAAATGTTAATGGGAGATGCCCACAGGAGATGTCATCAAAAGTTGATTTGGGGTGAGTGGGGAGAAATTGTATCAAGTCTCTAAACACTTTTTCTATACAAATGTCATCTTCCTGATGAGAGATTACGGGGGTCGCACTGGAAATGTCCTTGACGCTACATGTTCTCATTGAACTGTTCAATAGAAATGCACATTCATCTGCTGTTTATTGATAACAAGCCAACTGAGTGTCAAAGTTTTGATATTTGTGTTCATTTGAGGTTTGTATTGCAATGGCTGTGTAATCTTTAAAATGATCGACAAGTCTGAGCAGTAGGTGCATGCATCAAGTTTTGTGAGTCTGCTACAGAACGTTAATTTCAAGTGGTCTGCATTTAACTTTCTTTTCATGTGCCATGTCCTTCTCAGGCAATCATGGCCCCCTGCTTTCCCCCTTATGGCCCTCAACAGGTTTTGTGTTTCTGCCAACTCCCCCAGACCATGCTCCGCCATCCACCTACCCAAGCCACACCACGTATGTCATATGCTGCTTCCCGACCACCGTCTGTTTTTCCCTCTATTCATCCCATGAGTATCAGATTCTCCAGGCCCCCACTTTCACATCACGTGTCCCAGAAATTTCATCATCTGCTTTCAAGGCAACAAGTCAATACTAAAAAAAAAAGAGAAAAAAAAGAAAAAAAAAAAATATTCAACCGCAAGAACTGTCAGTAAAGAAGCCATCTTGATTGATACCAATTACAGAATGTGCCAGGAGATACTTTCCAACACCAAAACTTGTAAGAACCAAAGGAAAACCACATGACAATGGTCAGTAATCCCATTTTGCAGTTCTATTTGCTAAGCTAGTAGAACCCCAATACTATGTCTGCTAGATTAAGTTTAGCATGAGTAATGAAAATGATTCACAAGACAATTCAGTCCTCATTGGGTGCCACACAGAGTCGTCCTACCAGCTTAGTAAATATCCGAGTGTCACTTTGAAAGTAATACCACTTACATCAGCAGTAGAGATTAAACCCTCCTCACCAATGACCTATAAATTCCTCACCCCCTTGTTGAAGATAGCCATTTACTAAAATGGCATCAACATGAAACAGAGGTTAGTTATTCAATTTATATCATAGGAAGCTGAATCAATCAACATTCAACACTTGCTGAACATTTACAGAGACCACACAATGAATGTGAACATTGTTAGACAGTTCATAATTCATTTCAGTGGTGGTAACAAGGATCAAAAGGTGCACAGGTGTTGACCTACAAATGAAAAGCATATAGGAAATGTATAACCAATAGTGGGAGACTCAAGTGTGCAGATTAGCAGCTAAATATATATCTCCTGTATTAGGTTTTTTTTTTAGGTTTCTCTTTTTGTATAATGTCATACTAAAATTTCTAATTCCAACAAACTCAGTCGATACCAGAGTTGAATAAGACTGATGAATCATCTGATGAAATAAGCCTATTCCCCATATCAGGTAAATTTGGATTCTATTGTGTACTAATTATTTGCTCTATAATAATAATAAATACATTGAACTCTTTTTGTGGATAAGTTTTAATATTTTATATTACGAGGATCCACTTGGATTATATACCAACAGATTTGTTACCTTTATATATATATCCTATTCCTGTTTGGCGCAATTGAGTTTCATTCACAAATTGAAAAATGACCTTGTAAAATTTCAATATTTATAAACTACTGTTCAGATAGTGGAGATGTCCATTTACTAATGAGAGAAATTACATAAAATGGCAAAAAAGTAATTTAATATAGAAAAAGTTTACAAAAATGAATTAGTAAGAATATATCTTTACTGATTTACTTTATTATTTTTTTTTTATTTTTTTACTTTTGAAGATAACTGATTGCACAAGACTGAACAGGTACTTTTACGTCCTGAAATTGTATTTCTATTTTCGTGCCGCTTCACTGTAATTGTGGAGGTGTATGAAGCGTGTTGTAATACACAACAATAAAATAGAACATGCTCAGAATGATATCAGAAAGAAAAAAAAAAAAAAACAGGACATACACCTACATTTTATAAATTATGCAAAAGCATTTGCTAAGATACGACACAAAGAACTATTTGAACTGCTATGTAAGCTTTCCTTATTTTGTGGAAAGATATTAGAATAATCCAGAATTCAGACTGCGAGCAAACTGCCTGCATATGGATATAAAATGAATTTGGGGAAATACGTAATAGAAAGAGGCACAAGAAATATTCTCACCAGAAATACAGAGAGGTTATTCTGATAGAATTACAAGTCCTGGCAGGATTCATTATTGGCAGACACAATCTTAACAGCGCAAGATATGTAGATGACAGTGTTGATAGCAGATGCAGAAAAGAAACAAGTACTCCTACGGAAGTTAGTGAAGGCAAGCAATAAGAACGAACTAAGCATTAATTGTAAGGCAATGTATGGTTGCCAGTGAAAGGAACAGCCAAAAGATGCAAACTACAAATGAAAATTTAAAATACCAAATTTTAACGGGAAATGCGGCACCGACATCTGAAGGTGCATGAGGATAATGAAAGAGGTTTTTCCAAAGCTCATCAATGGACTAAGAAACAGGAAAACTTCATTCGAAACAAAGAAAACAGTGATGGACTGTTAGGCAATATCAGTCCTCCTATATGGTTTCCTAAATGCTGGACACTTCTCACAGACAGAGAGTTGAGGCTATAGAAATGTGTTTCTACAGAAAGATGCTGAGAATGCCTTGGATTGAACATGTGAAGAACTACAAAGTTTTAAGGAAAATGGAAACAAAAAGGACGCTCTGTCTTAAAATCAGGAACAAACAATTTAAATTTCTCGGGCACACGAGCAAAAGTAGACTTTGAGAATTTGACACTCTTGGGACACTGAATGCAATAGCAGAAGATAAAAGTCGCTAACAACCTACCTACTGGGGTTGTGTAAATAGTTGATAGAACTGGGTTTAGAAAAGATAGCAAAAAACAAACCTTAGCTCTAAAAAGACAGGAAGTTGTGGCTAGCCATCCGGAATGAACATGGCACATAGAAGAAACCTATTTGGGGAAAGAGGACATGTCAAAATCTCATAAGTCGAACAATGGAGAGGAGATTAAAAACAAAAAAAGTACATTTTTCTTCAGTTGAAGGTGATTATTGCACAATTACAAAAATTAGCAATCATGCCTCTCCACAACTTCCTGTCCATTTGAAAATTACAAGATGAGAATTTACAAAAATCACTTTCCTCATTTATAACTGCAATGAGGAAAGAAACTGGGTTTCCACATGCGACATTCACTTACTTCATCTCAGTAATTCGTTTTGTGCTTTCATTTTGTTTTGTTGACGCCTTTAGCAATTTTGTTTCAAGCTCTTCAATATCTTTCTTGTATTTGGCTTCTTTCGTGTTCAAAATTTCTGCGTGGTCTTTATTTAACTGGTTCATCTTTTCAGACATATCTTTACTGACAGACATCACTCTGTTCTGACACTCAAACTCCATGTGTTGTTTCATTTTCAGCCAATCTTTTTCTGTGTACTGAAGCACCTGCAAGAAAAAACACCCTCTTTTCAAGACCATGAAATCACAAGTCTCAAGACACTTTGAGACCTGCCAATTATAGTAGTACAAAACGACAAGTCTAATTTAGAATATGCAAATTTAAGTCGGGTATGAAAAGAAAAGGCTTTTGCCACTCTAGTTCTTGCTTTTCTCATTTCAAACATTTCCATATGATATGCCCTTTGACCATTCATGTGAAAATTGAGATATATATTCACATCACAGAGAACAGGAGGATTGTCGTGGCACTTCTATTCCAAATACGAGGCCTGCCCAGAAAGTGGAAAATTAGTTGCCTTGATCTAGCTAAGCAACCATCCAGAGAACCTTACAGTGCATGCATGCACAAACTCTTCCATAGAATTACCCAGTCAGTAGTGAGGTATCACTAAATGAGAGGGTGTATTTGTTTATGTCTCGTTTATCATCCAGGCCTATAAGCCATCCCTCCAACTGTTCAGGCCTGATCCTCTGAAACTCCTGGCTTTTCCAAAGACTGGGTGGGGTTTGAGAGAGTAAAAAATTAAAAAAAAAATAAGTTGATAGTTTGGGGAGGGATGAAGGAAATCTAGAATAATAAGTGTGTAAGTTGTTTGCTGACAACAACCCTTTAATATTAAATGACTGCATACTTTCTGGACAAACCTCAAGGGTCAAAATTTCTTATACACGTCGTGAGGGTGGCATGGGAAATTTTTTGGATCAAGCCCCTTCTCAAAATCTGAACTGATTTTTTTTCCTCTTTAAAAAAAAAAGAATTTTTTTTTTGCACTCTTTGTACTACATTAATTTTGTTATAATTTTTGGATTCTAAATAAATGGACTTCTTGACACCTACTTTATCATTGTATTCGGGGAATAAATTATAAAAGTTCCAATGCTAATAAAATACATTACCTGCACAATATCATCAGATGCTTTGTGTGGTAAAGGTGTTCCAATAAATTCTGTACGCATATTCTGTAAAGAAACAGCAAGGTATCAAAATGCAATCTGGAAAAATAAAACCACTAAAATTCCCAAGAACAGTTAAGAAAAAAAAAAAAAAAAAAAAAATTTCATATAGAAATCTTCTAGCAAAACAATTTTTACCACAACCTTTAAGATTTCAAAGTCTTTTCAACCCTCTTAAGATTAAGACAACTAAGATTTATCTCATGTGAAAAGTATAAGAATATATTATAAATAAAACTATTCAATGGGTGCTGTTACTTTGCCTCAATTTTTTGTGCAGGTCGACATCCAGATGTCATGCTCAACATCCAATCAATTTCCAAATCGTAGGTGAAAATCTCACCTTACAAAGACGTTGCTGCAAAGAGAGACTTTTGGGAGACTCAAATGTTTGAATCCGTGAATTATTTGTGGCATCAAGCATTTCTTTCAAAAGTTTGTAAATTGTTCTTTCCAAGCTTTGAAAAAAAAAAAAAAAAAAAAAAAAAAATTTATTTATATAGGTCGATACTTACAGGAAATCGTCCGTAAAGTGCAGACGAATCTTGGCATAAAATAGTATTAAGGCAACCCCTTCTGCCGCCCAACAGCGTGGCTTATGCTGACCTCCAGGAGAGCAACAACTTGCAGCTTCTTGGCCCAATGGTTCCCGACATGAGGTGAAATGATTCTACTGAATTAATTGATGTGTGTCATTTGGAAAGTTGGTTCACCGTGTCAGGCTCAACATTTTTTTCTCTACAGAATTCATCTTGCACTTTTATAATTCTACAATTTGGATGTGCATTGAATATTGCTCCCACATCTGGTCTGGTGCTTATATATATATATATATATATATATCTGGAGATATATAAACTCTGAAGAAGAATCTGCAATGTTATCAGTCCTGACCTGGCATCTCTGCTGCACTCACTTTCACACTGCTGTAACAGAGCTTCTGCGCCTTTGGTAAATATTTTCAGGGTAAATGTGCTGTTGAGCTTTCCTCTTTGGCACCATAATCATATCCTTTTTACATTTGGATTAAAATGGAGAAGCCAAAAACAGGATAACCAATAAATAAACCAAACTGGAACAAGCAACAAATCTTGTTGCCGTAAAATATCAATTTACAAAATGAAACCAACAGTGAATAGGAAAGAAAACACGCTTACTTCATCTTTTTGTGGAGTTAAAGAGAAAAGTTCATCAATATTGTTGGATTGCTCTTTAATGTAACCGGACTTCTTATAAACAGATTGGCGTTTGGTTGTTGGAGATTCCATCATGATGAGGTCTGGCGATTTGGGAGGACTAATAACAACAGAAAGAAAATCGAATGAACAAGCAGAAATGGGAAACAGATCTTCAAGTGCAATTGTTTTCACCATGACAAAACTCAGACAGCCAAGGGATTAGATTAATGATTGGCCTCCCCTGGGAGAAGGGCCACCATTTAATCAACAGGTTACGTTTTGTTGGATATAAGAGCTATTACAAATTAAGTTGAAAACCCACCTAGGTACTGAAAAGATCATTCACGAGGCCTTAGTCTAAGTATGCTCCTGCGGAAGAAAGACCTGATATTATCCAGGATGACAAGTACATCCCCAACCTTAAAACATCTTATGACAGCTGACACTTTAGAATTTAGTAATATATATAAAAAAAATTCAAAAGCTAATTGCCAAGACATCATGATCAAAGACAACAAAAACATAATGTGCTTTCTTACTGACATGACAGTTCCTGTAGATTGTAATGTATTGACTCATTCAAGGGATCCATGATAGCTCATGCTTTAAAGAAATACAAAAGGTTGCACCGACAAATGCAGCTCACATATTACGAATATATCTATGAAAAAAGTCATGAAGCCATTTCTGACCTTAGGTCTCTGGATGGGACCCAGAAAAAAAATGTGTATACAACAAGACCCCAATGAAATAATAAAACCTACAATAGCATATTAGTTAACAAGCTGGTCTTGAAGAACAACTTTGAGAATGAAGACAGTTCAATCCTCTCTAAGGACACTTAATGAGGCTTAGCTAAGCAAATAAGGTATGTGAGCTTATATAATGCCTATGGTAGTTGCACTTCTAGGAGAGGAGTCATAAAAGTTTCACCATAACACGTTAACTTGAAGATTGAAAGACAATCAGAAAAAAGGATTCTCACGTTTTCTTCTTCTGAAGTGTTAGACGTCGAGCAATGCTTTTCATTTTTGCTAAAAGGAAAAATAAAATTTTTAAAATATAGTACATGTAGATAGTAAGAAAGCACATTAATAAGCAAAAAAAACAAAAAAAACGTAGGTGAGAAAGAGAAATCACTGTTGCCGAGGGGAGGCTAAAGAATTTTGCTTAAGGGCAACAGAGAAATTTAAGATCCTCAAAATCTAGACAAATATAAAAATGTATTTCTAGTCTGCTTGGAGGGGGGTGCAGAGATTGTGACATTATGAGTTACATGAATAAACAGAATTTCCAATACCATTTTTTTCTTGGTAGGCTTGGTTCATCAGGAGGAAGAACAGTATAACAATGTTTTTATGATGTACAAATATGTGTTTGAAATATTGCATGGGACAGATCAGATCAAAAACATGTGAACTCCCATCCCACCAAACAAACAACACACACACACACACACACAAACTGAAGAATTCTTTACCTGTATGGTCTTCCAGTGTGCTGTTCGGATCAAGAAGGGGATCAAATTTCACATATAGGCTTTCACGGCAGAGATGGGAAGCATTGGCCTAAATGCAATATTAAGAATATATGTATGTGTGTGTTTATTATATATATATATATATATATATATATGGTTGGTGCATAATTACCAGGCGTTTTTAGCAAATTACGAAAAAAGGAAATTTAACAATACCCTTTTTAAATGATTAGTCCAGAGCGTATGATTGACACGCATTTTTATAACCAGAAAATAAAATTATTAAAAAGTAAACAAAACGGCAATTTTTATTAACAAATAACTTGCCTACAAAAAACGCCTGATAATTATGCACCAACCCAATACACGTGTACACAATGAAAAACAAAAAAAAATTATAATGATAGTAAGAAATTCTCACATGATCACTTTTCAGTGTAATGATTAACAAGTCATCTGTGTATTAGATTAAAGTAAAAATAGGTATGACAAATTAAAAATTTATTTCCAACATATTTAAAGAGATGTAGAATAAAAACTAATTCTCACAAAAGAGACGAGTATCTTTAGAGAGAAAAGATGAAAATTGTTTACATGCTAATTTTATACAAGTAGCTTTCACAATAAACAAGATATCAGCAGCTGAAATGGAAGGAAATTTCACTTTTTGGCATTTTTAGTGTAAACTAGGGCAGTTTTGATGCCTAGTAAAAAATATCAATGGAATTGAGAATCACAGAGTTCTAAATCATTTTGTTATCCCAATCCATGGCATATGGGTAAAGTTCTTTCCTCCGTGAACCAAAAAGGATTGTTAAACAGGACTTGCTCGTTAACGAGAAACTACAATCTCTTAAACATTAAAATCATTTGCTGAGTGAGCATTTAAAAAAAGGTAAAACTCAAAATTTAACCATTTCCACTTGTCCGTACTCTTTGGAGATCAGAGCTAGCATTTCTTTTTCAGCATTTGACATTTATTTATCTTCTAAAGCTTAAAAAAAAAAAAAAAGTACCATTTCCATATTCAAATACCACACAAATTAAAGTTTTAATGCGAAACTTTAAAAATAAAAATACTCACAATTGTTTTATCATCATAAAACAGTTCCCAACCAGCATCATCACCGAAAACTGAAAAAGAAAATGTCCACCAGGAGTTTATTTAGCTAAAACGACATTATCTAAGCATTGTTTGATAACAGACAAAAGATCATTCAATAAAAATGGATACTGAAGATGGTGCTCAAGCATGAGAGACTTACCATAGTGTTGCGCTCGGAGTATCCACTCTGAGAGCAAGAGCATTACATGACCGTTTATTTGGGCCCACTGGCCCACATTGACCTGTGTTACAGACAGACTTGTTGGGTTTTTTTAATGTATGAAACCAAACGGTTTAGACACAGCAATCAATCAGAACATTCATTATTCGGTTTTCACACAGGATTTTAAATGCACAAAGCAAAGGAGACTAAAATCACTTCATAAAGACGCATTTATGATATTTCTCATATCAGATGTATCGACCCATCCCCAACATAAAAACCCACTAAAAAACAGGAATCCTAAATATCAACTCGTGTCTCATGGTAAGGTTTGAGTGGGTCTTGGGTAATCGGTGGCACTTAAACTACACTGTTTGGCACCCAAGACCATAATTTCAACTACAGTTTTAATTAAGAGAGAAATTTATTAAGTTGAAAATGCATACAAGGTTCACTAACTTCTGAGTTTTCTATAGTAAAACTACGTCAAGGTTCATACATGTCCCCCTTTCTGAAATCTACCATCTATATTAAAATGTGACATGTTTAAAGACCGATACAGAAGCTGTAGGAAGGTGAATCAGATCAGCTGCCTTGTGCATATAGACAGAGTGGATGGCAAAAATGTAAAATCTAAACTGAAAGTCAAGTGGCCCCTAAATCTCCAACATTTCTCTCAATGTATGATTCCAACTGACATCTGTTGTATTTTCTTCTTTACCCCCCTACAGGATTCCATCAATAAAAACATTGAGTCTGAAAACGTTTTCAAGGACAAAATGAGATTCACATAGCCCCCCCCCCGCCATTTTGTCATTCAATTACGCAGCAATTATCTGATAAATACAATTTTCTGCCTATATTTCTGAGATGAGGAAATATGTACATTATTCAGACTATTGTCCTCATCTTTGTCGCCATATTTATTATGTTTCAGCCGTTGTACGCTCCGGCCTTCTTCAGGTGGTTGAATGTCGAACTGAACCCTTTATTTTGCTCACTGGGGTAGACCGTTCTAGTTCCACCTGCCATGTCTAATGGATGCCAATTATCAGTTATCTCCTGTTAATTCACTTTGCCATGTGTCTTTAAGGACAGTGGATAAAGGCGGTGGTTAGATTCAGGACCCAAAGAGTGCAAGTTCAATACTGGTTAAGGCAGTGGAGAACTTTCAGAGGGAAATTAACAGGAGATAACTGATAACTGATATCCATTAAACATGGCACATGGAACTAGAAAAGTAACCCAGTGAGCGAAATAAAAGGGTTCAGTTCCACATTCCAACCACCTGAAGAAGGCCTTTGCATACAACAGCCGAAACATTGTAATAAATAAGGCTACAAAGATGAGGACAATAGTCCGAATAATGTAAATAATGTAGTTCAGTTATATATTCACCATTATATCCAATGACTTGTTGCCACTCATCAGGCAGTTCCTAGATAGATTTTGAAAAAAATTCCACAGGTTTTGATGTTTAAAATGTTTCCACAAACTCTTGAATCTAGTTTTTCATTAGAAAGTTTTCTCCATCAATGGCTAATTGATGTCAGTTATCTCCTGTTAATTCCCCTCTCCAAGTTCTCCACCGCTTTAACCAGATATTGAACTCACACTCTTTGGGTTCTGTCACTGGAATTAACTAACACCTTTATCCACTGTGCCATGTGTCCTTGATGGACAACCACCTGAGGAAGGCCAGAGAATACAACCGAAATGTTGTAATAAATATGGTGACAAAGATGAGGACAATAGTCCGAATAATGAAAATACAAGTTTATCTATCATTCTACTGCTTCCACAGTCTTCCGAGTTTGAGGAATGTTTTACCTAGGATAATATGGCATTGAATATATGAGGCATAAAACTATGGTGGTGGTAGGACAAGAGAATATAATCGTCATATTGATGTTAGGGGGGGGGGAGGAGGGAAAGCGTCAGACAGGCAGAGAAGTGCTGTAAGGAGAAAGAATTTTAAAAATAAATAAAACAATTCTGCATTTGTGGCAAATTGTATAATTTGAATCAAGAAACTGGAAAAGATGTTGCATTGAATGAGTCTTCAAGCTTTGAACAAACATGGCTACTGGACTGGAGATGACCAAGAACACACTCCAGCCTTGAGAGTTAAAATTGTTCATGTAATCTTGTAGAGGAACAATTTGTTTCCTACTCTGCAGCCTCTTTCTCCACAGAATGTTGCAAACATATTCTATTGTTATTTCTCTGGCAAATGTTCACACACGTTCCACCAGTTCAGACCTTTACAGCTAGGACTTGCCATACTATGTCATAATTCATTTGGGAGGAGGAAGTTCCCCATAGACACCCCTAATGAGAACTCTTTTATCAAAGACCCCAGTGTGGATGCTTCCTTGAAAATTATAATCTTCATTTCTTCAAATCAAGAGAATCACTATTCTCTTCAGCCTCGTAATCATATCCTGATGACACCTTTAACATTCATATCACACACCTCATTCAGTAACTCTCTACTTTAAGTGGCTCTTGAGCCATGTATTAAGTATAAAACAATTCTAATGTTCTGTTGAATAAATGTACAAGAATATTAAGCTTCTGTAATTAGAAATCATTAATGCATCTCAAAGAGTTTAAATTAATAATCTTCAAACTGAAGGTTAAATTTTAATGAGAAAAAAAAGTGAAGTTTTAATAAGATATAGAGAAAAAAAAAAGACAAAACAAACATACCTTCTGCTGCAGAATGGAACATTTCATCAGAGGGAGAAGCAGTTGCCTTTCCTGCACTTGGGAGTGAGGTTTCACATGAGGGTGTAACAAATTTTTCACCCAATCCATCTACAGACTTGGAATTAGAGATAGACGAATCAAGATGGCCAGAGAGATGGGTTTTATCTTCAAAAATAACATGTTTGTTATTAAGCATTACAACAACAGAGTCATCTTCACTCTGTTTATGTAAATGAGCAAACTTATCTGGAGATCCATTAGTCTCATATACAGGAGAGTTCGGAAATTGTTTGCCAGTCTGGAAGGGATTGATAATATCCTCAAGTGATTCGGGTTTTTTCTCTACTGCAGATGGGATCACATCAGCAGATTGAGGCATTTTGAATAGAGGAGAATTGGGCAATTGTCTGCCTGAATGGAAAGGATCGATAATATCCTCAAGTGATTCAGGATTTTTCTCTGAAGATGGAACAACATTATCAGCAGATTCAGGCTTCTTGCTAACCGGAGAATTGGTTAATTGTTTAGCCGTCTGGAAGGGATCAATAATATCCTCAAGTGATTCGGGCTTTTTCTCTACTGAAGAAAGGAGTACATCAGCAGATTCAGGCTTCTTGCATACAGGAGAGTTGGCTAATGGTTTAGCGGTCTGCAAAGTATCTACAATATTCTCAAGTGGCTCAGGCTTTTTTTCTGCAGGAGCCAAACCCATATCAGTTGGAGATTCAGGCTTCTGGCATAAAGGAGAGTTGGCTAATTGTTTGCCAGTCTGGAAGGGATCGATAATATGCTCAATTGATTCGGCCTTTTTCTCTACTGCAGATGGGACCACATCATCAGCAGATTCAGGTTTCTTGCATACAGGAGAGTTGGCTAATTGTTTGCCAGTCTGGAATGGATCGATAATATCCTCAATTGAATCCAGCTTTTTCTCTACTGCAGATGGGACCACATCATCTGCAGATTCAGGTTTCTTGCATACAGGAGAGTTGGCTAATTGTTTGCCAGTCTGGAAGGGATCGATAATATGCTCAATTGATTCGGCCTTTTTCTCTACTGCAGATGGGACCACATCACCAGCAGATTCAGGTTTCTTGCATACAGGAGAGTTGGCTAATTGTTTGCCAGTCTGGAAGGGATCGATAATATGCTCAAGTGATTCGGGCTTTTTCTCTACTGCAGATGGGACCACATCACCAGCAGATTCAGGTTTCTTGCATACAGGAGAGTTGGCTAATTGTTTGCCAGTCTGGAAGGGATCGATAATATGCTCAAGTGATTCGGGCTTTTTCTCTACTGCAGATGGGACCACATCATCAGCAGATTCAGGTTTCTTGCATACAGGAGAGTTGGCTAATTGTTTGCCAGTCTGGAAGGGATCGATAATATGCTCAAGTGATTGGGGCTTTTTCTCTACTGCAGATGGGACCACATCATCAGCAGATTCAGGTTTCTTGCACACAGGAGAGTTGGCTAATTGTTTGCCAGTCTGGAAGGGATCGATAATATCCTCAAGTGATTCGGGTTTTTTCTCTACTGCAGATGGGACCACATCAGCTGATTCAGGTTTCTTGCATACAGGAGAGTTGGCTAATTGTTTGCCAGTCTGGAAGGGATCGATAATATCCTCAAGTGATTCGGCCTTTTTCTCTACTGCAGATGGGACCACATCATCAGCAGATTCAGGTTTCTTGCATACAGGAGAGTTGGCTAATTGTTTGCCAGTCTGGAAGGGATCGATAATATCCTCAAGTGATTCGGCCTTTTTCTCTACTGCAGATGGGACCACATCATCAGCAGATTCAGGTTTCTTGCATACAGGAGAGTTGGCTAATTGTTTGCCAGTCTGGAAGGGATCGATAATATGCTCAAGTGATTGGGGCTTTTTCTCTACTGCAGATGGGACCACATCATCAGCAGATTCAGGTTTCTTGCACACAGGAGAGTTGGCTAATTGTTTGCCAGTCTGGAAGGGATCGATAATATCCTCAAGTGATTCGGGCTTTTTCTCTACTGCAGATGGGACCACATCATCAGCAGATTCAGGTTTCTTGCACACAGGAGAGTTGGCTAATTGTTTGCCAGTCTGGAAGGGATCGATAATATCCTCAAGTGATTCAGGCTTTTTCTCTACTGCAGATGGGACCACATCAGCTGATTCAGGTTTCTTGCATACAGGAGAGTTGGCTAATTGTTTGCCAGTCTGGAAGGGATCGATAATATCCTCAAGTGATTCGGCCTTTTTCTCTACTGCAGATGGGACCACATCATCAGCAGATTCAGGTTTCTTGCATACAGGAGAGTTGGCTAATTGTTTGCCAGTCTGGAAGGGATCGATAATATCCTCAAGTGATTCGGCCTTTTTCTCTACTGCAGATGGGACCACATCACCAGCAGATTCAGGTTTCTTGCATACAGGAGAGTTGGCTAATTGTTTGCCAGTCTGGAAGGGATCGATAATATCCTCAAGTGATTCGGCCTTTTTCTCTACTGCAGATGGGACCACATCATCAGCAGATTCAGGTTTCTTGCATACAGGAGAGTTGGCTAATTGTTTGCCAGTCTGGAAGGGATCGATAATATCCTCAAGTGATTCGGCCTTTTTCTCTACTGCAGATGGGACCACATCAGCAGATTCAGGTTTCTTGCATACAGGAGAGTTGGCTAATTGTTTGCCAGTCTGGAAGGGATCGATAATATCCTCAAGTGATTCAGGCTTTTTCTCTACTGCAGATGGGACCACATCAGCTGATTCAGGTTTCTTGCATACAGGAGAGTTGGCTAATTGTTTGCCAGTCTGGAAGGGATCGATAATATGCTCAAGTGATTCGGGCTTTTTCTCTACTGCAGATGGGACCACATCATCAGCAGATTCAGGTTTCTTGCATACAGGAGAGTTGGCTAATTGTTTGCCAGTGTGGAAGGGATCGATAATATGCTCAAGTGATTCGGGCTTTTTCTCTACTGCAGATGGGACCACATCATCAGCAGATTCAGGTTTCTTGCATACAGGAGAGTTGGCTAATTGTTTGCCAGTCTGGAAGGGATCGATAATATGCTCAAGTGATTGGGGCTTTTTCTCTACTGCAGATGGGACCACATCATCAGCAGATTCAGGTTTCTTGCACACAGGAGAGTTGGCTAATTGTTTGCCAGTCTGGAAGGGATCGATAATATCCTCAAGTGATTCGGGCTTTTTCTCTACTGCAGATGGGACCACATCATCAGCAGATTCAGGTTTCTTGCATACAGGAGAGTTGGCTAATTGTTTGCCAGTCTGGAAGGGATCGATAATATGCTCAAGTGATTCGGGCTTTTTCTCTACTGCAGATGGGACCACATCATCAGCAGATTCAGGTTTCTTGCACACAGGAGAGTTGGCTAATTGTTTGCCAGTCTGGAAGGGATCGATAATATGCTCAAGTGATTGGGGCTTTTTCTCTACTGCAGATGGGACCACATCATCAGCAGATTCAGGTTTCTTGCACACAGGAGAGTTGGCTAATTGTTTGCCAGTCTGGAATGGATCGATAATATCCTCAATTGAATCCAGCTTTTTCTCTACTGCAGATGGGACCACATCATCTGCAGATTCAGGTTTCTTGCATACAGGAGAGTTGGCTAATTGTTTGCCAGTCTGGAAGGGATCGATAATATCCTCAAGTGATTCAGGCTTTTTCTCTACTGCAGATGGGACCACATCAGCTGATTCAGGTTTCTTGCATACAGGAGAGTTGGCTAATTGTTTGCCAGTCTGGAAGGGATCGATAATATGCTCAAGTGATTCGGGCTTTTTCTCTACTGCAGATGGGACCACATCACCAGCAGATTCAGGTTTCTTGCATACAGGAGAGTTGGCTAATTGTTTGCCAGTCTGGAAGGGATCGATAATATGCTCAAGTGATTCGGGCGTTTTCTCTACTGCAGATGGGACCACATCACCAGCAGATTCAGGTTTCTTGCATACAGGAGAGTTGGCTAATTGTTTGCCAGTCTGGAAGGGATCGGTAATATCCTCAATTGATTCGGCCTTTTTCTCTACTGGAGATGGGACCACATCAGCAGATTCAGGTTTCTTGCATACAGGAGAGTTGGCTAATTGTTTGCCAGTCTGGAAGGGATCGATAATATCCTCAAGTGATTCAGGCTTTTTCTCTACTGCAGATGGGACCACATCATCAGCAGATTCAGGTTTCTTGCATACAGGAGAGTTGGCTAATTGTTTGCCAGTCTGGAATGGATCGATAATATCCTCAATTGAATCCAGCTTTTTCTCTACTGCAGATGGGACCACATCACCAGCAGATTCAGGTTTCTTGCATACAGGAGAGTTGGCTAATTGTTTGCCAGTCTGGAAGGGATCGGTAATATCCTCAATTGATTCGGCCTTTTTCTCTACTGGAGATGGGACCACATCAGCAGATTCAGGTTTCTTGCATACAGGAGAGTTGGCTAATTGTTTGCCAGTCTGGAAGGGATCGATAATATCCTCAAGTGATTCAGGCTTTTTCTCTACTGCAGATGGGACCACATCATCAGCAGATTCAGGTTTCTTGCATACAGGAGAGTTGGCTAATTGTTTGCCAGTCTGGAATGGATCGATAATATCCTCAATTGAATCCAGCTTTTTCTCTACTGCAGATGGGACCACATCACCAGCAGATTCAGGTTTCTTGCATACAGGAGAGTTGGCTAATTGTTTGCCAGTCTGGAAGGGATCGGTAATATGCTCAAGTGATTCGGGCTTTTTCTCTACTGCAGATGGGACCACATCACCAGCAGATTCAGTTTTCTTGCATACAGGAGAGTTGGCTAATTGTTTGCCAGTCTGGAAGGGATCGATAATATGCTCAAGTGATTGGGGCTTTTTCTCTACTGCAGATGGGACCACATCATCAGCAGATTCAGGTTTCTTGCACACAGGAGAGTTGGCTAATTGTTTGCCAGTCTGGAAGGGATCGATAATGTGCTCAAGTGATTCGGGCTTTTTCTCTACTGCAGATGGGACCACATCATCAGCAGATTCAGGTTTCTTGCATACAGGAGAGTTGGCTAATTGTTTGCCAGTCTGGAATGGATCAATAATATCCTCAATTGAATCCAGCTTTTTCTCTACTGCAGATGGGACCACATCATCTGCAGATTCAGGTTTCTTGCATACAGGAGAGTTGGCTAATTGTTTGCCAGTCTGGAAGGGATCGATAATATGCTCAAGTGATTCGGCCTTTTTCTCTACTGCAGATGGGACCACATCAGCAGATTCAGGTTTCTTGCATACAGGAGAGTTGGCTAATTGTTTGCCAGTCTGGAAGGGATCGGTAATATGCTCAAGTGATTCGGGCTTTTTCTCTACTGCAGATGGGACCACATCACCAGCAGATTCAGGTTTCTTGCATACAGGAGAGTTGGCTAATTGTTTGCCAGTCTGGAAGGGATCGATAATATGCTCAAGTGATTCGGGCTTTTTCTCTACTGCAGATGGGACCACATCACCAGCAGATTCAGGTTTCTTGCATACAGGAGAGTTGGCTAATTGTTTGCCAGTCTGGAAGGGATCGGTAATATCCTCAATTGATTCGGCCTTTTTCTCTACTGGAGATGGGACCACATCAGCAGATTCAGGTTTCTTGCATACAGGGGAGTTGGCTAATTGTTTGCCAGTCTGGAAGGGATCGATAATATGCTCAAGTGATTCGGGCGTTTTCTCTACTGCAGATGGGACCACATCACCAGCAGATTCAGGTTTCTTGCATACAGGAGAGTTGGCTAATTGTTTGCCAGTCTGGAAGGGATCGATAATATCCTCAATTGATTCGGCCTTTTTCTCTACTGCAGATGGGACCACATCAGCAGATTCAGGTTTCTTGCATACAGGGGAGTTGGCTAATTGTTTGCCAGTCTGGAAGGGATCGATAATATCCTCAATTGATTCGGCCTTTTTCTCTACTGCAGATGGGACCACATCAGCAGATTCAGGTTTCTTGCATACAGGGGAGTTGGCTAATTGTTTGCCAGTCTGGAAGGGATCGATAATATCCTCAAGTGATTCGGCCTTTTTCTCTACTGCAGATGGGACCACATCAGCAGATTCAGGTTTCTTGCATACAGGAGAGTTGGCTAATTGTTTGCCAGTCTGGAAGGGATCGATAATATGCTCAAGTGATTCGGGCTTTTTCTCTACTGCAGATGGGACCACATCATCAGCAGATTCAGGTTTCTTGCATACAGGAGAGTTGGCTAATTGTTTGCCAGTGTGGAAGGGATCGATAATATGCTCAAGTGATTCGGGCTTTTTCTCTACTGCAGATGGGACCACATCATCAGCAGATTCAGGTTTCTTGCACACAGGAGAGTTGGCTAATTGTTTGCCAGTCTGGAAGGGATCGATAATGTGCTCAAGTGATTCGGCCTTTTTCTCTACTGCAGATGGGACCACATCATCTGCAGATTCAGGTTTCTTGCATACAGGAGAGTTGGCTAATTGTTTGCCAGTCTGGAAGGGATCGATAATATGCTCAAGTGATTCGGGCTTTTTCTCTACTGCAGATGGGACCACATCAGCAGATTCAGGTTTCTTGCATACAGGAGAGTTGGCTAATTGTTTGCCAGTCTGGAAGGGATCGGTAATATCCTCAATTGATTCGGCCTTTTTCTCTACTGCAGATGGGACCACATGACCAGCAGATTCAGGTTTCTTGCATACAGGGGAGTTGGCTAATTGTTTGCCAGTCTGGAAGGGATCGGTAATATCCTCAATTGATTCGGCCTTTTTCTCTACTGCAGATGGGACCACATCAGCAGATTCAGGTTTCTTGCATACAGGGGAGTTGGCTAATTGTTTGCCAGTCTGGAAGGGATCGATAATATGCTCAAGTGATTCAGGCTTTTTCTCTACTGCAGATGGGACCACATCATCAGCAGATTCAGGTTTCTTGCATACAGGAGAGTTGGCTAATTGTTTGCCAGTCTGGAAGGGATCGATAATATCCTCAAGTGATTCGGGCTTTTTCTCTACTGCAGATGGGACCACATGACCAGCAGATTCAGGTTTCTTGCATACAGGAGGGTTGGCTAATTGTTTGCCAGTCTGGAAGGGATCGATAATATGCTCAAGTGATTCGGCCTTTTTCTCTACTGCAGATGGGACCACATCATCAGCAGATTCAGGTTTCTTGCATACAGGAGAGTTGGCTAATTGTTTGCCAGTCTGGAAGGGATCGATAATATCCTCAAGTGATTCAGGCTTCTTCTCTGGTGAAGATGGGACCACCACATCAGCCGAATCAGGCTTCTTCTCTGGTGAAGATGGGACCACCACATCAGCCGATTCAGGCTTCTTCTCTGGTGAAGATGGGACCACCACATCAGCCGATTCAGGCTTCTTCTCTGGTGAAGATGGGACCACCACATCAGCCGATTCAGGCTTCTTCTCTGGTGAAGATGGGACCACCACATCAGCCGATTCAGGCTTCTTCTCTGGTGAAGATGGGACCACCACATCAGCCGATTCAGGCTTCTTCTCTGGTGAAGATGGGACCACCACATCAGCCGATTCAGGCTTCTTCTCTGGTGAAGATGGGACCACCACATCAGCCGATTCAGGCTTCTTCTCTGGTGAAGATGGGACCACCACATCAGCCGATTCAGGCTTCTTCTCTGGTGAAGATGGGACCACCACATCAGCCGATTCAGGCTTCTTCTCTGGTGAAGATGGGACCACCACATCAGCCGATTCAGGCTTCTTCTCTGGTGAAGATGGGACCACCACATCAGCCGATTCAGGCTTCTTCTCTGGTGAAGATGGGACCACCACATCAGCCGATTCAGGCTTCTTCTCTGGTGAAGATGGGACCACCACATCAGCCGATTCAGGCTTCTTCTCTGGTGAAGATGGGACCACCACATCAGCAGATTCAGGCTTCTTCTCTGGTGAAGATGGGACCACCACATCAGCAGATTCAGGCTTCTTCTCTGGTGAAGATGGGACCACCACATCAGCAGATTCAGGCTTCTTCTCTGGTGAAGATGGGACCACATCAGTATATTCAGGCATTTTGCATACAGGAGAATTGGGCAATTGTCTGCCTGTCTGTAAAGGATTGGTAATATCCTCAAGTGATTCGGCCTTTTTCTCTACTGCAGATGGGACCACATCATCAGCAGATTCAGGTTTCTTGCATACAGGAGAGTTGGCTAATTGTTTGCCAGTCTGGAAGGGATCGATAATATGCTCAATTGATTCGGCCTTTTTCTCTACTGCAGATGGGATCACATCAGCAGATTCAGGTTTCTTGCATACAGGAGAATTGGGCAATTGTCTGCCAGTCTGTAAAGGATTGATAATATCCTCAAGTGATTCAGGCTTCTCCTCTGGTGAAGATGGGACCACCACATCAGCCGAATCAGGCTTCTTCTCTGGTGAAGATGGGACCACCACATCAGCCGAATCAGGCTTCTTCTCTGGTGAAGATGGGACCACCACATCAGCCGAATCAGGCTTCTTCTCTGGTGAAGATGGGACCACCACATCAGCCGAATCAGGCTTCTTCTCTGGTGAAGATGGGACCACCACATCAGCCGATTCAGGCTTCTTCTCTGGTGAAGATGGGACCACCACATCAGCCGATTCAGGCTTCTTCTCTGGTGAAGATGGGACCACCACATCAGCCGATTCAGGCTTCTTCTCTGGTGAAGATGGGACCACCACATCAGCCGATTCAGGCTTCTTCTCTGGTGAAGATGGGACCACCACATCAGCCGATTCAGGCTTCTTCTCTGGTGAAGATGGGACCACCACATCAGCAGATTCAGGCTTCTTCTCTGGTGAAGATGGGACCACCACATCAGCAGATTCAGGCTTCTTCTCTGGTGAAGATGGGACCACATCAGTATATTCAGGCATTTTGCATACAGGAGAATTGGGCAATTGTCTGCCTGTCTGTAAAGGATTGGTAATATCCTCAAGTGATTCGGGCTTTTTCTCTACTGAAAACGGGACGGCAATATCAATCGCTTCAGGCTTCTTTTCTGATTGGCGTGCCACCACTACCTTCGCATCGGCAGACTCTGTCTCAGACTCGACGCTGTCGGGGGGTGCCACCACCACCTCCGCAGCGGAGGAGGACTCGGCCTCAGACTCGACGCTGTCCGGGGGTGCCACCACTGCCTCCACAGACACTACTTCAATGTTGCCAGGTTGTTTGCCTGTCTGCAAAGGATCTACGTCTTGCAGCAATTCCGTTTTTTTTTCTATTGCATACCTATTTGAACCAGTTCCAATATCTGCTTCTTCACTCAGAGATTTACATGTCGTCTGGGAAGAATTCAAATCCACTTTACATTTATCATCAGTGGCAGATTTAGGTAGATTTTGATATACAGTCTGTACATTTGTCATCCCTGGCTCTTTCAGGCCACCAAATGTCTGGCAACTGTCAATTGTTTTATCAACACATGTCATAGGTTCATTTGTTTTGTTAAAGTTCTCATTAGTTACATCAGCTTTATTTTCTTCCTTGGACTCTTGTACATTTCCAATTTGGTCATCACAATTATATTCAGATTCCTTGAATTTCAGCTGATCGATTTCAGACACTCTGTCCGCAGTTAACAAGACATTATCATCAGTTTCGGCCAACTGGTCTGTGCCAGCTTCTTCAGAGAAAGTCACTGTATTTTCTAGTCCAATTGTTTTACGTCTCTGCAGTGAGCTTTCACTAGACACCTGGTCATAGCTTCCTTCACAATCCAGATATTCAGAAGCATCCATAAAGTATTCTTCATCATCATCTGTAATGACCAAGGTCATTGTAGACCGTTCTGTAGGAGGAAACTCTTTGCCGGCAGGTGCTAACTCTTCACAGACTTTGCTAGCTTCGGCAAAGGATTCGGAAAATGGAAGTTTTGTCTTTAGAGCCTTTGTTGTTTCCTCACTCTTTCCGCTATAACCAGAATCGGGTGTGTATAATTGCAAAGATGCAAATTTGCTACAGATTTCAGTCAGGTGTTTCCCTGGAGTGTCCATTTGCAGTGCAGACCTAACAGGAACAGGTTGAAGTGCCTTGTCTGGATTACAGTTCTCATCATTAAGCTCTTGCTTTAACGGAGATCGGCATGGGGAATTTGGAATACTGAGCGATGGGGACTGGCGCCAGTTATTTCCATCTTCAGATGATTTGGCCAAACCCGGAGCAAAAGGTACCTTAAAGTCATAGTTTCTGCAAAAGAAAAAAAAAAAAAGTTACAATATCATCTCTACATGAAACGAAGAAAATTTGAACCCTGACCTCATGTTTCTTGTACAATATCCCTGGGCACTTGAACTATTACCATTTGATCCTGACCAAAAGCCATTCTAAGAGTATAAAGAATCCTATTCAGCCTCTATCTGATGAAATGCTGAACAATGTTTTGATCTATTTAATTCTGAACAGCTGGAAGAGTTATTCACTAATTTTAATTTCACACACACACATTTGAAAAGATGTACTCGGCACAATACTGAATGTATTTCGTAAAACAGTTTGTAAGCTTAAAATGAACAAATTAACAGGAGTAGAGGTCTATCCTTTGTTCCCCCCCTGCATTTGTTCTGTACCCCCCCACCCCGAATCACATCAATCTACCTCTTCAAATCTAGAGTTAGCTATGACCTTTTCTACATAGCTCCATGAACTTCACTTCTTGCCTTATGCTCATGCAACACCACCACTCACTAACCCTCTACCTTGAGTAGCTCTTAGGTCTTGGATTAACATTAATAAAAAATATTCATTTTAATGAATGTGCTTTCCAGGTGTCTAAAGGAAAAGGAATTTAAATGAAAATTGTCTCCCTCCCCTCCAAATTAGCTCAGTTTCAATCACCTCCCACCCTCATTTTTTATCTCAAATATACAAGGTATGGCAGCGTAATGCATAGTGGTTCAAAACCGAGTGTAGAGTTCACATCGGTGTTAACTCTTGGGTGGGGTGGGAGAAAAAAAAAATGTAGGGCCCATGATTTCCCGCTTCAAATTTTCCTTGATTCTATTTCCACTTTTGTTAAATTCCATTTTTACTTTTGGGAAGTTTCATTTTTTCCATTTTTATAGAATTTTATGAGAAAATTGCAATACAATGCACTATAATTATTATTAAACCTGAAAACAAAAACATAATTTAAAGTTTTATTGCATAGAAAGAAATAGCAAATATCTTTTTTCAAATTTTAAAATCCAAGTCCCAAAATAAATTACATGTAACCCCACCCCCAAAAATATGACTAGACAATAAAACAATGGAATGTTACAGTGCATAATTATCGTTAAGGTTGAACATTTAATAAGAGCTTCCTTCTTTAAGAACACATTCAAATTGTTTTTGCTTTAAGTATTTAGATTTATTTATAATTATTGATTCATAATATATATATATATATATATATATATATATATACACACACATTTAAAGTATCAACTGCAAATAATTTGAATCTAATAAATATCTGAATAAAGTCAAACATTCTGACTAAAATTTTACAAAACAGTAATTAAACTATAACTGAATCTTTGTAACAAAATATCAAAACAAATTAGACTTATTAATTCAAAATTTAAATAAAACAACTTATCCCAAGTTAAAAGACTGCTCAAATTTAAAATGTGAATTTCTTAATTTGGGAAATATCTAATCTTCCAATCTTCTCTAAATTTCCATTGTAATACAACATTGTGAGTTGCTTGGTGTTGTCAGGGGGTAAGACTTTCACGTTGTTTGAGTAAATGTTTATACTGAGAAAATGAACATTCAGCATCTATGCTGGTAACCGGCATCCATATGGCCTTATTGGCAGTCTGTTCCAAAGAAGAAATCTGCTCTTATTTGCATTCCAAAATGGGATATTAAAAAGATTTGATAAATAATTCTTGGTAATTCACATAGATTTGGAATTCTTCAAGAAGATCAATAAAAGGACATTGCAAATCCCTGATGGCTGCAAAACTGTCTAAATCATGGCCTATACAGGTCAGCTGTCTAGAATCAAACAGGCGAGCTGCCTTGCAAAAGTTATACACAGGGTGGGTAGCCAGGTATTTATTCAGTTTCAAGAAAGATGTGCTGAAAAAAATCTTGGAAATTTGAGATAACTCTCTCCCTCACTGTGTTTTCTAGTTCAGAAGACAAACAGTTTCTAGGCCAAATGTTGAGTTTGATGTACCAGTATGCATATACTGTTTTACATCCTCCATCATGTTACATACAAATGGAGACTTAGTTTCTTCTAAATTTGTCAAAGCTGTTATTAAACGAGTGCAGTTCTTATTTATAAAATGCAGATTTAGGTGCAAATTATGGTAAGAGGCATGATGTAGTTGACTATCATCTAATTCTAGAAACCCATCTACTGCAATGCCTTGGCTCTTTTCTTGCTTAAAGAATCCTTCATAAAACTCTACAAAAGATGAGTGATATTTGACTGCAGTAAACCAGGAATTCCATCTGGTTGCCACTGGTACAGGGGGTAGTCTCACTTGTTCCTTCGGCAAAGAACCTTCAAGCCATTTTAAGTATCGTTTTTTCCCAACTAGGCTTTTAAAAATGGTTGATTTGATGAAAGTAGTGAGCTGGGTAATATCAAATACTGGCCAGTGTGAAAATACTTCAACAAAATTTTAAATCTGCTAAGTGCAACACATGGCAACTGTTGAAGATGTTTGACAACACTTCCTTACGAGCTTTTTTGCAATAGGCTGCAGAATCGATTACAAAGGCAATAATATCCTCAAATGCAATATCAACAGGATTTACAGCTTGGATGCACGCTTGACTTACGGCTTGAATTGCATTCTCCCAAGGTTACAACATCAATGAGAAATGACTCCCCACAAACACTTGCAATTACATTAAAAAATGCTGTGCTTTCGACAGTTGTTTCAGCTGCTATGATGCTGGCTGATTGATTAGCAAGCTTGGCTTTCAGGGCAGCAAAGTGACAAGCAAATAATTTTGGTAGATGAAGTTTCCTAACACAACTGACACTTGGAATAGCATCACCTTCTTTACAATGTTTTAATATGAATGGCCTCATTTTGTGTAGGGTAAAGTCAGACAAAGTGCAAATTTAAAAAAAAAAAAAAAAAAAAAAAAAAAAAAAGACAAAATCATCTTGTACCTCTTTATACTTCCACAAAGTGGTGATTGTCTTCCGTTTCAGTTGAGCTGACTTTTTGTCAAATGAGTTTTTGATTTGAATGTGATCTTTGTGTCAACCCTAAATATGACAACACCATGGAGACAGAATTTGTAAAATAACATTTTCTTCTGCATAAAAGTCATCAGGAAATTGCTCTACTCTGGCCTTAGCACAGATACTAGTTTTGTATTTTTTGTTTTAGGAGCAAAGCCAACTTTCGAGGTTGAGTCACTCTATTGACTTGATTCAGTCATCTTTGCAAATTGTTGCTTATTCATACAACTGGTTTACATTATAAAATATAAATAAAATATGAAAAAATAATCATTGATAGTTAATGTTATTAAAGGATTTTTTGTTCAATTTTAATTTGTTTACAATGGTGAAGAACTGAAGATGAAGTAATTATTAATCTGGGAGAATTGCTGCATAACAGTAAGATTAGACAAACTAGTATTTTTCATAGAATGGTGTTTTTGGAGAATTTTTTTTTTTCCCTTATTTCTATATTGTATGGTAGGCATGTGATAGCATTTATTTTTCCTTCATATTCATAAAACAAGGTTACAAGTTGTTTACAATCTGTTACTTGTAAATTGAGTGAGATCTTAAAGGAAATGAATGTGTTTATTTCTCTCTCTCATTAATTAGTGTCCGTCTTCTCCATTTCCACTTCAGCTACAGATCTGTGGGTATGACCAAGCTGTGGAAAAGTTAAAACATTTTAAAAATAGACTAGCCAACATATTCTCAGAAAAAAGGACAACCCACTTTTTATGCAAGCATTTTTTTTCTTAATTATTTTTCGGGTTTTATAAAAGAAAATAACTACAAATATTTGTAAAAAACTAAAAGGAAATAACTATGTTATATTATTGTTATATTTATTAAAATGTTTAAGAAAATCAGAGAGACGATTATTAAGTTTTGGAAGAATTAAAAAAAAGTTTAGTTATTATTGAAAATTACATTAAAAACCCACATTCTGTTTTAAAATTGTTTTCCTACGTATGAATCCATCACTCCCCACCAACAGGACAGACCGGGACCTATAGTCTTGATTGGCAACCAGTTTTCAAACCACATGCTGCATTGTAGGTCCTGCCTCTTTCTACAAAAAGCCAGAAGGTAATTTCAAATCCACTTTGCTTTTCACGTCAGTGAAAGAAACTGTCCAACCGCCACCCACCCATTTAAGCGGCAAAAGAAGATTTGGACACCTTGGGCTTTGAAGAAAAAAAAGGCACAAATCTAGGACATGGCACGGTGCCATGGACCTCTGATTTTGGATCATTTGCCCAT
>OZ038481.1:12225448-12315448 GCA_964036315.1 Acanthosepion esculentum | reverse complement strand
CGTTTGTTTAATTTTTCATGTATACACTTGTATTTGTAAATGTCTATATATATATTTAGTGTATATACATATATGCATGCGTGCTTATGTATGTACATCTAGATGTGTATGTATGTATGTGTGTGCTTGTATATGGTTGCATCTTTATATGTATTTCTTCACTTGCCTTATTTACTTTTCTGCGTCGACGTATGGGTCAATATATTTATATGTGCTTATCTATGTGTATGTTTATGTACGTAGGTCTGTGTATGCGTACCTATTATCCTTATATGTGTCTATGCGGGTGCATGTATTAATTTATATGCGGATGTGCGAGTGTTCAATTATATGTGGAGGTGGTTATTTACTTTTGTCTGTAAATGTGTCGAAAACTATATGTTTTCAAAAATGTATATATGTATATATATGTGTATGTGTGTGTATGTGTATGTATATATATATATATATATATATGTATATATATATATATATATGTATATTTATATATGGTTATTTGTTTAAATTTTTCAAGTTTAAATTCGTTTAATAACATATTAAGCCACGAATGGCTTCGACATTTGACCGCCTGGATCATATTGAATGTAGATGTGTGTGCCTGTGTGTATCGATGTGTGTGTGTAGGTGTAGTGCATTTGCCTATGTGTGGTTTGCTTTTTTGTATGTGTGTGTATATATCTAGATGCGTCCGAGCGTTTGGCATGCCGTTGTTCGAGTGATTTCACGTGAGAGGCGACTAACATGCTGAAATGTAACGAAAAATGTATACATCTATGTCTGGGACTCTAAATACAACTTTCAACTTAATTTCAATGAAAATATAAATTAAATAGCATATATATCTTTTATTTTTATTTTTAGATTTATTTATTTATTTTTTATTTTTTTTTTTTTTCTCCTTAGTAATTCTACAATTTAAAACTTAATAGAGATCTGATTTAGATTTCTAAATAGGTAATTTTAATTTTTTACTTTTAATTTTAATTTCAAATTTTATAAATCTTTTAATATCTAGATAGCCTTGCTTAGTTGTCAAATTTTTCGAATCATCCTATACTTGTTTTTTGATTGGCCACTCTGGCTTACGTAACAGCGTTTACTCTTAGCTAAGGATCGTTGATTAATTTGAAACTTTTAAAACCATTTATTCTATACTCTATATTATCACTTGACAAGACACAAGAAGTGTTGAAACAAAATGGCTACTTTTGTCGTGATTTTATAACATATTTATGTTGTAATATTCAAATAAATAATTATATATATATATATATATGTACATACATATATATATATATATATATATATATATATATATATATATATATATATATATATGTACATATATATATATGTCCATCCATCCAAGTCTAGGATTGGTGTAGTATACGGAATAAATTCCAATAACCAACAATTACTATTCTTAAAAGAGTGCTCAATACAGAGTAGAGCATATATAATTGTTTATTTAAAAATTATAACATAAATATGTTATAAAATCATTACAAAAATAGCCATTTTGTTTCAACACCTCTGGTGTCTTATCAAGTGATGATGTTGAATGTAGAATAAAGGGTTTTAAAAGTTTCAAATTAATTAACGATCCTTCGTAAGGGGAAACGCTATTGCATAAGCAGGAATGACCAATCAAAATACAAGTACACGGGAATTCAAAAAACTTGACAACGAAGTAAGGATATAATAGCTATTAAAAGCTTTAAAGTTGGGGTTTTACTAAAATAGAATTTATTCTAACCAATAAGTATTAAATTATATGATAAAATTTGATATTAAAAGTAAAAAATTACCAATTTTAAAATCTAAATTTAATCTCTATTAAGTTTAAACTTATAAAACTACTGATGGGAAAAGAAAAAAATACATATGTTATTCAATTTATTTTATTTTTTCATTGAAATTACGTTAGAACAGACGCTAACTTCATCTGGTCTTCCTGACAAAAATGTATACATTTTGATTCCAAGTGTATGAATAGGATGTTCACCTCTCGCGTAAAACAATATACGCACTCAAATTATAATACATAAGAACCCAGACATATTTAGATATATACACACACAAATAGGTGACGAGACAGGAGACATCTCTATGGCACTTTATATATTAAAAAAAAAACAAAAAACGAACACATACATACATACACAATTAAATGTGCATGCATTTTCTATACACATAGACATCGATAAGTACACATCCACATACATACATACACAATTAAATATGCATGCATTTTCTATACACACAGACACCGATAAATACATGTACACACATCCACATACATTGACCTAAACATTCTGATACAACAAGCAAGAATATTCAAGACTGAAAGTGTTATTAAACGCATGCTAACTACTTATTAAAATATAACTTATACGGGCAAATATGCATAGATAAAAATGGTCAAATAGACCAGAGAAACAAAGAATATGGAAAGGAAGGACATTAAAACAGATATATATGTTTAAAAACAACATTAATATATGAAAATGAAAATTCCAAACACACAAACATATATAAAAAAATATATATATATATATATTTTTAACATATAATTCAATATAAGCCTTATACATTAGGTGATAGAAAATAAGAACTACCTACAGATATAAGTGTACAGTTACACATATTTTCATAAATACACATACAGACATACTCACAAATATACGTCCACAAATACCCACATATATATATACACATACACATATGTATATATACACATACACATATGTATATATACACATACAGAAGTAAGTATAAGCACATCAACCCACACAGGGAGGTAAAAAATATAAACAAACCAATATAAATATATATATATATACATACATGCACATATATACAAAAACACATATACATACATATACACACATACATACATATACATACATAAACATATGCATGTATACAGATACGTATATATACTAAACACACAAATATGCATATATACCAACACATATACAAACACACGTATATACATTGAAAAAAAAAAATTACAAACGTAAATTCAACATAAACCTATATAAATATATATAAGCACATCCACATCCAAACGCACATATATATATATACATATACATACACGTATATAAACATATATACATGTGTGTATATATATATATATATATATATATATACATATACATACATACACACACACATATATATATATATATATACACACACATATATATATATATACACACACATATACATATACACACATACATAAAAATAGGAATATATATACACAGAAACCTACAAATATTCTAACAATATTATTTTATCGACGATAAAATATAGTAAAAGTTCATAATAATTTTTTAAAAGTAACCACACACAGTTGTTGATTAATTCTATAAGCAATAAAAATCCTTATCCAACAAAAGTAGATTTTAATTAGTATCGATGATACATTCCAAGCCACTAGGACATACGAACATACATCCACATATACAAATATATAATCATGTAGAAATACCTGTATCGACACATCCACATATACACATATATAAGTACACTCCCATCCTAGCATATACATATAAATACACACACACACACACACACACACATATATTTATACACATAAACACATACATATACACATACATATATATATATATATATATATATATATATATTATACACATAAACACAAATACATATACACATACATATATATATATATATTTATATATATACACATATACACATAAACACAAATACATATACACATACATATATATATATATTTATATATATACACATATACACAAATACATATACACATACATATATATATATTTATATATATACACATATACACATAAACACAAATACATATACACATACATACATATATATATATATTTATATATATATACACATAAACACAAATACATATACACATTTATATATATACACATAAACACAAATACACATACATATATATATTTATATATATACACATATAAATACATATACACATACATATATATATATACACATATAAACACAAATACATATACACACATACATATATATTTATATATATACACATATAAACACAAATACATATACACACACACATACATACATATATATATATATATATATATATATATATATATATATATATATATATATATATATATGCACACTCACATATATATATTACATGATTACGCTACAAGATAATTGGCAAATGTTTGTTTAAAAAAATTTTGACTAAAATATTGACCCTGAAGATGAACAAAAAGCGCTAGGTCATTGTATGGACAATACATATTTCGGAACTATTTTCAAATAAAAAGTCTCATTAGAGAATATGAGAAAATTCAAAAGAAAATATGTAAGACTATGTTGTCTTTAACATTCAACACTACATGTTTGAAATATATATATATATATATATATATATATATATATACACACACACACACCCACACACAAATATACATACATATATACACACAGGGTTACACACGCAGCAGTAGACACAAACCAAAGTTTACATACCTTCACATACACACAAACAAGTTCACATGTGATAGGTATCAACATATACACACACACACACACATATACATATCTATAACAAGTACAGATATATACGTACATATACAAAAATACACAAAAATTCTTGCCCATTTCGTTGAATACGACAGACAAGGTGCTTTTATTTAGTTTTTTTTATACAATTTCTCATGCGATCTAATAATTTTTTCTTTTCAGATGATAAATTATATAAAAACTGTCCAATATATACGCTAGTCCACCGCTATTAGTAGATCCCAAGATTTTGCTCTCGTACCCTCAATATCACTCACTTTTTTTAGAAAGAGTCCGTACTTTGTCAATAACTCCAAAATGGTAGATTTAAAAAAAATTTCTTTGTTATTTTCAAAGTAGGCATGTAAATTTAGAATAAAAATTAACTGTTTGGGCAATTTTTGTTAGATACATAGTGCGGGGCCTAAAAAGCAAATTACCTGAAATTTCTTATGGAATCATTGGCATAAATTAGTATAATTTTTTGAGGCTCTTTTCAAGCTATTATCTACAGTATATATCCCAAAATAGGGCAAATAGGGTCCAAAAATCAGATAATTGTTCAACCTCCTATTATCGCCCACACCCCACCACAGCTACCGCAATTCACTTGCAGCGCAGGTCAACCATTTTGGACACCAAGGCCCGCACTATAGCGGTGGACTATTTTGTGTGTGTGTGTGTATATATATATATATATATACATAAATTCAACATTGAAGTCAACACTCAGTGGCGACAGGTTGTTTCATGCTGGACGCAATTGTCAGGAGGCCACGAATGCTGGATTTTTACTTGACTATTTATATATATGGGTCAATAGTGCATTGTGGGTAATCTATTCTGGCGGTTATTTTGTGGGAGTGGCTTTTTTGTTTATTTATTTGTTTGGGTTATTTTACTTGTTTTTCATTTTCATTTTGTATTATTTATTCTTTTCGTTTTTTGATGTTTTATTAACGTAGTAAAAAATTGGGTGGGGGTGATTTGCTTAGGTCACTTATTTAATAGTTTGTTTTGGTCTGGGAAGGTAATTAAAGCTATTTATTCGTCCAATGTTTAGATTGCTTGCCATATATATATAAATAGCCGAGAAAAAATCCAGCATTTGCAGCCTGACGATTACATCCAGCATGAAACACCCTATTGCCTCTGAGTGTTGACTTCAATGTTCACTTTTGTATTTATATTTACATACGCTCCATCTCTGATATTGAGAACTTTATTCCATAAATATAGCACACCTTAAAACTATATTTCTTTATATTTTTACATATATATATATATATATATATATATATATATATATATACGCACACACACAAAGGGTGTGGAAAAACTTTAGCTAATCAAGAAAAATAACCCAGAGTTCTGACACATACATGGTACTTTACATCCCCCCAATTCAATTCAACATACTTAGAACATCATTTTGTTTTATACTTCCAAAACAAATTATGATGTATATTAGGCACCTCCAAAGATTTGCCAAAAATATAAGCAGACATGATGAAAAAATGCACCAAACCTAATAAAAAACAAAGTTTTATCGTAAAAATCTTTCTTATTATTAAGCGAAGACCAAAGGATATTTATTATTATTAAATTATATTTTTTAATGCCTTTTAGAACCTTCAAAATTTTGGTTAAAAATGTTTTCTTGCGTCAGCAGGTGACCATAAATTAATATAGGAAATTTTAGCATCTTTTTATGGTGAAAATACATTGATTTGGAAATTCTTGCAAAAATCAAAATTGTCAGATTTTAATGAAATTTTCAGGACTTATTTACAAATTAATTAAATTATTTTAGAGACATTTATATATTTTAGAAAATCTTGGTAAAGTTTTATTTTTCATCTATTATTGCTCACTTATTTAATTTTATGAAATTTTGAGAAATTCATTTTATACAGCCTAATGTTTATATTAGTTATAAGCAGAAGTCCTTGGAGAATTTACATTGTCAATTATTTTTTTTTTTTTTTGTAAAACAGGACTCCCAGTGACAGAAAATCTGCTCTGAATCATAAAATAAAAAATGCAATAAAACTAAAACATTATTTAATTAGAAAAGCTTTTAATTGCTTTTATGAATAAGATATATAGACACAATTGTCTTAAGAAAAAACATTTTTCAATGAATAATTAATTTTTACAAGAACTGTTTTCATTTGAATAATGAATAAAATAATTTATAAAGTTTTTAATCTTTTAAAATTCTGTATTAATTTGTACCAGTTTGATGATATTATTAAGTGAAAATTATATTTACTAATCATAAATGGAAAAACTTACAATTCAGTGATCCCCAGAATTTTAAAAAGAATTTTTTTTTGTGTGTGTAAACATGACAATTTTTGTAAATACAGACATCTATACACAACATTATCAGGAAATAAGATCAGTAACAAATTTGAAGCCAAAGTATCTAAAATTCAATAAAACATTTGATTAATTATGAATAATCTCCTACATTTTAAAGATTACTGGGTAGTTAAAAACTTATATAAAAAAGTGCTCACATTATATTCATCAAGTAATTTTTACAGCTATTTTCCCTGTAGAAAATATTAGTTACCTTTCCCAAACATCAGGCTGTCAATAGAACTGTCAATACCTCTTAAAAATGTGTGTGTGTGTGTATATAAGTTTGTATAACAGCTGCGACAAGAAAGTAGTGCATCCAACAAAGCTCTCATTATATGATAAGCCTTGGTTCAAATGTGGTATCTAAACCATGTTAACATCATTCTCCCCCATACCATACAATACCACCAGGCTTTCTGTCATATTGCAGAGATCTGCCAGAAACCTATCTCCTTTTTGATACCTCTACAATCAAAGAACAATATGAGAATGAAAAATTGTTTTTTTTTATATATTTATTTTTTGATACATTTTATTAATTGATCCAAACTTGCCTTTTTTTTTCTTTTTTTTTTTAAAGAAAAACTAAACATGGTATTTTGCATATTGTTCTTATTCTTGATTTCAGTGCGTTCGCACCATTGGGCGACGCCGGCACCTGATAATAGCCAGAAGGAAATACTCAACACAACCCCCAACTGCCTCAAAATCCAAGTGAGTCTACTCCTGTCAGATTTTTTTTTACCTTTGATTTGAATCAATTGATGTAGACATGTTGTTCATTATCGAGGTGAACATCATTCTTGTAAGTGATTGCAAAGCGAATCCCTAATAACCATTACTGATATTTTTGGAATATGAAGGTAGATCATTAAGTCCATAGACTAACAAATTAGTTGAATTTTGATCTCAAAGTTTCACTATACAATGTTCAATCTATGTAATTTATGGAGAAAGGTTGGGTTAAGTGCATGGGAAAGAGAACAGATCAGGTTGAAAATATTTGTTGTGTAAAATAAATGCTTTTTTGTGGACTCCTTGATAAATCCACATCTTTGGGCTTTTAAGACAATTCTTTTATTGTTGTTTTTTATTTTATCAATTTGTTTTTTGTTAGAATTTCTGGAATGATGATTTATCATTATTTACATTATTTGGTAACATGGTAATAGTGAGTTCAATCCCTGGACTAGGAAGCAAAGACTCAAAATCAGTGGAAACAGGACGAACAATAATTAACTAAAAGAAAATAAAAAAGATATCCCATGGATAACAAAAGGAGAACAATCTATCCCTATAGATTAAATAAAGGGTTAAAAATTTCCTGAAAGTTACTTTTATTGAGAGACATCTGAAGAAGGACATAAGGCAAAACAGCTAAAATATTGTTGTAATAACAAGAACAAAAGATGAGGATATTGTTTGACTGCAAATAAACAACAACTTCTGGTAAGATTTAGATTTGTATTCTATCTTGTAAACAACTTCTACCTATGATCAGAGTGTAGTATCTGCCTGATCCCTTCTGATCTGGAATCATTTATGCTTTATAATAATAATAATAATAATAAACTGGGAGGAATTGAGTAGGGTGACTCATAGAATCAGTGAGGCACTAGACAACAAATACATTTCAAGGATGATCACATGAGATATTTGAAAGGTCTTTGACAAGATGTGGCATAAAGGGTTACTGCACAAGACCTATGGAATTACTGGAAGAGCCTTCTCAGTTAGTCCTTCCTAATGGGTAGGTCCCTGAAGGTAGTTGTTAATGGCTAGTCCTCTGAGGCCCAAGCGATCAATGCAGATGTCCTCCAAGGTCTGCCTCTTGATCCAATCCTTTTTCTAATTTATATAAATGATCTGTCAATATCTGATCATTTGTGAATATCTATTCTGATGATACACAAATATATGGGTACACCTCCAAAAGTCTAGGTGGCCAGAGCTTGGCAGCTGTTCTCTCCTCTGACCTAGCTTTAACAGCTTGGCGAGAGGAAAAACTGGCTGGTCACACTCAATGCCTGGGGAAACGAAACTAGTAACATTCTATCATCACTGATCGACCCAGAACTTTCACCAGTCAGCTTCTCTTTCTGTTCAGATGGACAACATTCCTTAGTTTCAACAGTTCTAATCTTCATGGCTAAGACGTGCCTTGCCACACACATTGCAGTGAACCACCCTCATTTCCTTTGTATTCCATTGGTGAGATGTAAGTTCCACTTGACCAACTTCTTCCCATGAACTTTGTGTAACTGACTCCCAAAGGATACTTCCCTCATCAATACAATCTTAACCTGTTCAAGTCTAGGGTGAACTCTTATCTTCCATACATAAACTATGCTTCTTACTCTGTAACTTCTACCTACAGTGGCTCTTGGCCCTTATACAGGGTGAACGTCATTGTAAAAAAAAAAACAACATGGTCAAATTGGTAAGGGAGAAAACGAGAAGATACAGTCAAAAGATGAAACAGAATAATAGGCATGAAATAAAGGATAATTTCCACAGGTCCTGTTCATAAAAGTTTCAGAACAACTAATACTACGTCTTTATTTTACAAAGACTTTTAGAAAAAGAAAACTTTAGCTTGTTCCATTAGATATTTATTGTATAATTTGAACATTTTCTTAATCGTCCGCCTATCTATAATACACGGCAGTGAGTAGAGTATAACATTTTTTTTTTATTTGAGTGTAGCAAGGAATAGAAGCACAAAGCAGCCAAATTTAATTTTTTCAAATGTTTTGTTGTTATTTGATAACTACCCCCGCCAAGTCCTCCTGTGTTGGTGATTGTATAAGAGCTGATCAGTTAATCAATAATCAATTTTATAAGTAAATAATTGCGTCTTTTTTCTTTCTTCTCCCCAGTATTGGCAAATGGATTTTCGGGATCACTGTTACTGGCTTCAGTGGCGTGGTTGGTTATGCTTGGTATGATCCTGCAAACAGAAAACTCCTTGAAGATAATGTACCATACTCCAAAGAAGTGCTTGACCCCATCTTAAAAGCTTTACCTTCAAAGCTACCAATTCCTACTTTGCCTTCACATATACGACAATAGTAAGTATACACTGTAGTATGGTAAAAGTGCACACACACATGCGCACGTTCCTATTATTCCAAATATTATTTTGTGTCTTCTCATGTTTGAGTAGACACCCTAGTTTTTAAACAGTGTGAATTACGTCTGCTGGCCTGCACATTCAAGAGACTTAATAAAGTAAATGTACTTTGTGGCAGAGTTATTACAAATGTGCAGGCTGATAGACAATTTGTACTGTATAAAAACCGGAGTAGGGTCTAATCAAACATGGGTATCCACAAAATAAGGTTTGGAATAGTAGGAATAATATCGGATAAAAAAATTCATTGATCCCTTCAATATATATATATATATATATATATATATATATATATATATATATATATCCAGGGTGCAGATTTAACTTTTGGCCAGATTCAATAGAAGCCCTCTCAAGAATTCACTACTTATTTTGATTAACTGCGTTATTAGAAAAATTACTCTACTACTTATGTAAATGTAAAAACAGGAGCAGGTAGGCTTTCCTACCGCCCGGTCTACACTCCTCACCCCTCTATTGGACATGTTTAGAGGCCCAAACCTTGTTTCATGTCTAGGAAGGGGTTCCTGGATCTCTCTCTCTCTCTCTCTCTCTGGCCTCTGTGCTGGTGCCGTGGAGTTTCACCCGTGATGTGTGTAGTCTGTGGCATTGCCTGTTCATTCTGAGGGTACACGGTTGACAGTTCCCTGGTTGCTGTTTCCGACTGGTAGTTAGGAGCCCTAACTCTTGCGTAGCGTCTTGAGCGGCCGCTCTGATCAACAGTTGCATAATATCGGGGTGTCTGTAGTGCCATGTCGTGCATGGATAGGTGTCCCTGCAGTCATCTCCGGTGGGCAACCCTGAGGCCACATTATGATTCAGGCTGTGCCAAACCCCCTCTCTGCCCGCGTCATGGGTGATAACCGTCGGCTTCCTGTAACTCAGGCCTTCTCTTTTTCCAACACCAATTACCCACACGAAGTACAAAAACCTGAAATAGAAACATAAACCAGCCTTCCAAAAATCACCCAAACCTTTAAATATCTCCTTCTCCAACATCCGTGGCATTACAATCAACTTCTGCAGCGTTGAGTCTTTCCTCATTGCTAATTGCCCGGATATACTGGCCCTGTGTGAGACCAATCTTGACTCCTCTATCCCTTCCTCTGATCTCTCGATCCCTGGATACCTTCCTCTCCTCAGAAAAGACTCCCTAACCCACATGCATGGCCTGGGTGTCTACGTCAAGGACCATCTCCCTCTGGCTAGAGAGTCCTCTCTTGAATCGCCGGATCATTCATACTTGTGTCTCCGGCTATCTCTTCTCAATGCTGTAAGCTATCTTTTCTTCCTCTACCGCTCTCCATCCTCTCAGGACTGTGGGATACTCGATGTCATCTCTGACAGCATAGATAGGGCCCTCTCTATCCATCCGTATGCTCACATATTTGTGTTTGGCGATTTTAACTCCCATCACAACCAGTGGCTTAAGAACACTACTATCGACCTCGCAGGCATTCATGCTGTCAACTTTTCAGTCTCTCAATCCCTCACTCAGATAATCGATTTCCCCACGCGTTTTGCCTACAACCGTGACTGTAAGGCCTCACTCCTCGACCTGTGTTTTACCTCCATCCCTGAGTCTTGTAGTGCCACGCAGCTCTGTCCTATCGGTAACTCCGATCATGCTGTAGTGTCTGTTAGCATCTCCTTCAGCCCCACCCCCTGCAAAGAGCCTCCTACCACCAGAACCACATTCTGCTACCAACGGGCTGACTGGGACTCGTTTCCTGACTTCCTTCGCGATGTCCCCTGGGATGCTGTATTTAAGCTCCCCACTCATGATTGTGCTTCTGAGTTCTCTTCCTGGATTAAAGCCGGTATTGAAGCTTTCATCCCCTCCAGGAAATTCAAGGTTAAATCGCGCTCCTCCCCCGGTTCACAGCTGCTTACTCAGCCGCCATTGCCCATAGGAACCACTTCTTCCACCATTTTTGTAGTGATATGTCCGACTCCAATAGACGTCTATTTACCTCTGTCCGCAATGAGTGTAAGCGTATCCTCGATGATGCCAAGTCACTATTTGCTGCTCGGATGAAGGAACGTATTGCATCCCGCAAATTTGGCTCCAAAGATTATTGGCGCCTCTGCAAGAGCGTTCTGAACAATAACAAACCCTCCATTCCTCCCCTATTCAATCAGTTTGAGGTCCTGACCACCTCTGCCGACAAGGCCGAATGCTTCGCTCGGAAGTTTTCTTCCAATTCTACGCTAGATTCTTCAGGGGTACCCTTGCCCAATTTCCCTCCCAGAACTGAGGCCCTCCTGGACGGTTTGCACATAACCCCATCGTCGGTATTGGGCATTATTTCTAACTTAGATCACCACAAGGCTACTGGTGGTGACGGAATACCAGCCATTGTCCTGAAGAAATGCGCACCTGAACTGGCGCCTGCCCTCTCTAAATTGTACAAACGCTGCCTCAAGGAGTCCTGTTTTCCTGACTGCTGGAAGTCCTCAACCATTGTTCCTGTCTTTAAGAACTCTGGTGACCCCCTCCGACCCTTCCAATTACCGTCCTATCAGTCTCCTACCCCTCTTTGGCAAAGTCTTCGAGGCCATTATCAACACCGAAGTGATTAATCACCTGATATCCCACAATCTGCTCTCAGGAAGCAGTATGGTTTCCGCTTTGCCCGATCTACTGCCGATGTGCTTACGGCCATCACTGAATTTGTCTACCAAGCTATCCATAATAACGGTGAAGCTCGTGCCGTGGCCCTTGACATCTCCAAAGCATTGGATAGAGTTTGGCATGCCAGCTTTCTTCGCAAGCTCCAGGGTTATGGTATCACAGGTCGATTGTTTGACCTAATACAATCATTTCTGTCAAACCAGGATTTGAAGGTTGTTCTCAGTGGATTCATCTCCAGCTCCTATCCCACTAACGCAGGTGTTCCTCAAGGCTCCATCCTTGGCCCTACTCTGTTCCTCATATTTATAAATGACCTTCCTGACGCCATAGGCTCCCAAGTCGGCATCTACGCTGACGACACCACTATTTACTCCTGCCTCAAACACAAATCTAGTGAGGCGGACAAAATTAACCTGGCAGCTCAAATTGAAAAGGACTTCCAATCGGTTGTGAACTGGGGAGAGAAATGGATGGTCAACTTTAATGCCTCTAAAACAAAACTGCTCTCCATTAACCACCACAAGGATCCATCCCTGCATCCCATTAGAATGTCTGAAGACCAACTTCTCGAGAGCTCCTCTCTGCGGCTGCTCGGTCTCACGCTGTCTGCTGATCTGAGATGGAACAAATACATCGAGTCAGTTGCATCATCCACCGCAAGGAAAGTTGGTTCCCTGTGCCGAGCCAGGAAATTTTTATCCCCAGAATCGATCCTCCAAGTCTATAAATCGACCATTTGCCTTTGCATGGAGTATTGCTGCCATATATGGTCTGGGGCCCCTGCTGTTTGCCTCAGGGTTCTTGATAAGATCCAGAGACAGATAGGCAACGTGATTGGCCCTGATCTGTCATCTCGTCTGCAGTCGCTCTCTCACAGACGCAATGTTGCCTCGCTCTGCCTTTTTTACAAGTACTTTCACGGTAATTGCTACGAGGAGCTGCTTTCGCTTGTCCCTAGGCCTCATGAATTTAAACGCCCCACGAGGCTGGCATCTCGCTCCCACCCTTACACTGTGGAAACTGTTAGATGCAGACGTCTCTTCTACTCCAATAGCTTCATGTCTCGCGCATCTCGCCTATGGAACTCCCTTCCCTATTACTGATTCCCTGACAAATACAATCTCCAACGGTTTAAATGTAGCGTCAATCGACATCTCCAATTGCCTTGAACTATCCACTTCCCTTCTCCACATCCTTTCATTTTTCATTCCTATCTGCTCTCGCTCCAAATTATCTGTAACCCCCTTGCCTTGATCGACCCACTGTCTTTCTCTTTCTCCACATCCTCTCCTTTACCACTCCTATCTGCTCTTCCTCCAACCCTTCTTTAACCCCTTGCGTGATAGTGGCTTCCAGCCTTGCTTGGGGTGATACACTTAAAAAAAAAAAAATTTTATTTGGCAATAATATAAGTGACAGGTGGCTATAAAAAGGCATTGTTGATTATTTATGGCTAATTTGTTTAAATAATGCACTGACAATTGTTTGATTTACGTGTCATTAATTGTAAGTAATAGAATGCACTAAAATAAGTAACCAAGTTATTGTTTTAAGTTCTCTGAATATTGGTGCCTTTTTTATTATTTCTGAAAAATGAAGTACTTTAATTGATAATTTTCAAATAATAAATTTATTGGGTATTCAGTAAAAATTTAACATTTTATTAATTTTAATACATTTTTATCAAATATGAAAGCTTTTCAAATGCTAAGTGATGAACATTCTAGAGGACGATCCCTATTTATGACAGTTTCACTTTGGGAACTAACAGCAAGAATTTGGTCTAAATAGCCCACCTATACTTTCTAGATTGGTATGCTTAGTTTCTTATAAAATCTATCTGAAAGCTTTGAAGACGGTTTTATTTTTTGTTCCTCCAGTTTACCATGGACAACAAAAGAGGAGGAGCCCAGTACACCAACTTCAACAATCACACCTCCAGTCAAAAAGGTTAGTTTTTTTTTTTTTTTTTAATGGTGGGGGGGGGGTGTATTTCCATTAGACTGTGCATCAACCACAATATTTTATCTTCTACTTTGAGTGAACTTCAACATCATTAACTCGTATCTCTTAATCTTTTCTCTCAAAAGGACACGTTCTTTGTTGACCCATACAACGAGCAATGTCATACAAAGAATTGGATTTACTAGTCGGGCTGTTTTTCAATCATTTTCACATACACAATGTAAGAATAATTCAGTACTAGTGGTTGCAACTCCTACTAGCAACTGCAGTATTCAACTAATAACAGTTGGTTGATCCATGCTATTGTAGTTAAGTGTCATTTATTTGCTATCGATCACTGAATATCAAACCAATGCATCAGTCTGCTGGTGCTTGCCTATCAGAAATCAGAGAGCCAAGTTTTTGGTTTGTTGCCTTCATTTACATGTAAATACTTTGGGGAAAGTTATTAATCCATCTCATCCCTCCAGCCATGGGTTAAATAGTAAAACTTACCTAGAAAATTTATTGTTAATCTCAAAAAATATAGTTAATACAATATTCACCTGCAAAGTAAGCATTATACTTACAATCTAAAATAAGTTTTGACTTTAAATACTCCACAAAGGGTCGATAAGCCATAAAAACCAAATCAATTAATCATCTGTCTATGCAACTGGAGACTTGCTGCCCATTTCAGGATTTTTGCCATTAAGTTTTGCCCTGGTTCCTACCCATTAACTAGTCTGGTTAGGCTACCTACCAGGAGATAAGCTCATGCCAAACATAGCTCCTTGGGTCATAGGAACAGGCAAACCATTCCACCACATTAAGGGAATTAATCTTGGGGCGAAATGATTAAGTACCAATATTTTTAATTTTTTGTATTTGCTTGTAATTTCTTTACAAGCACCCTTTTTTTACTTACATCATTTCAGTCAGACTTCTTTGTTTACCTTGGGTGTTCAATACTTGTATACAATTCTCACCCCAACACTGTACCACCAGCTTGTTGGCCTTCAATTTCTTGATCCATTTCTGTTTTTGTTGAAAGGCCTTTGCTTTTTAGTCCTATTTGTTAAGGGCAACATCAGTAAAAGCAGCTGGCACTTGGACATCTGGGTCCTGTACGGGAAATGTGGATGGGGTATACGATGTACCCTGAAGACTGCAAATTTCATTTTCTCTTCTTTTAGGAAGATGTGTAAAATTTTATTTCTTTACTCAGGTTTCTATATCACGTTTTATTATGCAAGTCAAAAAGATATTGACCACAGAAAAATTATTTGATTAACAATATATCCCATATAGTAGGCTAATTCAAAAAGTATAAGTAATTTCTATATGACACCTTTATTTTCACTGATGAAGAATAAATGCATATGTAATTTTCAACATAGAAATGCAATGAATTTCTGGTATTGTTGAATGAGCTTTTGCATCCCTTACAAAGCCATGTCTGCACTGCTTGCTTGTTTGGGTACCCAATGCACACAAACTTTACGGTACCCCAAGTCATCATGTCCTGTACCTTGTACAAATCCATAGCTGATGCCCAGAATTCCCTCCAACACCACCACTTCCTAACGTGATTTGCCTGTCTTCCCTGATCAAGGCATCCACACTCGTGTTCTTTTGGGCATGATGTTCATGGTTGACCAGATCTGCTTTCATCTGTTAGACTTATTCTTCCCACTTTAGAGTGTGCCACTCGTACACCTTTCATTGACTCATGTTCTATACTGTGCCAACATCCAGAGATGGATTTCTGCAGGTTTGACTCTCTCTGCCCAGAACCGTTACTACGGTACATTGTTCTTTGATGGTGCAATTCCTGAGTGGAGCATCCATAGGTCTGACCTTGTTGCTCCCTGCCACTCGACTGAACGATAGAATGCTGTATGTGGCTAGCTACCTGTCCATCCCATACGCCAGCATGATGTCATGGGGAAGTGTTTGAGTCCCCCTTTACCTAACCCTTTATAGAAATAATCAAGAAACACAAGAGTGAGGAGGTGAAATAAGACTTTCACTCGTTTTGTAGACTAAAATTATAAATCCCACCAAACTGTTAACAGTTCAAAATAAATATGGAGAATTATTGTAAGTTTCTGGATAAGACATTTTCTTTTCGAGTGGCACAGGTAACAAGCAAAAAACTTCAAGTTGAAGAAAATGCAAGACAATATTCCTTTACATTCTCTAAGGCTGGCGACTGCCAACATTATGAGAAAAAATTTTGAAGACAATAAAAGAATGATCCTCAGCATACAATAATTACTTCAATAGAAAATTTGTGGCCTATCATTAAAATAGATGCACATTAGAATGGAAAATAATATACAAGCAAAGATCATCTTTCGGTAGCAAATGCTACAAGTAATATTAAAGACAAAACAGTAGAAAAACAATAGAAAAGTTAAGAAAATCAATGAATGAAAGACTAATAAATGTTATTGTTATATGGGAATAAAGTTGTCATTGCTGACACTTGAGTTTGCACATAGATTGTCAAAGAGTAAACACAAGCGATCCCATCACTGGATCATGTGACCACAGAGGAAATGCATATATGCATATATGTAGGAAGTAGCTGATGAATAACAATCTCTATTTCTAGTCTATCCTCTATTACTGTTTGGATTGCATTTCTATTCTATCCTCTATACTATACAGATCGCTATTCACTACTCTATTCACTATACTATTTCTCTTTTCAAATCACTATACAGATTACTATTCGAGCGAACTATCATGTCCATCTAATGTAGCTTTACATTCATCACTAAAAAAATTACTGTTGAGAAATTAATTTTCATGTACTTTGCTAAACTTACACATTTCTTTTTGTAATGTTTATTTAAAGGTGTAGTTTGGTTGCTTTCATTAGCTAATATTAATATTGTATATGGATGATGTTCGAATTCCATTCGAATCCATTACATTCACTTACATGCTAATATCCTTGGGAAAATTATTAATTCTCTTCTCCCTCAAACTATGGGTAAATAGCAGGACAGACTGGATTCTATAGCCTTGGATGGCAACTGATCTAGGGGAAGGAAAACTCTGAATTCAAAACCTGTGGAGGGTCTTTTGGGGACCTTGTGGCATGTAATTCACCAGGTCTTTGTATTCGGCCTTTCAAAAAGTGTGGTTGGCTCTGCACAAAGCCTTCACCACTATAATCAAATCATATGTGCTGGTGTCTGGGCTGTCGGTTCCTAGGAACTGAACTGCTTGACCTTCATACGTCAAATACGACAGGAGAATCCATATATGGATGAACATAGGTTTAACAACTCCTTTTTAACAACATTCACTGCTTTCAAGATGTCTCCAGGCTTCCTGAAGGAATGGATTTTACAGAGAACAATGGAGATCATCATTTGTGTGTCCATTGACAGATATTGATTCTGTTCTTGTCAAATCTAAAGGATTAGCTTGCTACACCAATGAGCAAAATGCTTACATGAAACACACACACACACAATCATTAATCACTATCCCACAGTGTGTGGTAGGTTATTCTTCACTTTTCCAAAAATCTCAGCACCAGCTTATGGATAAATACCTTTTGTTTTGTTAATTAATCAGATTTTATCAAATTTTCCCCAGAAACATTTCTTTTTCCTACAAGAGAAATGAACAGTATTTGACCTAAATATCATTTGAATTTATTTATGGCCATACTGTATTCTTTCCCCAAGCCTTGTTTGTTTCATTTTGATAATAAAGCACATCATCTATGTATGTCATATGTCCAGACCCCTATCTATCAACCTGGCTAGCTGTCAGAAAAAGGAAGTGGAGATGATGCTTACTTCATTATACTAGTAAACACTAGGTTTATTCTGGGTTGAGGCTCCAGCTTGCTTTTGGCTGATTCCATCAGATTTTTGTTTTTACTTTGTGGTACAAATAAAAAAAAGTTTTACTTATAACACAAAGCCTATTGTGACACACTTGTCCACTCATCCATAATACCAGTGCATTGGAGGCTTAGTAATATGAACTATCTTGTATATACGGGAGGGGCATTGAAAATTTTTTCTCATCTTAGAGGCCACAAATGTGGCATTTTTGTTTAGAAGCGAATCATCTCAACTCTTTGAATATAAAACATTTTGAATTTTATCTCTTGTGTTTATTTTACTGTTTTTTATCAAATCTTTTTCTAAGGTTTGTTACATTTATCTTTTATGTTTCAGGCTGTCAAAACACCCGACTCAGAGGAGATAAAACAAAAGGGTAGGTATGTTTAAATTCCTCTTATACATACACACACATGCACATATATATATATATATAATACACAATAATCTAAAATTAGTTCATATGGGGAATAAGCTTATTTCAACCGATAAGACTGATGAATTTTGTCAGTTGAAATAAACCTATTCCCCATATGAGATAATTTTGGATTTTATTGTGTACTAATTATTTGCTCTGTAATAATAAATACATTGAGCTCTTTTTGTGGATCAGTTTTAATATTTTATATTACTAGGATCCACTTGGATTATATATCAACAGATTTATTACCATTATTATATATATATATATATATATATATATATATATATAAATAAAATATGTGTGTGTGTGCGCGCATGTGTTTAGGCAACAAATTCTCTTTTAGGCATGTCTGATTTAATAAAATACAAATATGCTTGCTTATTTTTATCATAATCCTTTTATATTCATGAATATTTTTCAATTGTAATATATGGAAAAATATTCATGAATATGAAAGGATTATGATAAAAATAAGCAGACAATGTTTGTAATTCATTCAATCACATATATAATTTGATCAAAGTTGTAGAAGCCTGGAACATTTCTGAATTTGTTTTTATAATGTTCATTTCAGGTTACATTTGTCTTTAGGGTTTTCTTCTATTTTTTGTTAAAAAAAAAAAAGAAGAAATTTTGACTTATTTAAAGTTGGACTAATGTTCTTATGTTTGTTGTTGTTATCACAATGTTTTAGCTGTTGTATCTTCCAGCCTTCTTCAGGTGACTATCAAATGAATGACCTTCGGGAGATTTTGAACTGAATACCTTTTTTTAAAAAAATCTAGGGGGGTAGATTGTTCCTGTTCTATTGTCTGTACCTAGGGATATATTCTCTTTTTAAGACGGCTCAGTTATCAGTCAGGCAGTGGTTCCAAAACAGTGCAGAGCGCCTCATAGTTGTGGCGGAAGATGATAGTAGGTGAGGTGGAATGATTGAAAGATAATCAAAAATTTAGAAACAGTTTCAAAAAATTCATATGCCAAAAATAAATATGATTTCAAAATTTAAAATATTATTATCGATTACTTGTAATTTCATGCATTTGCCTCAGTATAACTAATTATCTAACACTTTCACCCCAGCCCCTCAACCTCTGGCGTCTTACTCTCTGGGTTGAGGTGTCTACTCGGTCCTAACCAAACTTAAGGGAGTGGCCATAGGTCCCCTGAGCATCCGTAGATTATTTGACCAGTCCGCTGGTTTAATCCTGCTTCCTGCCCACGTTGTGTTTTGTTTGATCCAGAAAGCAGAAGTGATGTCCGTCCATTCATGATCGACTGAAGATGTAGACACGGCTGGGGTGTCTGTGCTAAGAAATTTAGAATGTAGCCAGACAAACAACTATTCAATGGTTGAATTGTTAATGTCTTTTATATAGCAGAAAAGAATAGTAGAGAAAAGAAACAGGTTACAGAAAAGAAAAGTATTTAACGTAAAAATTCATACACTGGATTCTAGACACAGAGAGAGTGTATATGATTAACTTGTTGTTAAATCATCTCAGAACGATATATGACTCTTGTGATGGAGGGATAAAGATTTCTGTGCGGGTCTTAAAGTTATAGTGGCGTTCCTCCTTCCAACACTTGCTCGGGCCAATTCTCTCTTCAAGAATTTTCTCCAGTCTGCTTTTTTCTGCATAACTATGCATTTATATAGAAAAACCCAGCTGGTCATAACTGACCCTCGGCCCTACTACTTTGCACGTGATTATCATGGGGTTCTGGCTGCTTCAACCAAAATCATGTGAATTCCAAAGTTCCTTCTAGCTTACTCAGCTCTATTTCAATTTTTAATCGATAAGAATTATTTTGACCATTTCCATTGTCTTCTGATGACCCAGATTCCATGGGTACCAATTCTGCCCTATATCACATTTCCCCACCAGTAAACAAAATGCTCCGATTTAATTTAGCTATTCAAATCTACTCCAATTTCACTAAAAAAAAATATACGTGTGTGTGTGTGTGTGTGTGTGTGTGTGCGCGTTTCCCAGGCTCTCTCTCTCTGTCACATTTATAAATAATTATCATTGTGATATTTTTACATTATCAAGTATTAAGAATATAGTATCTAGTGTCCACAAATTGGAGAAGAGAGTTATCAATGATAATGTTCTGACTTCGAATCCGCAGTTGTTCCCCTTTAACTCTCTCTCTGTTTTTATTTTTAAATGTACTTTTTATCACATAAAATTTGGTGTGGCATGAGCAAATTTTCATTTCAAAAATGTGGCTCAAAGAAAAAAGTTTGGAAATAAAATATTGATTCATGAATTTGATGACAGTAACTGTGAGTTCAATCTCTCTGCTGGTTAGTACAGACTTGGTGGAAACAGGAATAGCAATACTAAAGGGATCAAGATGAGATATCCCTAGACATTGATAACATATCAAGAACAATCGAGTACCTGCTGATTGAATAAAGAATTAATTTTAAAATTGCCTGAATATCAAGATCAAGATGAGATATCCCTAGACATTGATAACATATCAAGAACAATCGAGTACCTGCTGATTGAATAAAGAATTAATTTTAAAATTGCCTGAATATTACTTGGATTGACAGACACCTGAAGAAGGCCAGAGATTGCAACAAAGATGAGGATATTAGTTCAAATAATGTTATCTCTGCATCCTAGAAATACAGACAGAAGATCTCGACACAATTCTATAAGATCAATTTTATTGATGAACCCGTGTATAAATTATTTTCAATTATAGAACGTCACTACTTCATCCGTTAGTGTTGCTTACACGGTTAACATACTTTTAAAATATGCATGTGAAATGTTAATGGTGATTGCTATTTTTACAGAAGCTGAGAAAGCTGAAAAGAAGAAACAGGCTGCAGCTTTGAAGGCAGAAGAAGAGAAGAAAGCAAAGGAAGAATCAAGATTGTTGAAAGAAAAAGAAAAGCAAGAGTTGGCTCAGAAGAAAGTGGAAGATGAACGTGCAAAGGAGGCAGCCAGACAGAAAGCTGAAGTCGAACGACAACTGAAAGAAAAACAAGCATTGGAAGCTGCCGAAAACGAAGGTCATTTACAACATCTGAGTCTTTTAATTATGTTTCTGATTTGATTTTTATGCTTTGGGGATATTATTATTATTATTATTATTATTATTTAGTGAGCTTCTCTCTCAATCCATTGATAGTTGGCTTCTTATAACTAAATGCCAAATTGGGATTAAAATATTTATTTACTCCAAACCTCCGTGACTAAACTGAATAAATACAAGTAGAAGTACCCAGCCTTGCTTGGGTTTATAAATTCCTTGAATATTATTAGGTGGGTTCACTATAATTTGCTTGTAAAAGATGCTGGTAATGTTCACTTTGGGAATGTTGATTGAATCACAATTGGTACATCCAATCAATACAGACACTAGTTTTATTGTTATAAACACCTACATAAACATTTAATAAAAAAAATATAGGATACTTTTGATAAGATGAGATCCAAAGAAGAATCTGCAATATTATTAGTCCTGGTCTGGTAGCTCAGCACCAGTCACTTTCCCACTGCCGTAAGGTTGTCTCTCTATGTCTTTTCTGGAAATACTTTCATAGTAATTGTTCAAATGAACTCTCTGCTGTAGTACCTAAATTTTTTGGATTTAAGTGCAGCACTAGACTGGCAATGAGATCTCATAAATTTACAGTTGAGCTGGCTAGATGTAGCCATAAGTTCTATGCTAACAGTTTCTTCTCTCGCACTTCTTGCTTGTGGAACTCCCTTCTGGCTCCATGCTTTTCAGCCAACATTAATCTGCAAAAATTTAAATGCAATGTCAATCGCTATCTGCTGTCCACCAGATTACTTTCTTCTCTTTCTGCTCATCATTAATGTTTCCGTTCCTAATTCACACCCTATAACTCCTTGTGATTTAGTGGCATTACTGCCTTGCTTGGGGTGATTCTGATTAAAATAATAAAATACATATGAAATAAAAATACATATGTATATATAGGTATGCATACATATATAACATAGCCTTGTGGCCACGGCTTACCGCCACATCATGCTGAAACAAATGGTTCTCATACGATCTCTGAAGTTAAGCAACGTCAAACCTGGTCAGTGCATAAATGGGTGACAACTTAGAAATACTAGGTTCTGTAAGCTTGGATGTGCAAGTGGTGTAATGGATAATGGCTTGGAATTTTTAATTGAAGAGCAGAGTTCTAATTCCCATTTTGTATGTTATATTATTCACTTGCACTCAAATACCCTAGGGAAAGGTATGAATCCACCACTTTCCCCCTTAGCTATGGGTTAATTAGTAATACTTGTATCATTAAGTCATTATTTCCCCCCACACACCCAAAAAATTCTTGCAATCAAAAAAATATTTTCTATATTTAAATAATCTGCAAAGGGTTGATAAGACATAAAAAAAACAATCAACCTCTTTTGTCTTCAGAGGTATTATGTACAGTATTTACATTAGTCGGACTATTGTCCTCATCTTTGTCGCCATATTTGTCACAACGTTTCGGCCGTTGTACGCTCCGGCCTTCTTCAGGTGGTTGGAATTTTGAACCGAACCCTTCACTGGGGTAGACTGTTCTAGTTCCACGAGCCATGTTTGATGGATGTCAGTTATCAGTTATCTCCTGGTAATTTTCCCTCTGAAAGTTCTCCACTGCCTGAACCGGGTATTGAACTCACACTCTTTGCAAAGGGTTAAGACAAAAAAACAATCAACCTCTTTTGTCTTCTTTTGTTGCAGGAAGTGTCAGTCTTCCATATCCATTTAAGATTTTAATCTGCAGAAGTCATTGGTGAAACTGGTTGAAATGTACTCATTGAAGAAAGGAACAAGTGAAAAGTAAAAAAAAACAAACTAAGAAGTAACTTTCTAGCTTGTTGAAACAGATTTATTTGTCAAAGGTTACACTGTCTGTTTAATCTTTACAAATTCTGTGTTGCTAGGCTCTACTTAACTACAACAAGTTGCTGAGTTAGTAGAAGCTCGTATTATTCACAACATATTGCAAGAAAATTACTTGATTGGAAAACATTTGAGCTAGTATGCCCCCTCTCTGTGTCACCGACTAGATTACCTCCACCAACTAACGTTACCTGGCAAAAATTATAATTTTCCCAGCATTCACTTTGCCATTGACCCATACCCTTTCAAACCTCAACTTATTTTTCTATTTTGTTTCAAGAATTACACTAACACAATTTTTGTAAGCAAATAGGAGATATCAGTTGTTAGCCAATAACAACTGATATCTCCTATTTGCTTACACATAGAATTTTTTTAAAAATAGCTAATATTTCCTTCAACTTTTGTCTTTGGAAAGTTACACTTTACAGTCTGGTCTAATATACCAGACTTGTTTAGAAAGGCGTTTCATTGACTATCTCCATAGAAGCTAGTCTTAATTAATGATGATATAAATGAATGCACTTTATTTCTTCTACAAGTAAATGGGAACTGACCTACAAAAGGGTCATCTTGAAAATTTGGGTTTAATTAATAATGCTTTAATAAAAAAAAATAATTTAGATAAATTTATTTAAACAGTTAAATTCAAATCAAAAGTTTTACAAATAATTGGTTCAACTAAAGCAAAAATTTGGTATCAAATTGGGAGGTTTTGAGAAATGTAGAGCTACTTCTTAATTGCTGTTGTTCTTAGGTTCAACCTAACCCAGGGTGGTAGCACCTGTTAGGGTCCCAGCTATGAGTAAATAGTTAACCCCCAAACTGGGGTCAAAACACTATGAAAGTATAAAAATACATTTTCATAGTAAAAAATACCAGCAATACATTTCTGTAAAAGAAATTACTAATGCTTCCAAAAAAATTAAATTTCAGCATTAAATGACCCATAAGGTGTTGATATGCCGTGAAACAAAAAACCTCTTTCAAACCCTATGTAAAGTTCTATCCTGCACAACATTAAAAGTTCCTTTTTATAATCATTACAGCACAATTGGAACAGACAGTGATGCTATGGTTTTTCCTCTTGGTCTTACTTTATATCATTTCTCACATAGTAATCTATCTAATGACTCCTGTAGAAAAGAAGATCTTTAATTATTTTGCCAAACCCATGATATATTTTCAATATATTGATGGTATAATCATACTGGTAAAAAGATTTTGATGAAAAACAAAACTCCTTAAGTAAACCTTTGAAGAAAACTTCTGAACTCAACATTAATAAAAGTTCTTGACATTTTAGGAGATGCTAATTAATAGTTACTGTATATATTCATGTATCATGTGACCTTTGAAGACCTAATGTTGAACCTAATTTGACTACAGTAAAGGGATGTATAGTTTGGTGAACAGCATAGCCAGGGCCAGCAGTATATACGCTAATTTTATATCTTACGCATGATTCGACCCCCCTTAAAATTAGCTTCAAAATGAGGTCTCCAAAAGTCGTATGATACGTAAGTACTTCATTGTATTAAAAACCTACAAGTAGCATCTCTTCTGAAATAACAAAAGAAAATGTCTCCACAGATATGAAGTAGCTGTTATAAAAAACATGATTAACTAAAAAAATAATTATCTTCACACACATTATCTTATAAAGAATTGAGCAACATTAAAAACTTATGAACAATTATTTTCCCAACCATGTTATTTAGCCTTAAAAACAACCATCCTGTTATAAAAAAAAATAAAAACATCATTACCTTTCTACGGTAACCAGATACGCCCTGGCTATAAACAATTGAAAACTCGTTAAAAATATAATTCATCAGTACATATCACTTTAGGATTGCAATAAACACTTTAGATTAATCCTTTTCTAAAAAAAGTTTGAAACATTTAACTTAAGTTTTATGAATAACTTGGAAGCTCAACCCCAAGCAGCACTCAGTAAAGATAATGTTGTTTATAAATCCTTTTGGTTATTTTGAGAGATTGAATTTCCAACAGCAATAATCACAAAAAAACTTTAAATTCTTATACAGGGTGTTTCACAATCTTTGAAACAAAATTATCAGGCACAAATCAAGGACCACAAATGATAGAGTAAAGAAAATTGCATTTATTGAAAGCTAAAAGGATAACATTTTAGGGTCTGCAATTATTTAGTCTAAAACATGAACCAAAAATATCAAGAGGAGCCCTAGAGTACATGCTCCAGATATCCACATTTCAGTTGAAGGCACTGTTGAATGTAAAGTTGTTGATAACTTATGCACATTCCTCCTAGGTATTCGCTTGAATTTTCGCAGTGATGGCTGCCTTCAATGCAGCAATGGTTGTCCTGATAGATGTTGTCCTTGAGGATAGCTCACAGGAAGAAATCTGAGGGGTTCAAGATCAGGCGAGTAAAGTGCCCATTCTATTTCAACTTTGCAGATGATGAGACACTCCTAAACTTTTCACAGAGCCATACCATGGTAACATTAGCAGTGTGAGGAGGAGCACCATCCTTCTGGAACCGCTGTTCCTTCTCATCAAGATCCTCATGCTTCTTGGGCTCTCCCCATCTCAGAGGCCGCTGCTTTGTTTCAACAATTGGGAAACACCCAATATTTATATTGGTCACACAAGCACCACACTCTCTTGGAGGTTAACTTGTCACTTATTGAAACTTAAGTAGTTTTTGCACACATTGACCATCCCATCACAAATCATAAACTACAATTATTACAACAAATATTAGTAAATAATACCAGAATACTCTCCAGCACAAACTGTAAAGAGAGAGACTGACTCTAGATACTCAAAGTTATTATTATACAAAAGAAACAATCTGCATTAAATCAAAATATATTTCACTTCAGCAGATGACATTTTAAAATTCTTAAAATATTTATAATGTCTATGAATGATTTTGTATATTTTGATGCTGTCAAGCTCTGTGAAACAATTCTACACATGATGTTACTTATATGACTTTATATATATTTAAATTTGGAATGTGATGTTCCAAAACAAAATTACCCAGATGTAGCAAACAAAACACTTGTCTATAACACTGTCAACTTTTAGTACTTGATAATAACAAAGATGTTTGAGGGGTGGTAACACCTGTTAGGGTCCCAGCAAATAATGACCCCCCCCCCCAAACAAAACACTATTAAAGTATAAAAATAGATTTTTCTAGTAAAAATACCAGTAATACATTATTATATAAAAAGTTACCAACAATACATTTTATCTGTAGTTGGAGGCATGCAATTGCATTCAAAATATATTTAATTGAAGCCATAAAATTGTATTCAAAATATTTAGATTTCAGCATTAAATAACCCATAGAGGTGTTGATATTGACATTGAAATGGATTTACGCATGATACAAATATTAAAATATGTTTCGTCTCTGAGTTAGGCAAGTGATATTGTAAATCTAGAAAAAGTGCTGTGTATATAAGAAGCAGCATTTTTTAGTTGTGGAATATTTGACAGTTACTTTATTTTGATTCCAAATGAATTGCGTTCCACCAACAAAAAGTTGTGATAATATAATGAAAACAATGCCTCAACAAAAGAATCCGAAGACAAAAGTTTTTGTTTCAAGAACAGTTGAAATAATTATTTTTAATACCAAATCTTCATCTTTGAAGATGGAAAGTTAAATGGCTATTTCTTATTGAATGGGAAATTAGTCAGTTGATAAGAAAGTCATTAGAAATCTGTGTGTATATATAGGTTACAAAGTGGACAGTTGGTTCTCTTTGACTGGCTGGCCTTTGTGTTTGGTAAGGTATGAAGTGTGCCTGTTTGTGTGTTTATGGCTCAAAAGCCCAAAAGGACTCAACTTGATTCTGACTTTACTAGTGGGCAGGGTTCCTTTTTATAAAGGTTATTGGCTGTTTTTATGAGTCATTCGGATTGGTCCATAACTCTACTAAAGGTGTTTAATTTGAAATAAGTTTTTCATAATTGGCTCTAAAATTATTTATTAGATTTGAATTTGGATTTGTTTCAAGTTACTAAAGTGTGAAGGCAGTAAATTTTGAAGATTTTTGGAAAATATCCAAGTTTCTTTCCAATGGCATTTAGCTTCCTCGGATTTATTTTCCCTTTTGTTGGATGATTTCTTTCTGTTTTCAGCTCTGGAGCTCATTGTCAAATCTCTGTTGAAGATGACTGAAGATGCTTCAGACAAAGCCAAAGAAGCCATGAGCAAGAGAATAGAAGCTGTGAAACAACATGCAAAGTTGATGAAGATTGCCATGGAAGATACTGTTGCAGTGAGTATCATTTTGCAATGGAAAACGAGGATAAAAAAACAGACCATATATATATACACACACACACACGCACACATATATGCACATACACCCATATATTTATATATGCACACACACACACACACACACACACACACACATATGTATATCTGTGTGTATCTTAAACATGTCTGATTAAACAGTTTAAACGTGTTTATTTTCAATAATATCCTTTTGTAATCACGTATAACCTTTACAACATGGATTAATTTAAAAAAATCTTTGCATGATTGGAACTGTTAACGATTTAGCCACAAAAGCAAAAATTTACTTCAGGCAAACACAATTATTCATCTTAGCCATCATATAGCCCTGAAGATAATATTGGAATATATCGAAAATAAAAATGAATAAATACAACCATGGTACCTTCTTTGCTTTCTTTAATCATGAAGCAACAAAGCTTATACGTGATTACAAAAGGATATTATTGAAAATAAACAAACATATGTCTAAATTGTTTAATCTGACATGTTTAAATGAAATTGTGCTACCAAAATATATATATATATATATATATATATATATATATATATATATAATTACACATACAGAGGGTGTCTCAAATATTTGACATCATTTTAAAAGCAATTATCTTGAAAACTACTAAGGCTAGCTCAAAGAAATTGAACAGTTTAGGTGTTGAACATCATAAGTTTATTATGGAACCGATTTCTTAAGTGTTCAATATGTGCACCGGTTGTGACACGGCACACGTCTAATCGGTAAAGCTCTTGCCAAACACGCTGTAGCATGTCTCTGGTAACATTATCCAGTGTGGAAGTGATTCTCTGCTTGAATTCATCAATGCTAGCAGGAAGAGTGGGGGGGACATAGACCAGTCCCTTCACATATCCCCTTAAAAAGAAATCACACGGGGACAGTTCTGGTGACAGCGGCGGCAGATATTTCATCAGAAAACTGTGTTCATCTCCACCACACCCGATCCATTTCTCTGGCAGATTATCATTGAGATAAGCACGTACTGTCCTCTTTCATTAAATATAAAATCTTGATCTGTTTCTGTAGATTCCGTGAAAATTTGAGGTTATTTCAACAAGAATTGCCAAAATTATTGGCCTGCAAAATTATGTCAAATTTTTCAGGACACCCTGTCTGTGTGTGTGTGTGTGTGTGTGTGTGTGTGTATATATATATATATAATGAAATGGACAAAGATCGACAATTATTTTAAGACATTATTTTTTTGTTTATACGTTCTTTTTTATAGATACAAATATTTAAGTAAATGCTGTGTTTATAATAAACAGTATTAACAACATTTACTGGCCTGAATGTCTGAGAAATTTTCATAGAAAATATGCGTCCTCTGACAGGAATTGAACCTGTATCCTATACAGAACCATCATATAGCCTGATGTGCTTTTACCTATTTTGCCACAGAGGAGCGTTTCAGTTAGCAAGGTTGATTTTACTGCTTTTAAACTACAATTTTCCATGATTTTCTCTCATACATTCATATCTGCTCGATGCGTATCCAAATGTAAACAAATGACATCACACATTATGATTATTATTGTCGGACTTTGTCCATTTCATAACTGAAACGCTCCTCTGTGGTGAAATCGGTAAAAGCCTGTCGGGTTATATGACTGTTTCGTATAGGATAGAGGTTCAATTCCTGTCGGAGGACACATATTTTCTAGACAATTTCTCGGAAAGAAGAAAACTAGACCACACCTAAACCTGTTGGATTCCTTTTAAAAGCAGTTCATGATACAAAAGTATGACTTAACAATATTATCAATTTTATTAGTTACGCATATTTTAATAGATCATAAAGTTAACATTAGAATAATATCTCATGCTGATGTGCAGTCTGCAACAAGTGGAGTAAACATTTAAAAAACGAAAGAAATTAAACACTTGGAACAAGATGAGAAGGTTTATGGAATGATAGATAAACTTAGAAAAAGAAGCAAAACTGCTATTAATTTTAAAAGTCTATTTTTTTAGCTGAGATGGCTTGAGGAAAGTGACTTTGCTGTTTTGGGGGAAAGATATTACCAAAGAGGCCATCTGGAAAAAGCTGGGCTGACGATTGATTGATGGTGCTGCCTTAAAGTGGAAGTTATGAAAACATTTCCTGGGAAAGAAAGTCGATTGAGAAGATAATGTTTGGTAATTTTTAATGACAGAGCAGAATTGAGAAACTGATTTATTCCATCTATCAAAAAGTGTAAATTGTAAACAAATCGAGAAATAGAATTTTTTTATGTAAAGACCTAGCCCAGGGTTCATAAGTGTGATTGATTTAACAAGATATGGAGATGGCTGCCGGAGGAAACAGCTGGTAAATTTCTGATTATATGAACAAAACCAGGCTGGGAAAAATTAGCTAACAATAATCACAATTAATGACTAAAAGTGAGGCCATGCCATTTCAATTACATGGTTTAAAATTCAGATTTGTCTAAATGACAACTGAGATGAAAGGTGTAGGTGAGATACCAAGAGAGATGGAGGAATTGCCATCGCCCATTGGGAAGTAATGGTGCAGGGCACAAATAGGAGAAAGAAGGAGTTATTGGGATGGGTTAGTACCTACAACCACTGACCATGAAAAAGGGGTCGTCCAAATTTGGAGATTGAATTAATTTTCCAAAGCCAGAAAACAAAGAACTCTTGTTGAAAGACAGGAGAATTACCAGGTCCCCCAAACACATCAGCCCCATGCCAGTCTTGGGTAAAAGTCAATATAAGCAGAACATGGAAGCGACCAGCCCCAGTTCCAGAGTTGCAGACAAGACCAGAAAGAAGGAAAAGCTGCTGAATCCCACGTGACTTGCTGCCAAAAAGAACTCCCGACATAAGCCTTGTTCTAGACTTAGCTAAATTGATATCATGGTAGAATGCAAAGTGGGAAGGGTTAATATTTTTGTATAAACAACAATATAAACCACATAGAAAATAAACCCTTTTCTTTATTTTGTCTGCAATGAACATTTTTTTATTTTCCTTTGTGACATAGCTTTGCTGTGATTTGAGCCAACACTGCTATTGCTAATGACAACTTGGTCTTTGCTGGCTCCGTGATGAAAAAGCATAGCATGGGGCAGAGCGCTGACTAAAACAACCAACTTCAATGACCATGTATTGACCAGTGTAGTTGGTGAGAAGTGTCTATTTATTGGAGGAAATTAATGTGCCAGCAATTCGTGACCCATAGAGAACTTTAGAAAGCAGTGTGCGGTCAGTTGTATCATTGAAGCAAGCAAGGGCGCAATTAACCGAACACTTCACTGTGTAGGAATGTACTCCTTACACTGTGAAGATGTTTTCCTAAAAGAAAAAATCCCTCTACTAAAGCTTGGGTACATGAGGCTTGTTTCCAGTTTGTCTGTCATCATCTCCAAAAACCTTCTTCATTCTGGGACGAAATATATAATGATGAGAATAAAAGTGAACCCTTTGGTAGGGAGAATTTGAGATATGCCTGAAGAAAGAAGGACATTTCATATGATCCCCCAAACATATATAATTCTAGAGGAGGCACGGTGGAGTAATGGATAACGGCTCGGATTGAGGAATCGTAGAGCCGAGTTCGAATCCCAATCGAATCCGCTACATTCACTTACGTGCTAACACTCTTGGGAAAGGTGTGAATCCTCTTCTCTTCCCAGCTATGGGTAAATAGCAGGGCAGACCGGGTTCTATAGCCTTGGTTGGCAACTTGTCTAGGAGAAGGTCAACTCTGAATTCAAAACCATTCGGCGTCTGTACCGGCATCCGGCGGCCTCTTGGTTACTCCTGCCTCTGCGTCTGTGGAAATTCTGCGGCAAGTAAGAGCACATTCCTCCCTCCACTGGGATAGCACGCGAGGTGTGGGGACCGCGTGTGAAGTTCAAACTCCCTTGTCACTCCATTTCAAGAATTCGCCGCCGTTGGAATCGGGAATGGCTGTCGCTCGTTTCAGCATTGGCGACGGATCGCCATGCTTGGTCGGCCTTCGTTCCGGACGCGGTGAATTCCTTGGAAGGAGCCGGCCTAACCGATCCAGGGTGAATGCCGCAACATACATACATTCATACATACATATATAATTCTGACAAATATAGTTGTGGAAATCAATTTAGAGTTGTTTTTCATTCAGCGACATGGTTGAACTACATATTCCTCAAAAGAACATTACATTCTGGAGAATAACATATTTCCATCTGTGAAATTTCTCAAACCACAAAAATGCTCAATTTGTTAGCATGATCATGATCATTCTGAGATGAGGTATTATGTACACTATTTACATTATTCGGACTATTGTCCTCATCTTTGTCGTCATATTTATTACGTTTTGGCTGTTGTACCTATGATATGTACAGATTAAAATAAGATTAAAAAAAATTAACTACATGTAGAATTTGAATAAAAATTTAATTCTTGAAAGTTTATTTTTAATTTTTTGAATGTGTTATTCTGAATATCTCAGTATTTGATTGTCGTCTTTTGAATCAGGTTCTCCAAAAAGACAGTCAGTGGCAAGCAGCAGCATCTGCCTTTGAAATTCGACAAGCAGTCATGAATGACTGTGAGAAAAAAGTCATGGATGCCAGGTAAATATTATTTATCTTTTGGTATTTTCATTTTTTTTTCTTTCTTTCTTTTTTGTATTGAAGGCCCTGCAAGACGTTAATATATGTAAATCCACTGATTTTATAGTAAAGACTGTCAACTTTGAATCGAACAATATAATGATTTTTCTTTCTCTTAATATTAAATTTGGGGGAAAATATCTGAATACTCAACACATTAGATTATCTAACAAAATCCCCTACAAAAGAAGTGTGATCGTCATAACATTAACCCTATCATTTGAACAAGGGTGGGACATGTTTTCTAGCAGGCTTGTTTAAACAATAAACACTAGTTGATGTGGAAAATTTATATACCGTGTACCCATTTGGTTTAGTCTGGCACAAGGCTGCTGTAATAGAACACCCATTAATTATTGAATTTAATACACTACTTAGGTTCTTGCAGTAAGTGCTACAGATATTTTTTTCAGCTTATCAGCTTAGTATGACACAATAGGATTAATATGAATAAAATTTGTTACTTAGATGACTGATGCTATCTTCAGCACCTTGACTCTAGCATTTCATAGACATACCGTTTTGCAATCGTTCTGTTCACTTGTCAGGAGGTTTCAGCAATTGACTACAGATTTTATCATTTTTAGTATTTGTACCACAACATTTGACACATAAACACACACAAAAAAAATCAATCTCACACCAATAACTAGTGCATAAATTTATTTTTAACTTTATATATATATATATATACACACACACACACACACACACACACACACACACACACACACAAGGGTTAGCTGAAAAGTTCATAGGCTGACCAAGAGTAGACACACCAGTTGGTAGACTAAAAGAATACAACAGCTGGTTAGCCATTCTGGTCTACTAACTGGTACGTCTACTTACATTTATATCTTGGTCATGAACTTTTCAGCCAATCCTTGTATAGCCTTGTGATAATTGATTGAAAACAAAAGGTTGAAATTAAATAATTGAGATTGTTCCATCTGGCATTAAGCTGAATAATTAGTTTTATTTCTTTTTTAAATTCATGTACATCTGATGGGACACTTGAAGAATGAATGATAAAAAAATGACACAACTTGGTATGACTCCAAAGACAAAAGCATAATTCTCAAGATTAAGACATTATCGTATGATAGAGGGTGGGTGACATTTAAGTTTATGCTTAACTCTTCTGCTGTTGTAGATGTACTTAAACATCTTTATGAAGCTTGTGTTTCTTTTTTTCTTTCTTTCTGTTATTGTTTACTCAATACAAGAGCCACACTCAAAATAAAGATTTACTGAATGAGATTGTTTTATGGATATAAGAATTGTAGTTTATAAGGATAAATAACAGTTGACTTTGGACTTGAAGATGTTAAAATTGTAGTGGTTGAGGAAGCAGTCTCTTTGGAATCTGTTCCACAATGAACAGAGCTTCCTTTTTACCAGTGGAATATGCAGTGAATGAGAATGGTTTGCTCTTGTGTATTTGGCATGGCGTGTCTTAGTTGTAAAGGTTTGAACTGGTGGAACTAGCAGATATTGTTAGTTCATTTTTTCATGGAAATAGCAATAGGCTTGCAACCTTGCATCTGCAGGAGGAGGGGGGGGTTGTTGAGTGTAAAATCATCGCCTACAGGGGCGAGTAAATCCTCTTGAACTCTGTTAAGATTAGAAAGAGAGAATCAGCAGCTCCAGCCCAGGTGGCAGCAATGCTCCATTTTCTGTCTGATCTGACTCTTGTAAAGATAGAGAATGGTAGGTGGCCAGCTGTTGAGATATATATATATATATATATATTTCCAAGAGGATAGAATCCAGGTAGAGCTCAATATCCAGGACAGAGCAAGAATATAATATAAAAGGCTCAAACACTAATATTCCATGGTTATAATTTATTATATTGGAATCACAAAAGAAATCGGAAAATATAATTCCGGGATATACCCGGAGTTATATTTTCCGATTTCTTTTTGAATTTGTAGGTCTGATGAATTGGATCGTGATTACGATTCCACTGTAATAAATTATAACCATGGGATATTAGTGTTTGAGCCTTTTATATTATATATATATATATATATATATATATGAAGAAATATAGTTTTAATGTGTGCTATATTTATGGGATAAAGTTCTCAATATCAGAGATAGAGCGTGTGTAAATATAAATTGCCGGTTGCGTCCAGCATGAAACAGTCTGTTGCCTCTGAGTGTTGACTTCAATGTTCACTTTTATATATATATATATATATATATACACACACAAATTTTCAAGGCACCATGAAATGTTGGCCATGTGTTTGTGTTGTAAACTAACTAGCATTTAGAGCTATTTTCAAACCAGTGTAGCCATACAATAGTGTACTAGACAATCTGTTTTGTGATGTATGATTTTTGTATTGTATGTTGTGGGGTGTTAGAGCTTAATCTGTACTCCAGTGTCTTTATAGTGATTTATTTCCAGTCAATAGAAATTTCCTATTTTTCCCAAAGCGGTCTAGTACAGCCAGGCAACAGTGCTATAATAATGGAACATTGAAAGTGTTAACTTCTTACTTAATATATGGAAAAAAGCATGAATTTAATTTTGTTTTGTTTATTCTAGAGATGAGTGCATTATTTCTCATGAAAATTTAAAACTTGGAAAAATATTCATCTTTGAAATGTTGTTTATAACTTAGCAGAGTTGTAAGTTATAAAAGAAATTGCTGAATAAAGTCCAGATTGAAAAGCAAGAAGTTGATTTCACTCTTTTCAAAAAATGTTTTTAATCATTTCACCCCAAACAAGATGATAATGCCACTATGATGCAAGTGAATATATAGCATGAAAGAGAATGAGAAAACTTTAGTGAGGAGAAAGGACAATAAAGGGCCAGGATTTAGGAAGCCAGAAGATGATGATAGATTTTGCATTTAAATTTTTGAAGATTGTAGGTAAACAAAAAATTGGAAGGGAATTCCACAGGTGAGAAGTGCAAGAAAAGAAGCTATTAGAATAGAAAGGATGGTTGCATCTAGCTCAACAGTAAAATGGTGAGACCTAGTTGGCAATCTAGTATCATGTAGTTGATACCTCAAGCAGGAATGCCCATCAGAAAAATTGTTATGAAAATATTTGTAGAAAAGATGGAGGTGAGAAAATGACTGGTTGGGATGCCAGGTCAAGATTAATTAAATTATTTTGTCAAGAATCTTGAGATAATTGGTAAGATCACCAGACCAGATAGCAACAGTATTCACTGCATGGACGAATGGTAGATTTATAAATGTGCAAGATGGATTCTTTTCGGAGAAAAGTATTTTGTTGTAACATTAATGTTATCAAAACATGACGCATCTTGTGTATTCTCTTTATTTAATTTTTTTTCATCTATTTTGGTGAATTTCCTGTCGTTGAGACAAAAGAAGTTCAATTATGTTGATTCCCAAAGAACAACATTACCAACATATCAAATACCTTTCATAAACAATTATTAACTTTGTGTTTTATTATCTATTATGTTGAGTGTAAGATGAGTAAAAATTTCTGAGAATGTGTATAATATAACCTCTTTTTTTGTCTTTAATTTTTTTTTAAATTCCTGCTTTATACAAAAGAAAATATGGTAGTTTTCTGAAATTTTCATTTTTTATTTTCATCTCTTACAGATTGCAACTTGAAAAGCTCCGGAAAACATTGGATGAAGGCTTTAATAATCCTCATACAAAACACAACAAAACTCTGATGGTTGGACAAGATGTATTTAACCGAATTTCACACAGTCTTAATTTATATTCAACCGAGGTGAATTGTGAAATGATTTTTACTTTTCTCAAATTATTTTGTACCATATCAAAATTGCTTTACTGTCTAGTTATGTGGCTGTATGACTGCTCAGCATCTCTCTATATTTCTACAGTCAACGATTTAATATTTAATCATACATGATACTGTAGTAGTCCTCTTCAATGGACTCTCCTTTAGTCCTAGGACAATGCCACTTTAGCCCTTTTCAGTTGATTCCATTTGGGACCTTACATATTTATACTAGTGTATTTTCCCCTGTATACAAAATATTCAACTGGCTGGATAGATGTATATATATATATATATAAAGAAATATAGTCTTAAGGTGTGCTATATTTATGGGATAAAGTGCTCAATATCAGAGATAGAGCGTGTGATAATAAATAATATAATATGCCTAAATATATAAATATATATATATATATATATATATATATATATATATATATATATATAAAAGTGAACATAGAAGTCAACACTTAGAGGCAGTCTGTTTCATGCTTCATGCTAGATGCAATCATCAGGTCCTGACGATTGCATCTAGCATGAAACAGACTGCCGCCTCTAAGTGTTGACTTCTATGTTCACTTTTATATATATATATATATATATATTTAGGCAGCAAATTTTCTTTTAGGCATGTCTGATTCAATATATTATAAACATTATGCTTATTTTTATCATATTCACAAATATTTTTCTGTGTATTACAATTGGATAAGGCCAGTGAATATTTGCGAATATGAAAGGATTATGATTTGGTTTGGTTTATTTTGTTTTACGGCATATCAACCTCAATGAATTATTTAATGCCGACAAAATTCTTTATTGCTGGTAATATTTTGTTTTGTCAAAAATCTGTTTCTCGTAATATTTTTCCTTCAAAATTGCATTGCTGGTAATAATTTTTTTCAGAAAGTATTGCTGGTAATAGTTAACTATTTACCCATAGCTGGGACCCTAACAGGTTCTACCACCACGGGTCAGAGTGGACCTGGGAGCACCAGCAATTGATAGGTGGTTCTATGCTCCTCAAAACCTCCTGATCAGAGGCCTTGCTGTTGGTTGTAGTTTATCGTCATACTCAGGACGGAAAGGATTATGATAAAAAGAAGCAGACATAATGTTTGTAATTTATTGAATCAGACATGCCTAAAAGAGAATTTGTTGCCTAAATACACACACACGCACATATATGTGGATATAAACCAAATAATTAGATATTAGCAACTGTATATACATGTGTTAGCATGCATACACAGGTAAGTGAATAAATATTTACTTAATATAAGGTGTAAACAAAATAGTGCTCAATGTAGTTAGACAGAGCTAAGAAGTATATATTAATAAATATACATGTACTTACTTAAGTTTCATGGTTTTTACCAACTCATCAGGCATGAACTGGTGAATGAAGGATATTACAGTTGTTTTTTAAAAAATACTGGGTCTCATGGGAGGAACGGTAAATGCAGATTCAAAGCTCAAAGTTAATATAAACTTCATATATTATTGGGGTGTAAATGTAGAGTGTAGGTAGGGGGCTATTGCTAAAGAAAAAAAACAAAGATACAAGCTTGAAGTCTAAATGAGAAAAGCGGTGCTTAAATGGTTAAAGGGAGGTAATCAATATGTGACCGAAAATATGTAAAGTGTTTATTAATACTTAACGAGCGACACAGTGTTCTTCTCTTCTTAAAAACTTTAAGCTTGCATCTTTTTTCTTTTCCGTTTACAATAGCCCCCTATTTTGTGAAACATTGGAACTAAGTTGTAGTAGTACTTTAATGAAATAAGAACAAAGAGACAAGCTACCTTTCTCTCAGTGACTTCTATGATCAATGTGATACAAGCATTGCTGCAAGACAGCAAGATCCTGTGGTAATGAGAAGAAAGAACAAATCTCATTGGAAACTATTGTTTTTTGTTTTTTATGTATGTAATATATATATAACAACGAATATATATATATATATATATATATATATATCAAATATGCAGTGCATTTCAATTTATATTACAATGAATCATTGATACAAAAAGTAAATTAGTAAAGTTAATGATATAAAATGGTGAAATCCCTTCGCTAACAAAATTTTAAAGGTGCATTAACCTACAAATCACTCGATGAATGTTATGTTATTGCACCCATAAAATTTTGTTAGCAAAGGGATTTTGCCATTTTATACCATTAACTTTACTAATCTACTTTTTGTATGACTGATTCATTGTAATATAAATTGAAATGCACTGCATATTTGATATATATATATATATATATATATATATATATATATATATATATATATATATAAATAAAAGTGGACATGGAAGTCAGCACTTAGAGGCGACAGTCTGTTTCATGCTAGTGCAATTGTCAGGCCTGACGATTGCACTAGCATGAAACAGACTGTCGTCTCTAAGTGCTGACTTCCATGTCCACTTTTATATTTACACACGCTCTATCTCTGATATTGAGCACTTTATCCCATAAATATAGCACACTTTAAGACTATATTTCTTCATATATATATATATATATATATATATATATATATATATATGTATGTGTATGTGTGTCTTGGGACTTTATACTGGAATACCCAGTAGGTAATGGAGATCATACACCTGATGAAGGCTGACGGACACAATGATCAAAACATTACATTGTTATAACAGCAACAAAGATGAAGATAATAGTCTGCATGTGAATAGTGTAAATAATAATATGGGCTACTTCACATTCTATGACATTCATCAATCTTTCATTCATTGATTTTTTTTTTTTTTTTAACTTCTGTTTTGATTACACTATTCTTATTTCTTCCCAGAGATCTTCTTTGCTTGATCAATGTTTTACATTCGCATATACATCTCTTTTTATGATAGACCACAAGTTTCCATTGGATTAATATCTGGAGAGGCTGAGGGACATTCCGTTAATTTGAAATCCTTTTTTGGCAAGGTGGGCAATAGTCAGTCTTACAGAATGCTGGATGAGCATCGTCTTGCATGAATATAATCTTTAGTTTAGAGCTTCTTGTGACCTGTACCACTCAGAAATGTCTTGTTCGAGAGGCGCTTACAATAATACTTTGCATTGATCTTGAACCATCCTCAACTTTGAAGGGAACACTATAATTTTACTATTTCCAAACCTTATGCTCTCCACGGTTTGTAATTACTTCTATTTGCATGATAGATTGAATCTGTAGGCCAGCTATCAAGTCCATCCAATGTAGCTCTAAACGAAAGATCATTACTTACCATATTTCCTATGAGAAGTGAAACGGGGCATTTGCTTCCTTCTTTATAGAACAGTGAAGAAGCTGGTGAACCAGAAGCTGTTTGTGATTGGACTATAAAATGCCAGATGAGTACGAGTCATTGTTCAGGGCATGCATTACGAGAACAGTTGTAGCTGACAGATGAGACACAAGATATCTGATCAATATCAACTGGATCTCTTTGCAGAGTCGGGTATGATGTTGAAAGACTCAAAACCACTAATGATCCTCGGCTAAAAACATTGCTGGTAATATGTGCCGAAGCATCAAACTGTTGTATTTCAAAAACCATTCAGACATTGATTTTCATAGTCTGTCTATATTTCTGAGATGAGGTATTATGTACAGTATTTACATTAGTCGGACTATTGTCCGCATCTTTGTCGCCATATTTGTCACAACGTTTCGGCCGTTGTACGCTCCGGCCTTCTCCAGGTGGTTGGAATTTTGAACCGAACCCTTTATTTCGATCACTGGGGTAGACTGTTCTAGTTCCACGAGCCATGTTTGATGGATGTCAGTTATCAGTTATCTCCTGGTAATTTTCCCTCTGAAAGTTCTCCACTGCCTTAACCGGGTATTGAACTCACACTCTTTGGGCCGAAACGTTGTGACAAATATGGCGACAAAGATGAGGACAATAGTCCGACTAATGTAAATACTGATTTTCATGTAATTCTTTACCTAGTTTGTGTTTCTCTTACTGATATTTATTAAAATGTGTTGCTGTTATGTTTTGAGCCAATATTTTTAATATTCTGCATCCTTTCGCTTTGTTTACATTTGCAAGACCAGCCTCTTCAAATATTTTCTTTCTGTTTAATCTACTTTTCTTATTAACCTTTTACTGTTCTCAAATGTCTTTTTTTAGGACTTTCTTAAAGCCAGATTTTTCTTGTTTTTAACTTTCCATTGTTTTTAATTTCTCTTTAGATAATTTTTTTTTTTTTCAATTTCAAAAATTATGTTTCTCTTTTGAGTTTAATATTTTTTTTTATGACCCATTGCAGTTTTTATATATTGAAAATTTTACTAAGCATAATAAAACCTGATATATAGAACTTCATCCTCCATGAGAACAATTTTGTTTTTGAGTAAAGATATGGCGAATTTCTTCCTCATTGCAAAAAAATTAAATGACCATGGTTCTAAAGTGCTTGTATCACCATTGAAAATCCACCATATTTGAATGAAATCCACGATATTGGCTTGTCAGTCTCCCGAGTTTGTTCTTGTTCAAAACTGATGCAAATAGAATTGATATGGGCTTGGGGTGGTGGCGGATTATAGAATCTAATCTTTAGTGAGAAAATTGAAAGCAATTATCTGCATTCAGCTTAGAAACAAATGTCTTAATTTGGTCAGTTTGGATTTCTTTGCTTAGTAAAGAAACAACTGGAAATCAGCCTCCCAGATAAAAAAATATGTTATGCACATGACCGTGAATGCCATATATACTTGTGTATAAGTCAATGTATAATGCAAACCCTAAATTTCTTTTGCATTAATTTTAACCCCCCCCCCCAGAACAAAATTGTGTGTGTATAGTGCAACCAGTCACCAAAAATGCATTCAAAATAATTATCTGTGTTTAGTGCAAACCCCTATTTTTTTGCAGAAAAAAATTATCATAAAAATTCACACTATACCTGAGTATATGTGGTAGGTTGATCTGATCAAATATATTTGCCATTCATTTCATTTTAGTTTGCTCGACTTAAGTAAAAAAAAAACACTTACTTTACTGTAGTAGAGTGGACTGGCCAAAATCTGGTAGCAAGAAAAACAATGCATTCTGTAAAGAACTCCTGCAATAATATTGATATCAATAATATCGACTGATCTCAGAATTTCTCAGTGTCTCCTGATATCCATTTTCGGTGTTTGTAATGAACACTTGTTGATTGCAATTCTTTTTTTATTTTTTTATTTTTCAGGTGTCAAAAGCTGAAAATGAGGTCAAAATGGTTGAGAAATATAAACATTTGGTTGACCAAGGCCGAGAGCAATTTCGCAGGGAACTCGAAAGTATTGTTCCAAACGTAAAGATTGGAGATAAAAAATGTGAGTTTGCAAAGTTGTTTTACTTTGCTCCTCCTGATAGATCTCTGTCACAAAAATAAGTCTCCTTAGCATCTCTTAATTAAAAGAAAAAGAAAAGAAAATCTTTCTATGTTGATAGTTAATCTGGTTGATGTAACAAAGGAATTTCTTTTCATTCATTTAATATTAGTCACAAAATTGGTTAATCATTCATTTGCTGAGTTTTATTTTGCTATCGACTTATCTCTGTTCTGTAATGAATTGCTTTGCTTTTTTAACATGACTTTCAGTCACCATTCCATTGCAACTGGTTTTAGTTAATAAGTATAACTTAGTTTTGGCACAAAGCTTTAAGTATAGAAGCACCTAGTGAGGTTTCAATTTTCTATAAATGATCTGTAAGTCCATCTTGTTAGCCATTACACCACAAGGAAGAAACCGTTCCAATGTAAATGCCTAGATTTCAATTAATTTAAATCTGATCATTTAAAAGTTGTCTTAATCCAACATGACACGAGAATCATTTGTATATATATATATATTTTTTTTAATTAATTACAAAATTTATAATTAGAATTTGATAAGTAAACTTTCCTTTTTTTTGCTTGAATTTACAGATAAAACTAGTGTAAAAAAAATGTAAAATTTATTGATTAATTATATATTTATATAGCTATGGATTAGACATGGTGAATTATATAGCTGTGGATTAGACATGGTGAATTATATAGCTGTGGATTAGACATGGTGAATTATATAACTGTGGATTAGACATGGTGAATTATATAGCTATGGATTAGACATGGTGAATTATTATATAGATTTTCTCATCAGAAAAATGAAAAGCAGATGAGATTTGTGTACATATTTTCCTGGCTCTTCATTCTGTTTAAATATTCCATCTCCTTTATTGATTGATATAGATCAAATTCTATGCTTTACGCACACATTAGGATCTCTTACTCAATTTATCTTCTTATATCATAGACACAGTTATCAGCACAGTTGGTGGAATTGAAAATACAACCTCATCAGTCACTTTATTTTTTATGTCCTTTCAGAAAAGCATGACCCCCATTTCTTTTCCCCACCAGTTATGAGTTAAATAGCAGAGCAAACTGGGCTTTTAAGAGAGCCATGATTGCATTAAAAAAAAAATAATGCACTTTTTTTTTTTTATGTCTGTAACTGTTGAGAATTATCTCCCTTGCAATGTCAGGCTATATATTTAAAACTCGTAATAGTAAAGATTTAACATTTGACAGCATGAGTACACTAGTGTTTATATAAAGGAAAGAAGAAAAGATATCATTGAAAACAGGGTCAAGTGCAGTGGATAGATTTGAAGTAATTGGACAAAATGCACAATTTGTAGGTTTATATAAACTTGGCTGACTCAAGAAATCTAAGGGATGCTTTACAATTTTGTTAAGACTGAAAGTAATATTAAACTGTCATTTGCTGGAATATTGTCACTTTGACACTTTTTTAAACCATTAGTAATTTTTATCTTTTATTTCATCTTAGGCTTTCCATTGCAACTATTCAGACTGTCAGTCAATGGTCATTAGTAAACAAATTGGAATCAACAAATATACTCTTGACAAGACTTGAATTCAAACCTCTTTGTTACTTTGTTGGAAAGAATGTTTTTCTTTTTTTTTTCTTTTTTTAAATAAGTGTTGCTTTAGTACTTTACTTACAAATTGGCAGAAGATCAGGTACCAACCTTTTGAACTTACTTTTCACTTAAAACTTGTTTTACTAATGGGTGTCTGTAGTGTAGAGTTGGTCGATTTGGCAATTTATATTTCAGTATCGGTTTCCGGTTTTGTTACCCTTGATACCGTGGTTTTTGGTTCAGTTGTTCAGTTTTTAATTTAGTATTTTTGCTTTCTAAGGAAGCCATTCATTTTCTTGTGTAATGTAGCATTTTAAGTCGATATCTTATTTCATTTGAGATTGATAATACTTAATCCGTTCAACTCGCAATTTCTCATGTATTTTTGGTCCAATCTTAAAAATATTCAGATGGCTGGAAAGAAAAGAAAATAATCTTTCTTATAATGTAATTTGTATGTGCTTTTATTCATTGAATTATTTTTTTACAGCGAGTTAAAACGGTATTGCTTCGACCAGTCAAAAATGCGAAATGATTTTATTTTTTATTTTGAGACTAAATTTTACACGTTACTTTGTTTCGCAAAATCAAAGTGACCAATCTTTATCAATATTCTTGAAATTGTACACTTAATTAGAAGACAACTTAAGCTACAACCAGGAAAATGTTCATTTCTTCTCTGACCCAAGGAAGCGATTTCCTTAAAAAATTATAAAGTAAGCAAAAAAAATAAAAATACAGCAATTCTTTTCTGGTATGTCAGTCAACTATTATTGGGTTTTTGCAAATAAATTTCTTTTAAACAAGGAAAATCAGCGAGTTATTTTTCCCTTAAATAATTTTATTTTTATCTAGTGAATACACCTAAAATTAATTATTAAAAATAATTAAAAGCTTTTAATTTCATTTGTAGAATGTATAGATTACCAAATCCAAATCTAGTCAATTAAATGTTTTTAACATATTTTTGTTCAATCTTTTTCTCTTACAATGGTATAAATGTTGGTATAATTTAATTTTATTAACATCTGAAAGACTTTTTCAATAGTGTTTCTTTGGATATGCTCACTCGTATTGATATAAAAACAAAACTAAAATCATTTGGTTTCATAAAAAATTCCGATGCAGTTTCACGGTGTGAAGATGAAACGGAAAAAAGCCAGTTTTTTGGTTAAACCACACATCTCTACTGCAGTGTGACATAAAACAATTGTTGACAATGCTTCATCTAATAAAAATTCTAGATAATATTACTACTTGCTTTACTGATGGTCATAGACTGAAGGTTTCAGTAGGTGCAATGAAAAGCAAGTAAAATTAAGATGAAAGAAATAATACACTATTTACATTATTAGGACTATTGTCCTCATCTTTGTCGCCATATTTATTACAACTCTCCGGCCTTCTTCAGATGGTTGGAATGTCGAACTGAACACTTTATTTCGCTCGCTGGGGTAGACTGTTCTAGTTATCTCCTGTTAATTCCCCTCTCCAAGTTCTCCACTGCCTTAACCCGGTATTGAACTCACACTCTTTGGGTCCTGTCACTGGATCTAAAGGTGTTGATAAAGTGTTGCTTAGATCCAGTGACAGGACCCAAAGAGTGTGAGTTCAATACCGGGTTAAAACAGTGGAGAACTTGGAGAGGGGAATTAACAGGAGATAACTGACATTCATTAGACATAGCATGTGGAACTATTACAGTCTACCCCAGTGAGTGAAATAAAGGGTTCAGTTTGACATTCCAACCACCTGAAGAAGGCCGGAGCATACAAAGTTGTAATAAATATGGCGACAAAGATGAGGACAACAGTCCGAATAATGTAAATAGTGTACATAATACCTCATCTTAGAAATATAGACAGAGACTGAAAGAAATAATAGTTAAAAATTAATAATAGTTTACAATGATTCCTGTAATGAAATTCAAGACAGCATTGCTACTACTAATATTGAAACGAAAATAAATGAAATTGAGATGAAAGATATACAAGTCCAACATCATTAAGGTTGACAATGCTTTCTAACAATAAAATCTAAGGCAATATTTCTTTTTATAGTTTTGCAAAGGGCTCGTCAGTTATTTATTTCTTTCTTTTCAGCAAAGAAAATGAGTGAAGATGAACTGAACTCCTTGATTGCTCATGCCCATGCACGTATTGACCAGCTACAGAAACAGTTGGCCAAACAAGTTGCCCTTGAGCAAGAACGCTTCCAGGATGCAGTTCGTGCACAAAGAGATGAAGATGCAAAATTGGCGAGGGAAGGGACCGAAGAGGAAATCCGGCATCTGAAAAACCAGTTTGCCCTTGAGAAAGAAATTATGGTAAGTGAGACAACAAAACTTGACCTAGTATCTTCATCATTGTTGTTTTTGATCTCTCCATTTTGGCTTATTAGCTTTCTGTCCATCTCTACGTGCATAAAACAATGCAAGACAAAAACAAATATTTTATTTAACTGGGCCTTGTCATCATTAGGTTGCCGACTGGAATTTATTTGCTTAGTGACCCCTGTGTATTCTTAGATCTAAAACATTAAAAGATAAGATACCGACAACTAATTCATCACTTCTCAAACCAACCTTAATTGTTTTATGACCCTTTGCGCGGAACTCTTCACTGCCATTTCAAGAAAGACATTCGGATTACCAACACAAAAACAGAGAATGTCTCGTATCGAGAATATTTAACATTGAAAAACATAAAGAAAAAATTAATTATTTTTAATAATATGTGGAAATCTCCACCCTTTACCTGAAGACAGTCGTGAGACCAGAAACATGTGTTGTAAAATTATGAAAAATAAATAATATTTCTTTAAAAAAATCCACATTACAACCAAAAAAGTTTGCGGCACCTCTCTTCTTTTTAATATATATATATATATATATATATACTAACATAATCTTAAAGAGCCAGGCAAACCTACTTAGGTTTCACCTAAACGGATCTTCAGGGTAAAACTGGCTAAAAAGGCAAATAATGGAACAATATTTAATGATATAACCAAATAAAACCATGACCACGTAACAAAAAAGAAGCAAAAAAAATAACCTACAACATGTTACTCTAATAACCAGCTTTTCTTGTGTCAGCACCTACTAAGAATTTCCGATTATTGGTTTAATAAAGTTTCGGGTTCTTTATGGGTAGCGATAGTGAGCTTTTCATCCATCACCTGCCTTATATTTATAACATTTTTTTAATATTTCCCATTTTAAAATGGGATCATTATTGTCTTCCTGTTTAATTTTCCATATATAACTGGACAGGGTAGTACTATGTTTATAGGTCTCATATACTATTAAATTTATTTCTATATACCTTTACCTGGTAGACTATGCACTCTTGTTGGCACTTGCCCTCAACAAGGCATTTCTCCTCTTTTCTATAGTTACACTTTGTGGGGCAGATGTATGGTTTGTCCTTCATTTTTTCCTGTTACACTTGCTAATTAGATTATTCATATTAGGCATACAACTTAGCTTAACATCATCTTTATTGAAAATTTTATGTAGTATATTTGTCCGTGGGAAGTTTTTTTCAAGTAATTTGAAAAATATTTTACCTATTTTGGTCTTGACAGCTAAATTATATGGGGGATTAAACCATAATGCTTTTCTGGTTCAATTTTTATGTTTACTTTGTCTTTCAGGGGAATTATTCATATAGATGTATGTTAATGTACTTCTACCATTCATATATATATATATATATATATATATATATATATATATATATATATATATATACCATTCATATATATATATATATATATACACACACACACCATTTATATATATATATATACACCATTTTTTTTTTAATGTATCAGTATTAATTACATTTACTGGCCTGAATTGTTTGAAAAATTTCATACAAAATATATGCTTTTCCAACAGTAATTGAAGCTGTAACCCCTAATGTGAATCATCATTTGATGTGATGTGCTCTTAACTATTTAGCCACAAAGGACTTAATCCATTTCATAATATGTTGTTATTGTTTATGTTAAGATGTTTCGTGAGTAGATGTGATCGATTGAGAAAAATCATCGGTGGTGTATGTTTATAAACAGTAATTCAGACTTTGCTAACCAGATGCTTCTTTGTGGCTGAATGGTTAACATCACATCAAATCAAATGACGGTTCCCATTGGGGTTACAGGTTCGATTCCTGTTGGAGAAGCATATATTTTCTACGAAATTTCTCAAACATTCAGGTCAGTAAATGTAATTAATACTGTTTCATTAAAAAACGGAGCATTTACCTAAATAAGTTATATCTATAAAAATAATCTATAAATGGAAAATATATATATATATATATATATATATATATATATATATATATATATATATAGCTTTCCCCTTGATATCAGGATTAAACAATCAGTTTTAGAAATGATCTGCCAGACTACCCAAGCAATGCTAAAGGTCACTGTCTACCCTGCTATTTAATCCATAGCTGGAGGAAGATTCATATCTTTTCCAAGGGCATTAAGACAAAATTAAGAAAACAGAATTGACTGAAATTTGAATTTGGTTCAGCGATTTCACTTTACACACCAATAACTATTACACTATCCACACACACAAATAAATTAACATAATAGCAAACCTCAATTTTTAGTATAATTTTTATTTTACAAAAAAATAAGATAGTTTTCATTTTATTTGACTATTTTCTTTTCCATAATATTGTAACTTTTGGTGAAATCAGCCACCTTTGAGCTTTTGCACCTTAATAAGTGAAACTGTAAAATAATTTGTCTCGTGTCAATGTTTGACAAAGGACTGTAATATTATTTTTCATTAATAATCAATTGCCGTTTTTGAAGAAAGGATAATTTTTAATACACTCCTAATTATCAAATAAAAACTGAATGTCTTATTGGTACCAACCTTTCTGGTTTTATTGTTTGTTTCCAGATGAAAGATGCCCGAGTGAGTTTTGAAGAAGACCTGCGTGCACATCTGGCTCGTCAAGCTGCTGCCCACAGTGACCACCTGAAAGATGTCTTGGAGGTACAAAAGAAAGAATTGGAGACAGAATTTGACAAAACCCTTAATATTAAGCTCTTGGAAGAACGAGCAGCCTTCCAAACAGAAATGTCTGGTTGGATTGGTCGTCTTAAAGGAATTGAAGCAGCTGTTGAAGGTTAATATTTTTTTCGTTTCGTATAATTAAATTTCCATTTGTTGACGATGTTGCAACAGCTACAAGCTGCAACAGTTTTTGCATCTTACACTGAGTAATTTTACTTTCCATTCCAAGGTTTGAACATGTGACTTGTTATTGCATTTGTGTAAGTTTTATTTTTTGGGACTGGCTTTTCTCAGGAGGAATGGAAAAAAAAAAGAAAACATTTTTATCTGATTTAATTAATAGCTGAATTAAAAAACATTATTTTTCAGTTATGACTTTTTTGTAGCTTGAATATTTGTAACTTTTTGTTTACTTGTTTAACTCACTGTGGTGTAAATGTATTTTTTATCTTGACTCACATTAGGGATTGTGTTCCGTTTTTGTATTATGTTGCCAAATTGATTACCTGTATCTGAATTTGTTTGACTGAAGAATTATTAATTTTATTACTTCTAATTAATTATAGTTTACCACATTTTATTCACTACTATTTCTCTGGTAGTTTAGCCTTCAAGCTCAGGACTACTTTTAGCCATCAGCTGTGTCAACTGCTACTTATATGGCAGAAATTTGCATATGACTACATCAGTGAGTAAATGGTTTCAAATGTTTGGAAAGAAAGTTAAAAAAAAATATTGACTATTAGCTGTGTGAATTTTTATAATAAATGGAAAGCAAATTGAATCCTTTTTTTTTCCTCTTGTACAAGGGGTCAGTTTGGAAGGTATTCAGCCATTTTTAATATCTTGTACAAGGGGTCAGTTTTGAAAATATCTAGCCATTTTTAATATCTTGTACAAGGGGTCAGTTTGGAAGGTATTCAACCATTTTTAATATCTTGCACAAGGGGTCAGTTTGGAACATATCCAGCCATTTTTAATATCTTGAGAACTGGTTATGCAGCCTTGATTTTAGTCAGTCACTGAGGACCTTAATGTACATGTGTGAACAATCTCCTATGGAGTTACTTATTTTGCAGTGATGTGCTATTGAGTGAGCTTGCATACTGTGAGGCTGTCACATTCACAAGGAACATTCATTCTGTTTTGCTTGGAAATTGGATATTTCTTTGTGGAAACTATTCATGTTTCATAGCTGAGTCAATGATCAAAGCCCAATTAGATTTTTGGCATTGATGCTTCAAACTTTTTAGGAACCCCTTGAAATTGAGATATAAAAATTCCTTTTCTCTGTAGAGTGTGCCGATAGCCTAGGGGTAAGAGTCTCCAGCTGATGTCAAATTAGTTGAGTTTTGATCCCGGCTTGAAGATATTATGCGTCTAGCCACACTGAAAAGCTGTGATACTGTGAAACAGTCTGTGGATGACTATATTCTGGCAGATCACATACATGTGTTAAGATTTCATTGCATCTTCTACAGTCATAGACAGAATGGTGTTATATTCAGAGCATTATTATTTTACATTCATAGATTCCTAGCGTTCAATCACTTCCAGCTGAATAAAATTGGTTATGGATTTGAGTCCAATTAAAAGTAGTGTTTGTCCTTTTCTATGCAAATAAATTTAGGAATGACAAAAATTTATGTTCTCAATGTGTCCCAAGGATCTACTGTAGTTTATGGCTATTTTTTTTTTTTTTAACTGTATTTTGTCATTTTTGTTTTTTTTATTCAAGCACTTTGGATCATTAAATGCTCTGAAAAGCAGAACAAATTGTGAAAATCAGAAAAAAGAAATGGCTTCCAATGAGACTTGAACTTGTATCCAACATTTTAGGAGAATGCCTTTGATTGCCATATCTTAATTTCCAATCATCCAAGGCCACATTTATTTTAACCCATTAATGCTCACTATAAAATCTAGTATTAATTATAAAAATCAAAGCCCAATATTAATTATAGTTTCTAATTGTAACCCATTAAAGCCCAACATCTTTAAAATGGGATGTTGGCTATTAATGGGTTAAGGTTTCAGATGAGGCTCTTTCACTATTATTATTATTATATCAATACTTTTACTCTGTTATTATTTTTTATTAGATCATTGCAGCTAATAAATTCTTTGGCAGAGCAAACAGCATGGAAATTGAAAATTTTATTTATGTTTTTAGCATTTGTCTCTACATTAGAGTAAATGAAAGTTTTGATGCATTTACTGAATTTAATTATCATGTGAATAAAAAACCTGATGAATAATATTATCAAATAGTTATTATCAAAATCAGTCTGAACTATTTTATTTAAAATGAATAAAGAAAATAATTTCAAGTCAAATTCTGTATTAATACTTTTATAATATAAAGTTGATTATAAGAATTTAAAACCCTGTAAATTGTTCTAGTTTTGATATCCTTCAATTAAGCCATTAATATCGGCTATCCTATCTTGGGGTCAGTGGATATTAATGGGTTATAGATAGAAATCTATAATACCAGATTTTTAAAAAATAAACCTATAAGTAGGGGACATTGTGGAGTAATGTCTAATAATTTGGATTGAAGAATCGGAGAACTGAGTTCAAATTCTAGTCAAGTTCATTATATTCACTTATGTGCTAATAACCTTGGGAAAGGTATGAATCAACCAAGGGTAAAATAACAGGACAAGCTGGGTTCTATAGCCTTAGGTGGCAACCAGTTTAGGAGAAGGAAACTCTGAATTTAAACCACCTGATGCCTTGTAAGTCCTGTGCCTCTTAAGGCAAAAGCTAGAAGAAGGTAACTTAAAAAAAAACAAAAAAACTCCACCTCTGAAAGGCGGCATGGCATAACCTCACCTTCCCTGGTGCAAAAGGAACCGGCAAGCCATTGCACTAATCTGTCTTGAATGTCACGATGAACCACAATTGTGTGAGGGAGGGGAATGTAAACACAACAATACAAAATGTGTTTAGCTGAATAAAATGAATGATGAAATGGAACCTATAACTGACATGAGATATTCTTCAACACTTATAATTAATATCTGATTTTTATTTTAACTTTTATAATCAATACAGGATTTAATAGTGGGTATGAATGTTATCATCTGGTTATTGTTATTTAAAAGACCTTCTTCTAAAGTGGTATTGCAAATGGCTTCCTCTGTATTTAGCAATAACAGTGGAATTTCCACAGATCTATCTTGTTGGATCAGACCAGCAAAAGCGAAGCCAATATAATTTTTCTTAAAATTACTTTTGACTTGTTTATTTAATTCTGATCTCATAATTTCTTTTCTTTTTCCAGCCAGGGCAGAGACTGAGAAGTTAGCCAAACAGGCACAGGAATTGTGGTTGGCCTGTGTTGCTCTGAATGGTGTTGTACGTCAGGGTCGTAAGAATCCGTTATCTAACGAGAACCAATTGAAACCTCTTAAAAAAGAAATTCGAACAGTGACAGATGCTGGACAGAATCATCCATTTGTCACTACGGTTTTAGAGTCCATACCTGAAAAGGCCATTGAGCGAGGTGTGTGGACTGAGGATGCTTTGAAAGAGCGTTTTATCAAGGTAAAAGGTGTGTGCAAATCAGTTGCTATGGTCCAGTCCCCAGGTGAATCCCTATTTAAATATCTTCTCTCTTATCTGCAGTCTTTCATTATCTTTGAATCTGCGTACCTGAAAGGCGAGGAGGAGATTGCATTGCAAGATTTAAACACTTTCTCTATTTTGGCCAATGCAGATTATTTTCTTGAGAAAGGTGAGTTTGAGAAGGCTGTACGTCTAATGAATCAGTTGCATGGTCAATCTCGGTACGTAGCTACTGACTGGCTGCAGGAAGCCAAGCTCTTTCTTGAAACGAGACAAGCAGCCGAGGCCCTCATTGCATTTGCAGCAGCTCGGGGTCTTGGAAAGTTATTCTAGGTTTGCGAATGATGTCAACATAGGACATAAGAAAGAAAATACAAAACAATCGAAGAAAAACTTATAAAATCTGCCTAAATTCCTTTTTTCTTCTTTTTTTTTTTCTCTTTCTTTTCTTTTCCTTCTTTTTGTGTCCTAAATGATGTCACTGACAATCTGTTTTGTAAATTTAGCATTTTTTTCTTGGAAGTCCGTGATTTGAAATGTTGCATCAAGATTTGAAAACTCAGTTTGAACTAATTCCTTTTTCCCTAGCCAACAATGCAAATAAAGTTGTTAACATCAGTTATCTTATTTTTATTCTTATTTCTGGAAATTCGCCAAAACCAGATTAAAACACCGAGGCTATTGAAAGAAGAAAAAAATATCAGCAAGGGAAAACAATTGCCAAAAACCTAAGTCTTTTGACATTTAACACTAATTTCTTTATAATTCTCAGTTACTAATTAATTAATTAATTAGTCCTCTGTCATTTAACATGCATCTAGAAACCTTATAATTTAACAGCTTTTTTAAATAAAGTGTATGATAAAAGAAGGAAAGAAAAAATAACTCTATCCCATAATATTTGTTACATTCATTATGGAATGTAACAATTATTGTAGGATAGGTCATATTAAAAAAAATGAAAAGATTTTCAACCGTTTCTTTGTTCTTGAACCTCTAAGTTTTGAATGAAATCCTTCGTACATATAATATTCAAACTCTTGTCATCATCTTTGTTGTTTTAATCCCAATATTTCTTCCAATAATTTCTTTGGCTTTGCTTTGGTGCATGTTGCAGTCATTAGTGTTTATCTTAGGTAGCTTTGTATTTTTTTTCTTTCCACTAAATGACTTTTAAGGAGCACTCAGTGTAATAGATATCTGAACAAGGCCAAAGAGGGCATCAGCCAAAATGTGCTACAAACAACTAAGATGAAGAGTATAAGCTGAAAAAAATGTATAGAAAAATAAGTTTAGAGAAGTTTAAAAAAAAAACAAAAAAGTTTTTTTTCTTTAAAAATCAGCACTTCAACGTCTCTTACCTCGATTATCTCCCCTGGTTTGAATGCTATCGTTATGCCACTAGGTGTCAGTGAGGCTGCTTAAAAGAATGTATTGATTTTTTTTTTTTTTTTGAATGCTATTGTAAGTCTTTATGTATAATAGAAACATTATCTTATCATCTCATTAAGAGAAACCCTCGTTATTTGCACTTTTCCAAGTGAAGAAGCAAATTTAAATTGTAATTACATTCTCTGATTAGCTTCTCTATTCTGTGTTCAGTCTTCAGATTTGAAAAATATGTTGATTGACATTTTTCTGTCTTGCTTATTTTGGGTTTGAAAAGAAAAATAATAACGTTAAATGATTTTCTTTTGCTTGTGTTAAATGTCTCCAGGATATGCTTGCTTTGATTATAAACTAGGAATCTCAATTTATTAGAGATGGTTTTTGGTGACAAAGAAACATTGAAAAATGTGCTTGTTTTTCAAATTGCCTTATTATTAAAATATACAGAAAGATGATTGAGAAAGTACATTTCAATTTATCATAATTGAAAACCCTCACTGAAAGAATTTAAGCATGGTATTTAATTCCTCAGCCTTCAAAGTCCATTGTTTGAAGTAGGCCTTTCCCCAAGCTCTGCTTTCATTGATTCGTTGCTTTTTTTTTTTTTCATTCCTGTATATTACAGGACCAAAACAGCTTTGAATAATGTTCGTACCTCTTTGAGAGTTGTAGGGTGATGCTGATACAGTAATAATAGTGACATTCTAGCCGGCTAAATCCATGAATGACTGTAACCCCCCCCCCCAAATACAGCAGCAAAAGCAGCAAATTGTGATTTTTAGTTTTGTTTACTCAGTTTTTTTCGTTTGTCTCAAATCTAAATTCTACTGAATTAACAATGAGCTTGGAACTTAGTGCAAGCCAAGTTTTCTAAAATCAATTTATCCATTTTTTAGTTCCATTCTGCTAATGGCCGCTCTGAAATCTTAATGGATTTTGTCTGCTAACAAATCAAATGGTACTTCTTGAATTGAACCTTGGCGGGGAGGGCTTTTCAGTAGTTGCTAGGCTGGGCTGCCTTTTGCCTGGTTGTACATAGGAAAAGAATTGTAATATTCAGAAAGTTTAAAGTTGAGATGAATAAATATTTGACACTTTTCAATAGTTTTTTGTTCTGTTTCTCATTGTTTTCTATTTAAAAAAATTGTATTTTTTATCCATTTGTCATTGCATATGTGAGGAACGCTTGGGCTTTTGCCTTTAAATTGTACTTAGTAATCAGAACCCTTTTTTTTTTTTTTGAAAATAAAAAACACGTAAAATTTTTAGCGAGGGTTTGACTTACAATAAAGGTATGCCAAAATTTAACATAAGTACATCAAAAGGACAATTTTTCTCTTGGCACCATTATTACTGTATACGCTTTCGGTAATTTTTATAGTTTTGAAAAACGATTTTTACAATTTTAATAAAACCCAAATAAATGGGATTTATGTATTCTCTTTTCTTGAGAAATGACAACAAAGATGTTAAACACTATTTTACTAGATTGTTTATTTACAAAAATAATTTTATATTTACAAGTTTGTGTTTGACGGATGTCTAATAGCAATCGAAACAAAAGTGAAGATGATGAGACAAAGTGGAAAATTTATTAATGAGACATTGCACCAACAATGTCTGCTCCCTGGCTTCCTCAGGTTAGAATGAAAGAAAGACAAAACATTTGGTGGTGTTGTATTTTTAAATCGGTCCATTGAAACTAGTGTTTTTTTTCATTATATATTTATACTTGCATATGTATGTATGTATGTATGTATGTATGTATGTATGTATGTATGTATGTATGTATGTATGTACATACATACAGAACCACCCAGACATATACATATTAGAATATTTTTCTTTGTATATTGTACATTCATGTACACATATGCAAGCTCATATATATCAGCACATAGATATATACACACATGCATATACACTTAGAGCTTTTTTATGTGTACTTGTAAACATGTATGCATAAATACAACTATTTATATATATATTTATTATGAAATGGATTAAGTCCAACAATTATTTTGATATATTTTCTGTTTATACATTATATATACAATTATTTAAATAAATGTCTGGTCTTTTTAACAGCATTAATTACATTTATCAGCCTGAATGTTTGAGAAATTTTATAAAAAATATGCGTTCTCCGACTGGAATCAAAATTATATTAAAATAATTGTTGGACTTAATCCATTACATAATATGTTGTCATTGTTTACGTTAAGATACGTTTCATGAACAGAAATGATCAATTTGAGAAAAATCGTTAAAGATTGTGTTTATAAACAGTAATACAGACTGCTAACCAGACACTTCCCTGTAGCTGAATGTTACAGCACATTAGACCAAATGACAGTTTCTGTATAGGAATACAGGTTCGATTACTGTTGGAGAACACATATCTCAATTTCTCGAGCATTCAGTCTGGTAAATATAATTAATACTTTTTAATTAAAAAACAAAGCATTTACTTAAATTGTATCTAAGATAAATTAAATTGTATATAAGAATAATGTATAAACAGAATAAATAAATAAATAAATATATATATATATATGTGAAAATTTCTCAAAGTTAACTTTTAGAGAAGACAATATTTATAAATAAATGACAATAGGAAAACAGTAATTGCTGTTTTTTTTGTTTAATTAAATTCATTTCGTTTCTTGCTTTGAAAAAGTCAAACATTGGATGAATCGCGTCAGCAATTACTGTTTTCCTATTGTCATTTACTTATATATATATATATATATATATATATATATATATATATACACACATTATTCGGACTATTGTCCTCATCTTTGTTGCTATATTTATTATGACGTTTCCTCAAGGATACATGGCACAGTGGATAAAGGTTTTAGATCCAGCGACAGGACCCAAAGAGAGTGAGTTCAGTACCTGGTTAAGGCGGGGGAGAACTTTCAGCGAGGAATTAACAGGAAATAACTGATAACTGACATCCATTAAACATGGCATGTGGAACTAGAACATTCTACCCCAGTGAGCGAAATAAAGGGTTTAGTTCGACATTCCAACCAGCTGAAGAAGGCCGGAGCGTACAACGGCCGAAATGTAATAAATATGGCGACCAAGATGAGGACAATAGTCCGAATAATGTAAATAGTGTACATAATACATCATCTCAGAAATATAGACAGACATTATATATATATATATATATATATATATATATATATATATTATAATATTTAAAAAAAAAATATGATTCCTTCGTTACATAAGAGTTCTCATGTTTCAAAAGCGAGAGCCGAGACCCCTAATATAATTTTTGAAATTAAGTTGAATTAAGGTGTCTGGTCATGCTCCCTCGTCAAGCGAGAATTTGGGAATCATATATATATATATATATATATATATATATAATGTGTGCACACACAAAGTGCAGCCATGGGAAGAACTGGATTTAAATTGTTCAAAGTCGAGGGACTTTATTAAGGAGGGATGCAACATGCTCAACCCCTTTAATGATGCTTGGATCAAGCATGATCTCTGAAGAGGCATTTACTCTGATTTGCCAATATGCAATTTTGGAAATGTGGGTGTGTCTGTAAACCATGTAAAAGGTCATCATAACCAGAAACAAGCCACCTATGCCAACCTGTCTTATCGTCCTGTTGACAATACCTGTGTTGTTTGTAACAAGGTTTGCAGATCATCACCTGGGCTGAGGAGGCACATGATAGTCGAGTCATATGGCATGCAAATGCAATCAAAGGTACAGAGTTTATCTCTCATATGTCATGTAAAATCAAATGCTGGTTTTAAGGGTCATCTTAGGGGCCATGGATGCTGAAAGCATCACAAATGATGCAAGATATTACATGGCGTTTCTCATCTGAGTACACTGTTGCAAGCACCATATGTATATATATCTTTATCCTTACTTTCCTCTATCTCTGCTCATATCTATCTCAGTCTGTTCATATCTATCTTTTGTGCGCATGGTTTATTTTCCATTCTGCAGCCTCTTTCTTGTTATAACCCTAACCCTGCAGTTACTCTGTCGTTATTTCCATGGCAAATGTTCAGATGAGCCTCATTTTTTTTAGTTTCATCAATTCAGACCTTTACTGCTAGTCATACCATGGCATCAAATAAACCTTATTTGCCTTGTGTCCCAAATGTAAAGAGAGCATTTCATGCCGACAGCTTTTTCCCATGAACTGTGACTTTGTAGGGCGGACTCCTGCTTAGTTATTTCCATGAACATTTAAATCCCACACTTTAGCATTCCTATTTTGTTGTCTGTAACCCTCTACCTTGAATTACTCTCGAGCCTTGCATTGGATAAAATTTAGTATAACAAGCATTTTTCTACATAGCCAGAAGATTCCACTACTTAGATAGGCAGTTCAGGTATATCTATGTAGTGGACTTTTCTGGTGACGTACAAATGCCAAACATGTTTATGTGATGAATATTGCTTTAAAAGAACGTAAATTATGATTGGCTCTGTAGATAAGTACGAGATTTGATTAAAAAGTTTTGGGGTTGTTGCTACGGTAACAGAGCTAAAGTACACTCGGCACAGAGTGTCCTTGAAGTCTGTCGCGCATGCGCACTAAGCTATAACGCTCTCCCCCATTTCCGTTGTTTATAGCAGAACTTGGAAGGAAGGTGTGTAGTGTGTGGTCGTCTCATCTCACCGTAGAGATTCCATTCGTGGCCATGGCATGTATAGCATTTTTGGGCCAAGTACAACATTTCCCAGGTTCGACAACTGCCGTATTCCCCAGATCTCACCGCCTGCGACTTTTCCCTCTTTAAAAAACAAATCCGATTTCAAAGCAACAAGATTTCAAGACGTCCATGCAGTCCAAGAACATGCGACGAGGCAGTTGCTCGCTATCCCAATAAGGCGTTCCAGGAATGCTTCCATCAATAGAAACAACGCTGCATAAAGTGTGTGACTACTTCGAAGGAGACTAAATGCCGAATTGATATGTGCTGTAGTTTTCTTTTTATAGTACCAGTTCTGATACTTTTTGACCAGATTTAATTTACTCTGTTTTTATTTATAGCATGTGTACAAGAGAGAGGATAAATTGTTATCTTTAATTTTAGCTTTAATATTCGGAGAATATTGACAAGGAATAAAAAACGATAATATTTTGATAAGTTTTTTATATTTAATAAGTACAACGCAGTTACAAAAGTAGGCGCCAATTTTTGATGGCACGTGTCAACTCATATAAATAAAGGGTGTTCCAATAACTTGGACCGATTTTAATTGTGAATTAAGTTTAAGCGTCTAATGATTTTTTTTTCTTTTTCTTTCAGATTTAACAGCTTAAGTCTTTGGTAATTTCAACCATAGAAAGATTAACAATCAAACAACATGTTAAAGTTATCGAAGCCTATTACGAAAATAGACGTTCAAACAGAAATGCATTTAGTGCTCTTCGCGATTTTTTGGTCAACGTAATCGGCCAACCGTGCAATTGGAAAAATTGTTCGTAAATTCAAACAAACTGGGTCGGTGGCAGATGTGAAAACATCATTGCGTGCTAATTTATGCCGTTCATCTAAAAACATTGCTGTAGTGCATGAGAATGTGGCCGAATATCCAGGCACCTCTATGCGTCATCGCGCGCAGGAATTGAACCTCTCCGCAACAACGTTACATCGTTTCCAATTGCACTCTCGGTTGGTCGATTATGTTGACCAAAAAATCGGGAATTGGGCGAAATGCATTTCTGTTTGAACGTCCATTTCCCTAATAGGCTTCGATAACTTTAACACGTTGTTTGATTGTTAATCTTTCCAGGGTTGAAATTGCCAAAGACATAAGTTTTTAATTGTTGAATCTGAAAGAAAAAGAAAAAAAATCATTAAATTCCCATTTAAAATCGGTCCAAGTTATTGGAACACCCTTTATATCTAAGAAACATTTAATTTGAAAGAAAGAACAAAAAATGCTGTATTAAAATTAAATGGAGAAAATAAAGAAATCGAAGATAATATTGGATGATGTTCTGTTATTTTAATTCTTTCGTTTGTCTGTGATTTGAATAACTTGATTTTTCTCAATACTTGTGTTCTTCAGAAAGTAAAAGCGTAGAAATAACTTCAAGACTTAATTTAAATGCTACAGAAAAAAAATCCTTTTCCCGAATTATCCAAAACGTATCGATAATTATTTACACTATTTACATTCGTACCATCTCTTCCTCTTCTTTGTTATTATGACAACGTTTCGGCCGATGTGTTCTCCGGTCTTCAGGTGTTTGTCGAGCCGGGTAACCTTCAGAGAATTTAAAACTAAGCCCGTTATTTAATCTACCAGTGTAAGTTGTTCTCGTTCCTTTGACCATGTCTAGGGGGAGATAACTCGTCTCGTTCTTATTTAGTCCTGTGCAGTCATTGTTCGTCGTTTTCAATGAGTCTGTGTTTGTCCTACCTGGCCCAGGGATTGAACTCATGATTGTTATATCCCCAAATTTACCAACCAATGACTGTCGAGTTGGAATTCCAGTTGGGTTGGTTGCATTTACGTATACCCAAATACTCTTGGGAAAGGTAGGAATCCATCTCTTCTGCCCCTCCTAGATATGAGTTAAATAGTCGGACTTCTATCTAGACAAAACATTGTTATCCCAACGAAATTATTAATGCAGTATTCACTCGCAAAACGGAAAAACCTATTTTACAATCCCCCAAAATATGTTTCGATTTTAAATACCTCACAATCAGTTGAGAATACTTAAAAGTTTACTTCGGCTACACCCATTTACTGTCGAAACAGTTAAATGTAACCGCCTCTTCTACTCCAACAGCCTCTTCTCTCACACTTCCCGACAGTGGAACTCCCTTCCTCTTACTTGCTTCCTTGATAACTATAATCTTCAAAAATTTAAATGTAATGTCAATCGACATCTGATGCCTTGATTCCCGTTCTTTTTACCCTTTCCTCCCCCTCCCCCATACCCAGGCTTTTCCCTTACTTCATTCTCTGTGGCCCCTTGCGTACTAGTGGCACTCCCGCCTTGCTTGTGGTGAAGTGCTCAAAAACCATATATATATATATATATATATATATATATATATATATATATATTGCAAAAACTAATTATCTCAACGGTACGACCGTTCTGCTCCCCGGCTTTCTTCAATTGCTTGTTAATCCAGTTAATCTTCAGGGTATTTTGAACCGAACCTTTCATTTAAGCTATGGGTAGATTATTGTCGTTGTACTGTCCATGTCTAGGGATATTTTGTAGTTTTATTTTTTAGTATTATCCTGTTAATGCGAACAACCTACCCTGTAGATTAGATAAAGGGTTCACGTAGTTACCTGGATCGAGAAAAACTTGGAAAAGGCCGGACGGCACAGCGGCCGAGACGTTGTGATAATAACAACAAAGACAAGGATATTAGGAAATTTCGAACTAAACACTTTATTTAATTTATGAAGACAGTTGTTCGCGTTCCACTGGCTATGTGTAAGGATATCTCGTTTTGTTTTCTTTTTTTACTTCTGTCCTGTTATTGATTGTCTTGTTTCTACCGAATCTGAGCTTGTACTACCAGGTCCTGGGATTGAACTCATAATTACTATCCCACCAAAATTTACAGGACAGTAGGCTAACGGAATAAAACGTTGGTGAGTTCAATCCCAGGACCTGGTAGTACAAACTCAGATTCAGTAGAAACAAGACAATCAATAACAGGACAGCAGTAAAAAAAGAAAACAAAACGAGATATCCTTACACATGGCCAGTGGAATGCGAACAACTGTCTTCATAAATTAAATAAAGTGTTTAGTTCGAAATTTCCTAATATCCTTGTCTTTGTTATTATCACAACGTCTCCGAAGCTGTGCCCTCCGTTTTTTCCCAAGTTTCTCTTGATCCAAGTAATCTTCAAGGATTTTCTCTGTGAACCCTTTACCTAATTCTACAGGGTAGGTTTTTCGCGTTCCGCTACCCATGTGTAGGGGTATCTCGTCTTTTTTTTTCTGTTTTTAGTACTTCCTTGGTATTAACCCTAAACATAGGCAGCGGGACGAGAACGTTGCCATGATAACAACAAAGATGAGGACATTAGTCGGAAGGTAAATAGTACAAATTAAAGATAATTTCTCATCCCAGAAATCCAGATAGAACGTATCGATAATTGATCCCAATGAGTCAGTAGTCAATACATTAGTTGATTATACAAAGATGACAGGTCTGAGGATTATGCATTATGTCGACTGTTCGATTTCTTATCATCAGTTCTGTTTTCCAATCAGTTTACGAAATCTGTCTCAAACAAGCATCGCCCTTCTCTTCAGGTTTCTTCTGCTTTGGATTGCGCGTTATTTATTTCTTTTCTTTTTAATGAATGTTTTGTATTTCCATATTTCTGGCAAGTAACCACTCTTTTACGACAGTTGCCGGGTAACTGTATCAGTATTAGCAATCATTTGGTATCCCAAGGTCGATGAATAATACATCATGGACCCTATCAAGTCCCCCACTCCGCGCGCATTCGATGGCGACGATGAACAATTAAAGAAGGAAATTCATAGAGTTTGCGTTAAAAAAAAAAGCAAAGAAAAAAAAAAATCCTCATTTGCAATCTTTGAAATCCAATTCTAAGATGTGGTCCAATTTCGAGTGCGATTTTAGACTCTGAAAAAAAAAAAATTAAAAAATTAAGAAACGTGTAAAAATATATTAAATAACAACTGCAAATGCCGACCGGCTTTAAACTGGAAAATTCCGTTAGAAATAAAGGAAAGAGTATACAACTGATATGTAATAACATTATGGTAGTGACTACTGAACAATTTTGTCATAGACGAAGAAAAGATTTGAGTCAACAGATATGTTCTACAGAAGGATGCTGAGAATGCCATGTGCGTAACCAGGAAGTTTTAAGGAGATTGCGAACAAGAAGGGCACTTGTAATAAGAAAGTGACAGTTGAAATTTCTAGGGCGCATGAAGAGGAAAGGAGACTTGGAGAATTTGATATTCACAAGACATATTGAAGGCAAGACATGGAAACTGCGAGTAACTTCAGGGTGTCAGAGTGATAGAAAAAAACAGAAAACAAAAAATACAAAAAGATAGGAAGTTGTGGAGAGACATGATTGCTCACGGCCTGAAGGGACATGGAACATAAAATCCGAAATCCTATATTTCTTTTACTTGGGCTCGAGCGCAAGCTGTATGTGCTTAGCGCTTATCTTAGCCTCAGGGCAGGCAATCTGTATGTCCATAAATTGTTTACCAAAAATTCAATAAAGGGTCATATGCTTTTACTCAGCGGTGTCCTTCCAGTCGCTTAAAAAATCTCAGAATACAGATGAAGCAGTATAGGTCAATGAATCTCTCTCTTTGACGAAATATAAGTTTTCAGAAGACGTTAAATTTCGTTATCGATACGTAAACAGTGCCAACCATTTGTAGAATGTGGCTCACCTCAGATCATACCGGAATAGATTTGCACTCTGTATCCTTCATAAAAGCCAGGTTCAGGGAATCCCTCTTAGCTGTGTGTGGACATCCTCGCTTCACCCGGAGTCAGTGGCCGCCTTCATAATGTAAACACATGATTGACTTAAGATGCAAAAAACCGTATGAAAAATAGATATATAAATATCCACTCCAGAGATACAGTCTCTTACACCCACACGAGAATGTTCGGTGGGGGGGCGGGACCTCGGTGGCTACACATCCGCTCACGGCGGTAAATTGACCGAAGTCCGAAGTTGAATAAAATGTAAAGTTACGTATGAGAGATTCAGCACTATTTACATTATTCGGACTATTGTCCTCATCTTGGTCGCCATATTTATTACAACGTTTCGGCCGTTGTACGCTCCGGTCTTCTTCAGGTACTTGGAATGTCGAACTGAACCCTTTATTTCGCTCACTGGGGTAGACTGTTCTAGTTCCATGCGCCATGTCTAATGGATGTCAGTTATCAGATATCTCCTGTTAATTCCTCTCTCCAAGTTCTCCACTGCCTTAACCAGGTATTGAACTCACACTCTTTGGGTCCTATCACTGGATCTAACCAAAGCCTTTATCCACTGTGCCATGTGTCTTGAGTGATGAACTGTGACACAGTGAAACAGTCTGTGGATGACAATATATATGCTCCTGAAAAAATTATTTCGGTTGAGCTCTCTGGGGAGGAAGTGTGAGTTTGTAACCAGTGACTATTACGGCTAATAATGCAAGACTCTTCGGTAAATCGAATTCTCTCAGTCACTGTATGTTTATCTAAAAATAAGTAATGAATGGGCGTTACAAAAGCAGAGTACTTAATGTAAAACATATACAGAGCAATATAGAATATATGAAAGATAATTGTTATAAATTTAAAATTTAGAGTTTCCTGTCTGCAGATGATTTATGGGCAAATATACAACTATCAGGCGGTTAGAATATTTAGTATATTTGCCCATAAATAAGCTGCACGTCCACATGAAACTATGGAACGTAATGAAATACAAGTGCGTCTGTATATATATATATATATATATATATATATATATATATATATATATATATATATATATATACACACATATATATATATATATATATATATATATATATATATATATATATATATATATATATATGTATTATGCAGTGTTACGTTAGGAGTAGTGGGTATGTGCATGTTCTAATGTAACACTGGATAATAAATAATTACGGCTCTACTTTTGTATTGAGCTCTGTTTTAAATTAATGATTTGAACGCTGAAATCTTACTCTTCCTTCTTTTACATTTGTATATATATATATATATATATATATATATATATATCTCACGACGGACGCTACTTGTAAACAAACTTCTTAATACAGCTATTTCTGATGAAAGATCGGGGCAGATCTGAAATATCAAATATATATATATATATATATATATATATATAACAAATATAAATAAATACTTTCACAAAAAAAACATTCAATTTTTTTAAATTTGCAACTTTTCAGTTGTTTTCTCCATATTATATATATATATATATATATATATATATATATATATATATATATAGTTTCAAACAATTTATTAAACTCAACCTATAAGGCCTGTCTGTTTAATACTTTATTGTATTATTACAATTTTTGTATTAGATGCATATTGGGAACGAATTTGTGGATAAACTGTTCGAGGTTCATGCTTGTTCTGTTGTTTTTGTTCAAGTTCTTTCGACTGTTTTCGTCAACATCAAGAACAATGTGCTTGTCAGTGTGTAGGGCAATATTCCGTTGGCTACATCTGGGTATTTTGTAGAGAGTTGAAGTTTTTGAAGCAGTTCAAAGTGACGTTTGTGGTGAATACGAAATAAAAATAAATTCTCCATAGTTTTCAAATTCGCGAGCGTATGCGAAAATTTATTTTGACCAATAGAAAAAGGGATTGGCTCCAGGCTGAAGACAAAACAAACGAGGTTAATTTAACGAACCTATGTGAAAATTTATTTTGACCAACGGAAAAGAGAGCAGCTTACAAGAGAGAAAAAGCATGAAGAAGTAGGAGGCAGAAAGCCAGAGATCCACGCGTTTGAATAATGCCGATGTCAAATTACACGCTAACATATTATCGGCCTCTAATGAGAGCAGGACAGTTTCAAAGAACTCCAAACTAAGAACCTTAAAATATATACAGGGTGTCCATAAAGTTCGTGTGCACTTTAAAAAAATTATAACTTTATTTGTATTTGCGATAGAAATAATCTGTAAAAAATGTTATAAAGTTTAATGTACCTAGTTTTAAAGAAGATAGAAGATGGCGATTGACGTTGCATTTAATTTTTGAAGCTTGTAGTTACCAGGGAAGCAATGAAACGGAAGAGAGTTTCACAGACGAGAAGTGCGGGAAAAGAAGCTGTTGGAGTAGAAGTGGCGGTTACATTTACCTAATTCAACAGTAAAAGGGTGGGTCCTATTTGCCGGCCCAGTAGGACACTTAAACTCACGTTGATCGGGCACCAGGGAAAAAAAACTCGTCAGAGCAGTTGCCATGGAAATATTTGTAGAAAAGGCAGAGGGAATCCATGTCACGTTAGTCAGAGACTGCAGGCCAGATGCCAAGTCAGAATCGATTACATTGCAGATCTTTCTTTGGATTTTGTCAAGAACCTTGAGATAAATAGGAGGAGACCAGGTATGGCAACAGTATTCAATTCATGAGCGAATGGTAGATTTGTAAATGTGCAAGATGAACTATGACAAGAAAACCCCTCTGGCATGACACCGACCCAAATTTATTTGCAGTAGATGCGGCTGTTGATTCGATGTAGTCGTTCCACTTCAAGTCAGTTAAAAACGTCAGGCCAAGAAGCCGCAGTGTCTCCTTTTCATGAATCTTGCATCAGCCATGCTGATGGCGGGCAGGAAAGAGTCTCGATGATGGTTGAATGAGAGCAGTTTTGTTTTAGAGGCGTTAAAATTTACGAGTAATATCCTGCCCCAGTTAACCACAGATTGGAAACCCTTTTCAAGAGCAGCGGCCAGGTTAACTTTGTTGGCTTTGGTGGATTTATTATTGAGACAGGAGTAAATGGTAGTGTCATCTGCATAAATGCCTAGTTGGGAACTGATGACATCAGGAAGATCATTGATGAGGATCAGAAACAGCGTAGGATCCAGGACAGAGCGTTGGAGGGACACCCGCGTTCGTATGAAAGGATCTGGAAGCGTGCCTGTTCCAAATGACCTTCATTTCACGATTTGATAGGATAGATTGGATTAAATCAAACAGTCGTCCAGTAATACTGTATGAATGTAGCCAGGGATCGAGAAAGCAGAGAAGGGGATTTAAGAGTTAAGATTAGTTTCACAGAGAGTTAGGATGCCCGGCGACTTTTCGAAGAGGAACGATTCCACCCTGCAACCACGAATGTTGGAGAAAGAATGGTTAAGGGGTTTAGGTGTTTTTTGAACTGGTTTAGGTTTATATATTTGGTCATTTATAGTCATGATGTGTTATTCTGATAAGAAAGGCCTAGGGTAGTAGTAGCAGTCAGTCACCTAATATAACGTGCAGGAAGGGAATTGGCACAGACTGCAACATAGTGTGAATTCGGGGTTGCCCACCAGAGATGTTTGCAGGGACACACTTCCATACGCGACATGGCACTGCAAGAACCCCGATATTATGCGACTGATCATCAGAGCAGCCTCTCAAGACGCCACGCAAGAGTTCGGGCGTCTAACGACCAGTCGAGGACAGCAACCAGGAAACTGCGAACCCGGTACCCTCAGAATGAAGAGACGCTGCCACCATACAGACATACCACAAAAAAAAAAATTCATGACAGCATCATTATTAAACCCTTAGAGAAGGAAAGGAACCGGGAATTTCTTCCTAAACAGGAAACAAGGTATGAGCCTCTACTCCTGTTCAAGAAAAGTGGGAAAGGTATGGACCGGATGAAAACTTAATGAATATAAAAATTGTTCAAAACTTTGTTTGTCTCGAGCGCTTTCGGTTGAACCGTTAGTTATTTTCAGGGATTATTTTTTGTTATACTACTATAATAAATGTCGTATAACTGCTTTTGTAGACGGCATGGCAGTTGCTGAAAGTAGATATATGCTTAATTTCCAAATATGGTCAGTATATTGTGGCCGCGCTTCTTGTTGTTTATAATACGGACTTTCATAATTTGTAAACGCCTTATTTAATTGAATCAGTTGCTAGGTTTACTACTAGGAAAGTGGGTTCACTGTGTTGTACCAGACAATTTTTTCGCGTCGGAATTCATCTTGCCCATTTATAAATCTATCATACGCCCATGCACTGAATACCGCTGCCATCTGGTCTGGTGATCCGCCTTGTGCCTCGAAATTTAAGCATACTACTAGGGTGGCAATTAGGTCTCACCGTTTTACTTTTGAACTAGCTAGACGCAACCGTGTATTCTGTTGTAATAGTATCTTTTCTCAAATTTCTTACCTTCCACCTTCTTCTCTGCTGCCTACAATCTTCAAAAAATGAAATACAAACTCAATCGCTAGTTTCTGAATCCAGTTCTTTTATTGTCTTGTTCTCCTCACAACAGTCTTCTCATCCACTCTCAGTAAGCCCTTGCGTTTTAGTGGCATTATCGCCATCTTCTGTCTTCCTGAATCCTGTTCTCTTATTGTCCTTTCTTCTCACAGGTTTTTCATTCCTCGTGTCTCCGTGGCATTGTCGCTTTGTTTGAGTTGAAACGATTAAAAAAATTTAGGGGATACTCATATTCGTATGTTGTGTATTGGGGTGGGTGCGATTTCATGCTGGCATAAATGTGTCTCTGGTCGGAGTGATGAAGTGTGAGTCTTCTTGACAGGCGGGTGGTGGTATGTATCACAGCATTTTGGAAGTTTTATCCATTAAATGTCACCACCAAGTTGACTCGTTGGGCAGGCCGTCGCACGTGTTGCATTTGACAACTGGTTGCCAACCAAGGCTAGAAATCTCAGTCTGCCTTGCCATTTAGTCCACAGCTGGGGGGCAGTGGGTTAGGGCGAAGCTGAACTCGCAAAAACGATGTTGTATTTCTTGACAATAGTCACTAGCTTACGCACACATCTATCTATCTATCTATCTATCTATCTATCTATCTATCTATCTATCTATCTATCTCAGTCTGTTCATATCTATCTATCTATCTATCTCAGTCTGTTCATATCTATCTATTTATCTCAGTCTGTTCATATCTATCTATCTATCTATCTATCTATCTATCTATCTATCTATCTATCTATCTATCTATCTATCTCAGTCTGTTCATATCTATCTATCTATCTCAGTCTGTTCATATCTATCTATCTATCTATCTATCTCAGTCTGTTCATATCTATTTATCTCAGTCTGTTCATATCTATCTATTTATCTCAGTCTGTTCATATCTATCTATCTATCTATCTATCTATCTATCTATCTATCTATCTATCTATCTATCTCAGTCTGTTCATATCTATCTATCTGTCTATCTCAGTCTGTTCATATCTATCTATTTATCTCAGTCTGTTCATATCTATCTATCTATCTATCTATCTATCTATCTATCTATCTATCTATCTATCTCAGTCTGCTAATATATATATCTCTCTCTCTCTGTCTATTTCAGTTTACTCATATCTATCTATCTATCTATCTATCTATCTATCTATTTCAGTCTGCTCATATCTATCTATCTATCTATCTATTTCAGTCTGCTCATATCTATCTATCTATCTATCTATCTATTTCAGTCTGCTCATATCTATCTATCTATCTATCTATCTATTTCAGTCTGCTCATATCTATCTATCTATCTATCTATTTCAGTCTGCTCATATCTATCTATCTATCTATCTATCTATCTATCTATCTATCTATCTATCTATTTCAGTCTGCTCATATCTATCTATCTATCTATCTATCTATCTATCTATCTATCTATCTATCTATTTCAGTCTGCTCATATCTATCTATCTATCTATCTATCTATCTATCTATCTATCTATCTATCTATCTATATCTATCTATTTCAGTCTGCTCATATCTATCTATCTATCTATCTATCTATCTATCTATTTCAGTCTGCTCATATCTATCTATCTATCTATTTCAGTTTGCTCATATCTATCTATCTATCTATCTATCTATCTATCTATCTATCTATCTATCTATCTATTTCAGTCTGCTCATATCTATCTATCTATCTATCTATCTATCTATCTATCTATCTATCTATCTATCTATCTATCTATTTCAGTTTGCTCATATCTATCTATCTATCTATCTATTTCAGTTTGCTCATATCTATCTATCTATCTATCTATCTATCTATCTATCTATCTATCTATCTATCTATCTATCTATCGTTATTTATAGAAGTATCCTTAAAGTGGATTAAATGCAAATGATGATAATTCTTTTTTTCTGAGATAAAAATGAGTGAAATTATAAATTATAAATTGGTAAATGATAAATATTGCATTGCATTAGTTTTAATTCGTTTTTACAGTGTTGTGAATATAAAATTATTTTTGTAAATAAACAATCTAATAAGTAAATAGTGTTTAATATTTTTGTTTTAAATTCTCAAAAATAAGAAAAATTTATAAATTCACTTTCATCATATGTTTAGGTTTTATTATATTTCTAATCATCACTTTTTAAAACAAGAAATATTGCCGAGGAGTGAAGGTAGTTAAAATAATAGCGGCGTCAAGGGAAACCGTCCGTTTGACACTGTCTCTTTTTGCGGGCATGAAGGTTCAAGTTTGCCGAAAAAAAAAACATTTTTTTTTGCTAGATCTGTTGAGATGACATATGGAAGCAAAGAAAAAGTATTTGGGGGTTTGGATCCATGTGCTCAGTTACGTTTCTCTTGCCCTGAACAAATATTGATAGAAAACACCTGTCGCACAGTGTGTTTTATTTTTAGAATATTTACTGAATATGACATTAAACCGTCGTCCTTGTTTAATTTTGAAACAGAAGAAATATCGATTGAATTTCTTTATAGAAGATCGATATCTGTGAAAAACATCGAGTAGGTTTGTTTTTAGTTAATCCGTATAAACACTTATTTCCGCTTGGCTTGGCTAACTTAGAAATATTTATATATGATACTTTTGTGACCAAGTAATTGGTAAAGAAATAACAAAACAAGAGGTTACAGATAAATAGTGTGTTGAACAGTAAATACAACAGAAGTGTGTTACACGACTTGTGAGTGTGTGTCGGTTGACCAGCGTTCAGTCTATACCACTGTTAATATTTAACAGCCCCTCTTCTCACGAGGGATATATGTGGCACAAGGCCGATTTTAACGTGGGTCATCCGAGCCCGTAGGCGCGGCCAAGATACCCCATAGAACCCGCATAAGCGGGTTCGGGTCTGTCTATCTCCCCGGACGAAACTTTGCTCTTCGGTACAGCCTCGTCCGGTTTCCTCCCTGCCCAATGGAGAGAGTTCGACAGGAGCTGCGAACAGTCACAGCCTCGTATGAACAGTATATATCACTGTTAATATTTAACAGCCCCTCCCCCTACGAGGGATGTATGTGGCACAAGGCCGAGTTTACCGTGGGTTCTCCGAGCCCGTAGCCTCGGCCAAAAATATTCCCGTAGAACTCGCATAAACGGGTCCGGGTCTGTCAACCTCGCCGAATGAAACTTTGACCTTCGGCAAAGCCTTGCCCGGGTTTCTCTCTGCCAAAGACAGAGAGTTCGACAGTTGAACAGGCTAGATCACTGTTATATTTAACAGCCCCCCCCCCCACGAGGGATGTATGTGGTACAAGGCCGAGTTTACTGTGTGTTCTCCGAGCCTGTAGGCTCGGCCAAAAATATTCCCTTAGAACCCGCATAAACAAAAAACAAGAAAAAAAAAGAACAATTGAAATGCAGTGTTCGTAATTTTTTCCCGAGTTAGGACCCCAAATATTGGCGCCAGTGTCAAATGCACGACTATTTTTCAAGGCAGACAGATTTTCCCTATTAACATACATTATTTACATTCGGACTAATATCCTCATCTTCCGGCGTCCTTTAAGTGCTTGTCAATCCGGGTCACCTTTAGGCAATTTCGAACGGAACCCTTTATTTAATCTACGGGAGTAGATTTTTCTCATCCCGTGTCCATTTTTTGGGATATCATGTTTTGTGTTGATTTTAGTCCTGTCCAATTATTAACCTTGACAAGGGCAACATAACGAGGACAGTTTTCCCCCGTAGATTAAATAAAGTGTTCAGTTCATAATCCCCTGAGGGTTACTAGGGTCGACGAGAAGAAAGATTGGCAGATACAACGGTCAAAATGTTGTGATAATAACAACAAAGATAAGGACATTAGTCTGAATATAAATCATAGAAAATAATCACATTTACCCATTTTAGAAATTTAGATAAAAAGTTACTGCATAGTTGTTAAACTGACGCTGCACAATCTTCCTATCCTCACATTCACCCTTGCAACCAACAAGTTAGTCTTACCTTCAATTTCAGGCCAATAAGCTTATATTTACGCTTGTCTTTCGGTTGCAAGATATCTCCAAAATAGTCTTGAATTGTAACTTCAATTTTGATCTTCTTCAATTTTGGACAAAGTCCTACAACAGAAACAATATCCACATCTGATTTACATCGGAAAAAAAATTCTGATTGATAACTTCCTTCCATGTTATTTGTATTTGCAGTATTAAATTAATCCTTTCACATTTGAGGGCTTTTGACCAGTCTGGTTTCCGACCATCCTCAAGTATATATCTAATCTACAACATATCCAACTGGACGGAATCAATATTTCTTTTATGAGTCCTAAGATTACCACAGGTAGCGTATACCTGAGGAAGGCCGGAGATTGCACCAGTTGAAAGACAGTGATAAAAAACAAGAACGCTGAGGATTCTGGTAAGAAAGAAAACGGAAGAGTAATCATCATGAGTTTCTTAATACATTAGGATCGCTGGGGAGCCACATATACTGCAACAGTAGAAGTGGTGAATATGTTTAAAGCTGGGGTAGCCAAACCATTTAGAGCGTCGACCCTTTCATCGAATCATTGAGCCCTCAATAATCCATGGGTGTACATAAAAATATTAGTAATAATTATTATTTTTATTTAAAGGTCGAAACTCTCTGCCGTATTTCTTCATTACTGTTTCTCAATATCTATTTTTGTCATTTGTTTTTCAATTTCTATTTCTCTTCCGATATAAGATGTGTTTGTTTAAACAAAACATTAATGAGAGAAAATTCATAAAAAATAAAGGTGATAATAAATACGTTAAAAAAAAATTAATGTATGGAAAAAAATCATGCAGTAGCAAAATAAAAATTGAATCATAATATATATATATATATATATATATATATATATATATATATATATTATAACTTATTACCATGTACGACTTGTTTTTCTATCTATAACACTGGTCAACAAAAAATAAATTTTGAAATGGTGTCGAGAAACCAAACATCTTTTTTAGTTAATTTGAGGGCGCTGACTCTGAAAATAGCCTTACTTTTTCTTGGTTAGCTACCGTTTTTGCTGTACAGAAATGTCTCATTTTTGGGAAAAAAGCATTTTTTTCATTTGTTTTCTGTATATATGATATTGACCGATGGCAATATTTTTCAAAATAAAATCGTAGAAACCTTTCAATTCGTATTTAAACCATTAAATATTTTTCTGCTTATTGAGAAATACTAATTTTGCAATAACAATCCGACCTTAAGTCTTTAAAAATAACACGATTGAATATACCAAGAACAACAAATATTTTCATCAAATCATTTAATAAACTAACAGCAGAAATAAAACCTTCGTGAACATAAGAACAATGGTAAAAATTTTCTCTTTCTTGATCGCCTGTCATGTTCACTGTTATTTAAGTCCCTTTTGATATTCCAACAGTATCATGTAAAATGAAATAAGTGCATTCAATTGGGATGTCTTTAGTTGGAATTTCTTTCCAACTGTGAAAACAAAATTCTCTCAATGTGCTTGTTTTCCTTTCATAGTAAAGGGATAAAAATGATGGGATAAATATATGATATCAAACAGAAGATTTTAGGGTTTCATTTTTTGATGTCACCTTAATTATCAGGTTTACTAAAGTATATTACTGATAAAGTTTGAATTTTGTCGATAAGATGGAAAAATTCGGTACTTCTATTTTAAAAATCAAAAGACCCTTTTTTTTAAATAAAAATAGTTTATTTCGTGGCTGGCATAAATTGCTCGGCCTATCTGAAAATTGATTGGTTTCTACGACCTTTATTAAGTATATTTTGAATTCAGCCAAGATCATAAATTGATATTTTTCCCAAAAATGAGCAAATTTCAGTCCAACAAAAATGGTAGCTCACCATGAAAAAATAAAGTCATTTTCGGAATCAGTACCATCAAATTAGCTAAAATATGTGTTTTTATTGAATTGGTTGAAATCTTTAACGGGAAGGATATGTTTGATGAGCAGTAGTAAGTGCATTGGTATTTGGTTTGAAATTGGTGAGTTTTAGTCATAAGTTACTATGCTCTTTCAGGTTCACTCTTTTCTTTTGCTTAATTAGAATTGTATTTGTATGTCTGTACCAGATTCAATCATATATGAAATTGGGAATACAAGTAAAAATGGTTCAACTGCTGTATTAATCTAGGGATATTTAGTAGTAGTAGTAGTAGTAGTAGTAGTAGTAGTATTTACATTATTCCAACAGTCACTGGAACTTTTACTTTTGAACAATAACTTAACTTCAAGATCCACACACATCAATGAATTCATCTTGTAAATAAAATTCGATGTCTACATTTTCTATTTCCAAATCAGGTATTTATCAATTCATTTTAAAATTTCCAGGCATTTATCAACCCTACTGGATAGTCCCATCAACCATCAGGGATTGATATCAACAATTAAAATAAAAGAAAAAGAAAAGAAGAACGTCATGAATAAATTTCAATGATAATAATAATAATAATAATAATAATAATAAAACAAACAAACAAACAAACAAACAAAAAAGTGCCTCCTTATTGATATGGCAGTCCCTGCAGACTGCAATATATCTTTGAAGATATTCGAAAAGCAGTCAAAATACAAGGACCTTGAAATATAAATCTAAAAAATGTGGCACATGGGAATATCAACAATCCCTGTTGTAGTTGGAGCCCTTGGATTGGTTGGAAAAGATTCCAGTAGACTAATTGAAGGGATCCCTGGAAGTCCATGCCTCAAAGAGATATAAAAAATGTTCTGACAAGTACAGCCCACACTTTACAAAGGGCTTTATCTATGTAATTATTTTTTTTTTTTCCAGTGGAAAGTGTCATGATGCCATTTCTAACCTTAGGTCCCTGGGCGGGACCCGGAAAGAAATGTGTTAACGGCAGATATCAAAGGAAATAATAATAATAATAATAATAATAATAATAATAATAACATATATATATATATATATATATATATATATATATATATATATATATATATATATATTGATTTATAATAAAAATCACTTTGTCAAAATTTAGCTTTACGTTTTTTAATTACTTTTCCAATTTCTTTTTCTTTTCTTATAAAAGACGTGATTGTTCGAATAATAATAATAATAATAATAATAATAATAATAATAATAATAATAACGAGAAAATAAAAAAATTACATTCAGCATTGCTTTTAATCTGAACAAAATGATGATCAAATACTGGGAAACTAAAAGCTTTTTTTGAACAGTTCATCCTAGATCCGAATTACTGTGTATGAATAAAATGTGTATACAGCTTACTTGGCATATCAAATAACCCTAGGTTTGAATAGGGTAAAGTTTTCTGTCTGACTTTCTCCATCTTCTATCAAAATCCGGATAAACAGTAAAATTGTAAAAGAGCGATTTTACTCACTGGCGAACTCAGGAATAATTTTGGGGTCGACAGCCGTATGGATAAAGTACAGTTCCTGCAAATTCTGGAAACCATTGATGCACATATTTTCAACAGAGCTTTGAATGAGTTTATTGACAAAATTATACAATTCCAAACACTCAAGGTTTTGGCACTTTTCAGCTGGAAATACAAAAGGAAATAATTAGTCTATTGTATCAACTTTTTATAGACGACATAAATGTCGAACTACGGCTTCCTGTACATAGTCATTCGTGAATGATGCAACAAGAAGCAAGTATTAATTAAGGAAAATAACATGTTCGGGAACGCAAAGAATAAATGACAGAAAATAAAATCTGCTAGTTTAGATCTTCATATAATTTTAAATAATAGAAAATGAATTGAAAAGAAGACTCTTAGCAGAAGTGAGGAACCAATTCCTCCCGTCCTGGGTAAAACGATAAACTACGTCTGTTAGGGTCTCAGCTATAGGCAAATAGTTAACCCCCACACTGGCGTCAAAACACTATGAAAGTGTAAAAATAGGTTTTAATATCAGAAATGATTTTTTTGTAAAAAAACTATTACAAGCAATAAATTTTTGAAGAAAAAAATTATTACAGGCAATATATTATTACCAGCAATTCATTTTTGAAAAAAAATTACCAGAAATACATTTTTGAAAAAAAAAAATTACCAGCAATACAATTTTGAAAAAAAAATACATATTACCAGCAATATATTTTTTGGAAAAAATATTACCAGCAATACATTTTTAATAAAAATTATTACTAGCAAAATTTTTTTGAAAAAAAAATTACCAGCAATACAATTTTGAAAAAAATACCAGTAATACATTTTTGAAAAAAAAAAAATATTACCAGCAATACATTTTTGAAAAAAAATATTACCAGTAAAATCTTTTTGAATTAAAAAAAATATTACCAGCAATACAGTTTTGAAAAAATATTACCAGCAATACATTTTTAATAAAAAAAATATTACCGGCAATACATTTTTGAAAAAAAAATATTACCAGCAATACATTTTTGAAAAAAAATATATTACCAGCAATACATTTTTGAATAAAAAAATATTACCAGTAAAATCTTTTTGAATTAAAAAAAATATTACCAGCAATACAGTTTTGAAAAAAAATACATATTACCAGCAATATATTTTTTGGAAAAAATATTACCAGCAATACATTTTTAATAAAAAAAATATTACCAGCAATACATTTTTGAAAAAAAAAATATTACCAGTAACACATTTTTGAATTTAAAAAATATTACCAGCAATACATTTTTAATATAAAAAATATTACCAGCAATACAGTTTTGAAAAAAAAATACATATTACCAGCAATATATTTTTGGGAAAAAATATTACCAGCAATTCATTTTTAATAAAAAAATTATACCAGCAATACATTTCTGAAAAAAAATACCCAGCAATACATTTTTGAAGAAAAAACAAAACACAAAAACAAAAATATTACCAGTAATAAAAATTAAATAACCCATTGAGGTTTATATACCGTAAAACAAAATAAACCAAACAAATCTAATCCAAAGAATACATATTCTATTCATACGAATCTATCCTAAAAATTTTGTCGGCATTAAATAACCCATTGAGGTTGATATGCCGTAAAACAAAATAACCTAAACCGAATTCCGCAATCTCAATCCATAAACTCGAGGGAAATATATGAATAAACATTATCAGCAGCTCAAGTGTCAATTCTTTTATGGCCTTATTTTACCCTAACTCGATTATTCAAATATGTTACTATTAGGTTGGTGCAAAAATAATGTCGTTATTTACATAAGTAACATATGTGAGAAAACGACATTATTTTTGCACCAACCTAATATTTATACTATTTACATTGTTCGGACTATTGTTCTCATCTTTATTGTCATATTCACGACGTTTCTGCTGTTGTATTCTCCGGCCTACTTCAGGTGATATACATCCTTGTGCAAATTAATTGAAACAACAGCTTTAGTTTTCTTTCTTTCACCATACGGTCAATTTTAGACCCACTGGAGTGACAGGGTGTAATCGATTTCTAATTTTTTCCTCAGATTAGGTTATTTACAGAGGTGTGAAATAATATAAATTTATTTTCGGGGTGTATGATGAAATTTGTTTGGCCTTGAGAAATATTGCGTCATCCGTGATCGTATCAGATTTTTATCACGCCTAGACACTATTGTCTCGACTGTCGATTAGTTGTCCTACGGCCATTGTCTGCGACGGACGTTACTCCAAGGAAGCGTACGGAAATTGTAACGCTGCACGAACACACTAGAAAGCCTTACCGGTGAGCAAATCAAAGTAGTATAGACTGGCCCGGAAACTCTCCTGATTTAAATCCAATCGAGAATCTGTGGTCAATCTGCAAGGAAAGACTTCGTGGAATGGACATACGAAGTATTAACATGTGCACTGGGTCATGTTTCATTGGAAAATATAAAAAAAGAGTATATGATAACGAAATTATTTGTTTTGTTTCAATTAATTTGCACAAGAGTGTACGTTCGAATTTCATTCACATGGGTAGATTGTTCTAGTTCCACGTTCCATGCCTCTTTTGAATATCTCAGTTTCAGTTATTTCCTTTAGTATTTCAACTCTCCAAGTTTTTGTTCAGTTATTGAAGTCAACTCACTGGATTACTTCAACTAACGCTTTTATCCACTGAGGCATGTGCCCTTGGTATCGATTCGATTCAAACATATATCACTTGAAGAAGGCCAGAGCTTACAACGGCCGAAACGTGTCGTGAATATTGCTATAAAGAGGAAGACAACAGCCCGAATAATGTCAATAGTGTAAATAGTTACAATACATCATCTCAGAAATATAGACAGATATCAAATATTTTAACTCTCCATTTGTGTTTCTTCAGCTTTTTCACCTTCCAAGTCATCGATCTTTGCTCATTAAAGAGAAATTGAAGCCCCACGCGTCATGTTCTTTATTTTGTATTTTTACTCAAAAGAAAGACAAGATAACCGCTGTGTTTTTCGTTTATAAGGCCTTCTGCAAGTTTAAATAGCAGCATCGTTTCTCTTTGCTATGTGACGCACCACAGGCCTGTTGCATTCTTCGTCTCAGGCAAACTGGACAAAAGAATAATAACACAATCAAAAGAACCATTACAGAACTTGTATCCGTTTGCAGTTTGGTGTAATATTAATCTATTATTAATGTCTTCCGGTTTGTTTCGTCTGTCACCTCTTTTGTTTGAAAACCATGGTACATTCAAGTTTTAATATTGATATAGTCAACCCTTATTTATTTTTTATACTAGGTTTTGTAGACAATGATGAAATATTTTCTTGTTATTTCATCAAGGTTTCTGTCTAAAGCAAACAAGAACAGGAATTTATTAAATAAGGGTTTGCAGGAAATGATGAAATATTAGGTAGTTATTTTATCAAAGCTCCTGTCTCAAAAACAGGAGCAGTCGTTCCTTTAAGTATTTGCAGGAAGTGATAAAACATTATCTTGTTATTTGGTTACGGTTCCTGTCTAAAGAAAAATCCAGAAGCGGTTCCTTAAATAGCGGTTCGCAGGAAATGATGAAATCACCAAGGTTTCTGTTTAAAAAAACAAAAAAAAAGGAGCATCTGTTCTTTAAATAAGGCGATAAAATACATATTATTCTTACCAATTATGAGTAGGCCAACGTCATCTATACCAGCTCCACCGAGACTGATAAATTTCAAATGAGGGTAATTCTTTGCGATGAGATACGCACATTTGTTGTTGAAGCGTTCCTGTTGGGGAGACCTGCAAAAAAGATTTACGATTAAGCAAAGATCATCAAAATTCCAGATAATTTTCAGACTAATGTCTTTATCTTTGTTATTTTTAGCATTATCTTCCAGTCGGCATATTTTACTGCCTTTCTTATATTAACCGAAATTCTGAGATTAATTTTTCATGAATCCATGTCTTTTTTATTTATTTATTAGACTATTGTTTCTGTCTAAATACCGTCCTGGGTATGACGATAAACTACATCCGCGTCCTGGGTAAGGCGATAAACCGCGTCCTGGGTATGACGATAAATTACATCCGCGTCCTGGGTAGGACGATAAACTACGTCCAACAGCAAGGCCTCTGATAATACGTTTTTGAAAAAATAATGTTGCCAGCTGTACGTTTTTGAAAAAAAAAAATTACCAGCCATACGTTTTTGAAAAAATAATATTAACAGAAATGGATTTTTGACAAAGCAAAAATATTACCAGGAAAAAAAAGTTGTCGGCATTAAATGACCCATTGAGGTGTTGATATGCCGTAAAACAAAACAAACCAAACCAAACCTGTCTAAATACTTTTTTACCACATTTCATTCAATGGCCTTTCAATATCGTCTGAAGTCTTTAGACGAAGTATTTTTATAATTCCATATATAATTTGATCTATGATAGCCCTGTTGGAACACTTTTATGTACCGTGACTCTTCAAGACGTGAGATATCATGACTCTCCACAACTTCCTATTTTTCGTAGGCCTTTGTAATGTTTGTCTCTTTACTATCCCTCTTAATTCTTGTTTGCCATCCATTAATACAAGGTTGTTAGATAGCTCACTCGATGTTTCTCTCTGCTCCTCTTTCCTTAAACATGTCCCGTGAATGTTGAATCCTTCAAGCCTTGCCTTAGTCTAAAGTATGTTTTATATGACCGTCAGTAAAGTCTATGAAGTAGGATCTTCAAAGCGGACACCCACTTGACCAAAAGGGAATAGAATGAATATATGAATAAATGAAAACTTTTGACAACAAGTACTCCTTAACCGGAAGTTAGGAAGTTCCGCTCGCAAACGTATGTAAACAGTGATACAATTGAAAGTAGTTCCGATACAGCCCATTGACGGGGTGCAGGCTGGCCGTTCGAGAGAATTCCGATGCTGCCGCCAGAGAGTTGTTTCAAGCTTTCTGTGGGCCAGTTGCGACTGATAGGCAAAACTGGAGGAGGTGGTCGTCCACTTTGGCCAAAGTGAAATATTTATCGGTTAGTCTCAAGTGTTACCAACCTACTCTACAGAATGTGCAAATGAATTTCCTATATAGACAATGAAATATATGGGAAAAAGGGCTCGTGTTTTTCAATTATCGCCGTGACAATTATTTTCACTTTTTGTTTCCTTTTGAACGTATTCTGGGTCTTTCCCACTTTTTGTGTACACAGACTCAGACTGGAACCGAAACACAATATGGGGTAAATTGTCCGGTTTGCGAAAGACTGCGTGAAAGGGACCCGTTGTATGCTTACAGAAATCCGTAACTGAGAGTTGAGGTTTTGTTTAACATTGTAGTTCGGAGAGTCAAGTTCGAATTCCAGTCGGGTTAGTTACATTCACTTACGTACAGAAAAAAATGTATGAACCCACCTCCCCTTTCAGCTATGGGTTAAATAGTAAGACGTGTATCTGAAAAAATCTCATTGTTATTCTAAAAAATGTTAATGCAATCTTCACTCTCAAAAAATAAATTATTCTTACAATTCCGAACGTTTCGCATTAAATAACCCACCAAGGGTTTTTAAACCGTAAAAAACAAATTTGTCAAAAACATTAGTAATATAGCTGTCGCGGCAAAATTTAAAATATGCAAATTAGTTTAATAATTAACCAATCAAAAACCCAGAATTATGACTGAAATCAACACCAGATTGAAGTCCATTTGTTATTCTTCTAAGCCAAGAAAAGGAAACAAACTGGCAGGAGATTTATCAGACAGTATTCGCCAACTGGATTCTTTGGCCATTTGATGAAGATCAGAAGTGATAGAAAGCGTTTGCTATCAGAAGATATCAGCTAAAGGTGGGTGAAACCCGCGAGCCTGGTTCGTGTGAACGGGGCCAGCCTTGATTTCCATTTTTTAGTCTTCTTTCGAGACAGCGGGGAAGTTTCCTAATGCACTTCTCTCTTGGTTAACCTAGACTTTTTATATTTACCTAGTTAATGAGAGTAATTTTTGCCTCCAGCCTTTTCCCGGCATTCTCTTTTGTTATGATCCTTGGAAAGATTCCCGACCTACCCTATTTGTTTTTGTCCCCTTTTATTTATCTTGAATGGACGAGCTTTTTTATTTTCCCATTTCGTAATTTATTTTGTCCCTCGACAAGTCAGTGAGCTGCTTGATTCTTCTTAATGGCAAAATACAGTGGCCACTCTTATTTGTTTATGGGGTGGACGGGTCTATTTTATTTTAGTTGGAATGTTTTCGTTACTGGGTTCATCTACTTCCCCCTATTTCATGTCATATATTTTTATATATTTTTGTAAAAAAAAAAATGAATAATTTGTACATAATCCAATTTTTTAGCATCAGGTTTGTGTGGTATCCTTGTGAATATGCGTTATTTTGGTATATGCTGGATCGAATGGTGATGAATGAGTTCTTGCGGTGATTGCTTCAAATGTAAGAATGATTGAGTCGTAAAAGACAAAAGTACTTTTGATACACTATTTACATTATTCGAACTGTTGTCCTCATCTTTGTCGCCATATTTATTACAACGTTTCGGCTGTTGTATGCTCCGGCCTTCTTCAGGTGGTTGGAATGTCGAACTGAACCCTTTATTTCGCTTGCTGGGGTAGACTGTACTAGTTCCATGTGCCATGTCTAATGGACGTCAGTTATCACTGTTAATTCCCCTCTCCAAGTTCTCCACCACCTTAACCAGGTATTGAACTCAAACTCTTTGGGTCCTGTCACTGGATCTAACTAACGCCTTTATCCTTGAGGACACATGGCACAGTGGATAAAAAAACAAAACAAATTTTAAACTAAAACCTCCCTCAATTTTCAAGCAATCTAATACAAACTTCACTCAATTGTAGCCAACAATAAGTTGATTGTTTAACAGTCATTTAACTTGATAATTGAGTCCACCCATATAGTGAAAACCCGCGTAAATAACGAAAAATGGCGATTTTTACTGGTTTCTTATTTTGCGTTGATCTTTCAACCAATTTTCATCAAACTTAACAATTACTTTATAAATATATCCTCTTTTACATCCCTGGTAGCACACTGAAAAATTGAATTTCAAAAACTCTAAAATAATTGTGGTCTGAAGTGGGTTTTCATGTTGCCTGTTTTACCCCTTCATGTCCTCGGTTAACTTCGATTGAAGAAATACAGACGACTTCTGTTATATCAGTAAATGCATTAATTCAATTTTTTTTTAATGAAAATACATTAATGCAATTGAAGAAGATAGACTCTGTTACATCTAAACATGATGCTGTTTTTGCTCCATTCTAATTAAACGCTTTTTCTGATCGACCAGCTGGCTATGGCTGCTAGTAGTTGACTATGCTTTATCTAATAAGTTCAACATAATTATTTAATATTCAAGTATTTTGTATGGTTAGCATTCAACTTCAAATTATCTTTAAAATAATTGTTATTTGTTTTATAACTAGTTTCAGTAAGTTTACCTTTTTAAACTATTTACGGCTACAAAGTGAATAAAAAAAGTAGCTGACTGAAAGAGTTGATACCCCACCGAATCGGACGCCACAAAAAAGCTGATGATTTTATTTTTAAATACTGTTGTGGTAGGATCCACCTAATCTGCATAGCGGAGTACCGACGATATAAATATGGTCGGTACCGGAAGACAGGGAGGCTAATCACGAGATCCAACTAGAGACTCTGCCCGACTGCGACTTAGTCAACACATTCTCCAGGAACGGTCTTCCCAGAAATATACAGAAATACTAGATGTAAATATTGTGTACACTTTCTTATTATAATACATTCTTGTTCTAAGTACATTTTGTGTTGCATTATTATTCCATGCATTAGTCGAGATTCAACAATGAGTCAAGACTCAACAAATACCTTGGATTGTCAGGGGATAGACTGAGATATGTGATGTCACGGCAGCCGCTGGCCAACGCCCAAAGAACTTCGGCTGATGGTGGATGGGCAACGCTTCGATAAGTCAGGCTTCGTAGTACACGAGCGTAGCAAGACACCAACCAAAGGCACCTGGAATATTCAGAAAAATAAAAAAACAGTGATGTACACTAAATGTTCGTCTGAATTACATTTTTATATAATTTTAAGTTATATTTTTCGTTCCATCCCTCCCAATGATTTAAAAAAAAAATTTGAATCAATAATGATCGATAAAGCGAAGACATCCTACTTTTTGTTTTTGGACAAATGAATAGCGGTTTGTAGGGATGTAGGGACGTGTACCGACTGGTCAATGACGCCAGTTCGTAGAGTGATGAACCCCATTTGCTACTCAGCACGCGCAGAGGCAAGACGTGTCTGTCCACGCCAGTAGCTATGCTGACAACATAGAAGCAAGACTTGACAGCCCATGCAAGAGGAAATCAAATCACATGGTATCAGTAGGTACATAAAAATACCAACGTTTTTCCTTCGTAATATATATATATATATATATATATATATATATATATATATATATATATATATTACATGTAAGACTCTCTTGTTTTCCCTTTCACACTGCTTGTTGTATTCATGTATTATAATTTATTTGTGTGGGACAAATAGTAACAGGGATATGTATATATTTTTATATATTTTTTGTATGACATATCGTCTCAAGTTCCAGTTCTAGTCGAGTTCATTATACTCTTGGGGAATTTATGAATCCACATCTTCTCTCCAGCTATGGGTTAATTAGTAGGACATGTTACAGTAAATCATTATTATCACCAAAAAATTCTGATAATCTAAAAATATTTTCTGGCTTTAAATAACAGGCAAAGGGTTGGTAAGCCGTAAAAAACAAATCAAACAATCTATTGAACTATGGAGAAGCGTTAGGCTAAATGTCTTAACAAGGAAAGAGATTACGTTATATCGAAGAAATACTGTATTTAATAATTTTTCTTTCCGGTATTGTTGAAGTTTACATGACGCGAGAGACACTTGATAAAGGTCGGAGAGTAGAGTGGCTAAAATGTGATGAAAACAAGAAACATACGATGGTGGGCGGAAAGTTCACAGCCTTACTATGAAGAAGTGATGCTAGAGCAGTGATATCTTGCATTTATTAATTTCAACTCTTTTTATTAATAGCGGTATTGTTTCTTTCCATGTAAACTAACATCTGGCTGTTCAAAGACATCAAAACAACTAGTAGCGACTTCTCTTGAAAATGAACAACATTTGGCATCGTGGTGCTATCAAGTACCCACAGAAAGTGAGTTTAGCCCCCAATGATATTCATGCTGACACGGTTGCTACATTAAGAGATGATGTTCCAGCTTTATCAACAGTTGAAAAGTGGGCAGCTGAATTTAGGTGGGGAAGGGAGAGTTTTGAAGACGACCCAAGGTCTGGACATCCTGCAAATGCCAACACCGAATAAAACATTGATCGTGTTCACCACATGGTGATGGATGACAGGCAATTGACTATAAATCACATAACCAATGCAATTAGCATATTTCGAGAGAGTGTTGGAAATATTCTGCACAATGAACTTGGTACGACGACGGTTTCTGCTGGGTGGGTGCCACGTCTTCTGACATTTGATCAAAAGCGCACCAGGCTGATCACATCACCAGATCAAACTGGTTTCTTTAAATGCTTCCCAACCCAAGGTGATGGACACAGGTTGCAAAAGGCATTGTGTTTATTGACTATCTTCAAAAGGGTCACACTATCAGTGGAGAGAGTAGTATGCCAACTTGCTGAAGCAGTTACGAAAAGCTATCAGTACCAAACGTCCAGGAAAACTGAAGAAAGGGGTCTTGTTTCATTAGCACAATGTTCCAGTACACAGATCCTTGCTTTCAATGGCTGTTATGCATGACCGTGATTTTGAACTGGTTCATCAACCCCGCCCCCTTATTCTCCTGATTTAGCCGCAACATGTAAAACACCTGCTATATTTGTTGTTAATGACCAACAGGATGAAAACTTCTTCACCAAGTCTGCAGCGCCGATGGAAGAAGGATGCAGACCGCACGGGGTACTATGCTGAAAAATAAACCTCATTTAGTCACATTCCATGTGAGTATCTTGGTCAGCCAATGAACATTTCAGCCGACCCCCGTAAGAAAGTTTACCTGGATTAATTATTATTCATAGTAATTATTATAGTAATTCTACATTATTATAGTAATTCTACAGAGCCTGTTTTATTTAATGCGGAAATGTAAGTATTTTGTACGTATTTTTATATTTTTGCCGATGATAATGGTTTAGTGATGCACGTCTTACTAATTAACCCATAGCTAGGGGAAGAAGAGGTGGATTCATACATTCCGCAAGTGTATTTGCGCGTAAGTGAATATAACGAACCCAACTGGAATTTGAACTCGCCTCTCCGATTAACAATTCAGAGCCATTAACCATTACACCACCAGCAAATCCAACCTTACAGCACCTGTTATTCACAAGCGGTCAGTCATCTAAGTACTGACCAGGCTCGACGTTGCTTAACTTTGGTGATCGTAACGGAACCGATGTTTCCAGAGTCTGTTTCTCGGGGTTATTTTCATTTTTTTTCTGGTGTATAATTAGGAAAGGAAAGAAACACGTAATTTCTTGTTTTTTAGAACTTTGAAAAGAAAAATTTTTCTATTCCGATGCTTCTCGTACTTACCTTTCTGTTATGACGGGTCCGCAGTTGATAATTGTCAATTCATTAAGATTCCCTTCGGCTTTTATTAGAACCGATTCAAGACCAGGTTCCACACTGGCACTGAAATATTTAAGACACAACTTTGTATCTAACAAATAAGATATAAATTTGCTTGGTGGCTGATACTACTATGGGTCTGCCACTATAACCAGTAATCGTCGTTCACGCCTAGATAAGAACTAAAATACCAATAAAAGAAACATACGTAGGCCATGAAAAGTACGAATCAAAGCCATGGTGGTTAAGATAAATTATTTCCTTAACACCAGGAAGAGTGAGTTGAGATTTCTAGGGCAGATAATGAGGAAAGTGGACTTGGAGAATTTGATATTCACAGTGTATGGATTGAAGGCAAGAGGGACAATTGAAAACAACGCATAACCTGCCTGGTGAGTTTGATGGAATGGATGGCGGAACAGGATTTAGGCGAGATAGTAATATGACAAAATTTATTAGGAGCTACAAAGGACAAGAAATTGTTGAGTGTCATGAAGAGACACGGCACATAGAAGATGAATTAATAGGGATCGATGAGGAAAGTAAAACATGCTGATGTATAGAGCGAGCTTTAGTGTGATAGAGGTTGGTGACAAGCAAGCCAATATCTTCAGCACCTGTGAGCATCTTTGGCTGATTCGTGTTTCCGTGTCTAATATATTTATGGTGACGACTTGAAAGACGCGATCTTGAGATGTGAAGTTTCAAGGTAAATCAAAAGGTACTTTTTATTTCCAGTTTTTCACTGTTTACCTTAACGATATAAGAGTGAAACGACCCTGATTGTGGTTATCTAAAAGGTAAATGACGCAGCCCCTCGAATCCGAGGATGCCAGTCTACTAGGGCGGCTCGCTAATCCCCATTGCAGACGCCGGCTCAGTTACATTTGTGTTTGTTCAACACCCACAGAGCCCACCTGTGGTTTATACTGCAACTATACTGAGCGGACCGTAGTTACACTTTCTGGGAGAGAGCACGTTATCTAGCGTGATCAACTGTCTGAACAAGGTACGCTCAAACCCTCGGTCACGATGACTTGTGACTTCGTGCTAGCACAACCACCGACAGCTCCCAAGGGTTTCCGTTTACCTAATTTCACTTACGAGGCTTGCGTCAACTCCTGGTATGATTTTCAGGCACTTTCCAAAGTTGCCGCAGGCAGGGATCACCTCTTCCAGACCAATAACACCAAGAAATCACCTTCCTGAGATTCGAACCCGGGTCTCAGAAAGCAAACGTTCTAACCACTCAGCCACGTGTGTAAAAGCAACAATAAAGAAACAGTGAAATACAATAAAAATAATAATTGTGAAAATATTTAAGAACAATGATAATAAGCTAGTAAAAAATAGTAATAAAATAATAATTGCGAATATGCTCCATCGAATAAGCAACAATAATAAGATGGGTAAAACTAGTAATAATAGCATCTGTCTATATTTCTCAGATGAGGTATTGTAACTATTTACACTATTTACATTTGTGGTAGATTGTTCTACTTCCAAATACAATGCTTTTGGATATCTCAGTTTCTGAAAGGTATGACATATAGAACTAGAACAGTGGACGAAATAAAGAGTTCGATTCGAAATTTCAATGTATATCACCTGAAGAAGGTCAGAGCGTACAACGACCGAAACGTGAATGTAACAATAAAGATGATGACAACAGTCTGAACAATGTAAATACAGTGTAACCCGGATATAAGAGAGTTGTCGTGGCCCGAAGAAGAAGTCTCTTATATCCGGGTTTCCCCATACCCGAGCTTCTCTTATATCCGGGTTTCTCTTATATCCGGGTTTGGTCTATTTTGTTTAGGTAAGTATGGCTCTAATTTGGGACCAGGGAAAATATCTCTTATATCCGGGTTTCTCTTATATCCGGGTCTCTTATATCCGGGTTACACTGTAGTGTAAAAAGGTAATAAAAGTGAAAATGCTTTATTTAAACAGCAACCATAATAAGATGGAGTAAAAATATTAATAATAACAATAACAATGACAGAGAAAATGCTTCATTTAAAACACACACACACACACACACACACACACACACACACACACACGATATTTACCGCATTTCTTGTTGATAATATCGTTCACTTTCTCCTCGTCTTTTTGGCCTTCCTTGGATATCTGTCGTAAAATATGGGACACAGTTTATACAGATATTAAATAAAATTACACGGCAATTATCCATATAAAAATACATCATTTTTCAAGCCACCAGCGATAGAAAAAAAGAAAAGCGTCCATGTTGATTTTAGCTGAAAAAATTCCAGTTCAAGTGTACGCGCACTTTTAACGGAAGCCTAAAATAATCGTTTCAAATCTATTTTATACATCAAATCCAATTCCTCTGTCAAATGTATTATATATATATATAAATATATATATATATATATATATATATATATATATATATATATATATATACTATCTCACACCCTCAGCATGATTCTGAGTTTCATGCACGATGCAATCTTTGGGTCCAGAGTTCAAAAACGTAAAATATAAGCATAGTACTTCTCTATCTAAATATTTCTAGCAACTGAAAGATAGGGGACTTTCACTATCTGTTAACTGGGAAATTGTTTCTAGGGCCAAGGTTTTTAATGGGAAAGGCGTCAATTGTCTTTGTTTTGTTGAAAAACTAGTTATTCTAAAAAAACTTAGAAAACCCTAAATTATTGAATCAGTAGAGTGAATTAATAACTACTTTCAGACAGAAATAAACACCCCCTTAAATACACGACACCAAAGTAGCTCTTAAAACTTTTATTTATTCTTTTCTACCTTTTTTCTACCTTTTCTATTTTTCCAATATATTATATATCCCTTTTTACCGTTGTTTTATAAGTACCCCTTTTGACCATTATTTTTCTCCTCCATTTTATTTTTTCCATTTTATTATTTTTTAAGCTTAAAATTTAATTTTAATACTTATAATTTTCCTCTCTCTTATTTTTGCTAACTTTAACTTTAGTGATTTTTACTATCTTTAAGGTTCAATATTAAAAATCTGTATCAGCGTCGTGATAAGCAGATATGCAGATGCATAGGTTATTCAAATCGTAAAACGGTCATATTGAACTCTGCACCCGAAGATTGCGACGTGCATGAAGCTCAGTCATGCTAGAGGTGTGAAATTGAATGTACATTTATTAATATATATATATATATTTGCTCTGTTTCATTACATTGAGTACTGTATATAGGTGCAACATTTTGTAATCTTATTACCATATATATATATACCTGACTGGATAAATTACAGACTTTATATCTGCTAATTTTTAATAAAATCTGTTCATACTCACGAATAACCTTCCGTGTAAAGTTATATCAGACATGCCTAAAAGAGAATTTGCTGCCTAAATACACACACACACACACATATATATATATATATATATATATATTATGAAATGGATAAAGTCCGACAATTATTTTAAGACACTTTTATGTTTATACATTCTTTTTATAGATACAAATATTTAAGTAAATGCTCTGTTTTATAATAAACAGTATTAAACAACATTTACCGGCCTGAATGTCCGAGAAATTTTAATAGAAAATTTTCGTCCTCCGACAGGAATCGAACCTGTATCCTATATGGAACCGTCATATAGCCTGACGTGCCTTAACCGTTTCGGCCACAGAGGTCGATTTTACTGTCTTTAAACTTTAATCTTCCATGAATTTCTCACGTACATTCATATCTGCTCATGGCGTATCAAATGTAAACAAATGACGTCACACATTATGAAATGGACAAAGTCCAACAACTATTTTTAAGACATTTTTATGTTTATACACTCTTTTTATAGATACAAATATTTAAGTAAATGCTCTGTTTTATAATAAACAGTATTAAACAAAATTCACCGGCCTGAATGTCCGAGAAATGTTGTTTAATACTGTTTATTATAAAACAGAGCATTTACTTAAATATTTGTATATATAAAAAGAGTGTATAAACATAAAAATGTCTTAAAATACATACATATATATATACATATATATATATATATATATATATATATATATATATATATATATATATATATGTGTGTGTGTAATTTTTGTTTTTTATTTTTATTTTTTAGAAAATATGAGAAAATTCAAAAGAAAATATGAAGGACTATGTTGTCTTTAACATTCAACACAACATGTTTAATATATATATATATATATATATATATATATATATATATATATATATATATATATATATATATACTTTAAAAATCAGGAGGCCAGTTGAATCCGCTACCTTGGTTTCAACCTTAAGGTGTCCTCCGGCGATTTTTATCAAATGACCTCTTAACGCATGATTTAAAAAAAAACAAAACTAATGAACGCTATATTATTCTTTTCAAAATTAAAGAAACAAACGCACAACGTTGGGTGTAATAGAAAGGAAGGGGGTATATGAAGAAGAATTTGAAGAAGAATTTGAAGAAGAAGAAGAAGAAGAAGAAGA
>OZ038481.1:12217948-12222948 GCA_964036315.1 Acanthosepion esculentum | reverse complement strand
TGGATTTAAAATTTCACCAGGCACAAAACGAAATATTTAAACATAAATTATGTTTTATGATATAGACTTAAAATGGGGGAAGGGAAAAAGAAAGCAAGAGAAAGGAGGGAGAAAAAGAGAGATATGTCTGTCCAGAGAGATATATTGAAAAGGAAACCGTAGTGGATGAGAGTAGACAGATTGATATATTTCCACCTGATGTGAGAAGTGAAATCGAGAGGGTATCTTCAAAGCGTGTTAATAATGTAGAAAATATAATTAGTTCCCACTAAAAAATTTCATGGCAGTGAATCACAGGGGAATAAACCTCCTTGTAATTGTAGGGTCAAAGCTGACTGTCCAGTTCGAGGGATTTGTATTTCGGAAAATGTCGTATATGAAGCCACTATTTTTCCAAAGGAAAATATAACCCAGAAAAAGGTTTATATAGGAATTTCAGCGGGATGTTGCAAACAACTTTTCTTTTATAATCACCCCGGCATTCCTTTAACAACAAATCTTTAAGACAAAAAACAGCCCTATCAAAACATTATTGGGATCTCATTGATAAAGGCTTCACCCCACAATTGAAATGGTAGATCATGTCTAAGGCTCGACAATATCAGGGACAGATGTGATCTTTGCATTAAAGAAAAAATCCTGATAATTAAATGTGAAAACACCGACGAATTACTAAACCAACGCAATGAGCTTGTCTTCAAGTGTAGACACAGAAATAGTTTCAAAATTCTCAAATACGATAGATAGATAGATAATGAACAGGATGAGATAGATAGATAATGAACAGGATGAGATAGATAGATAGATAATGAAGACAGTGAGATAGATAGATAATGAACAGGATGAGATAGATAGATAGATAGATAGATAGATAATGAAGACAATGAGATAGATAGGTAATGAACAGGATGAGATAGATAGGTAATGAACAGGATGAGATAGATAGATAATGAAGACAATGAGATAGATAGATAATGAACAGGATGAGATAGATAGAGAGATAGATAAAGATAGATATTTTCACTTTCCAAAATTATAGTTTATAATTATATTTATTCTTTCTATCTATCTCATTATGTTCATTATCTATCTATCTATCTATCTATCTATCTATCTATCTCATTATGTTTTACATGTTTTCCTCTGAAATCAAGAGAAGACGAACTTTAAATAAAATGAACAAAATAGATGAAAAAAAGAAGACGTTAGTATATACATACCCCCCTGTTGTCAGTTTAAACTGACGACTCCCCCACCCTGGATATATAGGCTATAATTGTAAACTATAATTTTGGAAAGTGAAAATATCACTGAAATCTGTTGGGAATCTGTTTCATCTTAAATCAAGAAAAAAAAAGTTAAACAGAAAAAATGGCGCCAGTTTAAACGGACACCAGGAGCATATGAGTTTATAAAAGTTTGATAAAGGAAAACCGACAAGAAATGCTTTGTTTTATTTTTAATTAAATTCTCTTATTTACATTCAAGGTTTCTAGTAAAACAAGATATAACTTTCCCTCAACTTATCTTTGGAGTAGATGCGGAACAGCGCCATCTATGTCCAGAATATTGTTCAAACCATTCTGTTGACATTTGATGCAACAGTAAGACGATGTGCTTTTTCTGCGGGATAATACGTACCCATACTCTGATGAGACGACGCTGGTCTCATCCAGTCAGTCCTCATATAACACTAAGTGTATTGTGTCAACAGGTGCAAGAGGCGTGGTATAACGTATTTGCCATCTGTACAATTGTAGTCATGCGAGAACACAGGGCTTTTCTTAACGCCCGAGAAGAATATACAGTGCATTATTATCGGGTCTGGCTAATGTATCACTACACACACCTCATTTTATTACGTGTACCTGTATTGATATGTGTATGTAATTATTTCCTGTAATCCAAACTATATTACCTGAACGTTTAATCTTGAATACATTCATACGCATATTCTGAGTGTTGAAATTTTACTTTCCATCACACACACACACACACACACACACACACACACACACACACACACACACACATATATACATATATATATATATATATTTAAAAATTAGGAGATCAGCCGATCACGCTACCTTGGTTTCAACATTTCGGTATCGTTAGGTGATACGGGCGTGCCGAAAAGTCTTCAATTTTATACAGTTACAAAAATTTTAAGTACCTTTATTTGGTAAAAAAAATGACTTCTTAGTAAGCAGATAATATAACAACTGAACTCTCTCTCTCTCTCCCTCTCTCTCTCTCTCTCTCTCTCTCTCTATATATATATATATATATATATACATATATATATATATATGATAAAATATAGTTCTAATATATGCAATATTTATGAATAAAAGTGCTTAATATCTGGTATAGAGCGTGTATAAATTTAAGAGCGGACACTGAGGTAAAAACCGAGCGGCAATAGTATGTTTCATACTTCAACCATCAAGATGACCTAGTAGTTGTGTTCAAGCATGAAACAATCTGTCGCCACTCAGTGTTGACCAGTTTTTTTTTATTGATTCGTTTTCTACGGTCTATCAACCCTGTGCAGATCATTTAAAACCAGAACATATTTTTAGATTGTAATAATTTTCTTTGGAGGTAATAATTGTTTCGTGATACAAGTTTTATTAATTAACCCAAATTACAAAAGAAAGTTTCCAGAACATCTAAGAAAAACTGAGGCGGTTCTAAAAATTAAAGGGGGTCCAACCTGGTAGAAGAAGATTATGCCTAATAAAGTAACACACACACACACACACACACACACACACACACACACACACACATATATATATATATATATATATATATATATATATATATATATATATATATATATAACGGAAAATCAAAAAAAAGCTAAGGAGTGGAAAAAAAGAAAAAATAATCATGACACCCTACACGTACGCACATCCGCGCATACGAGCGCATGTGCGCACATCCGTATATACACACACACACAGACACACACTCACACACACTATGAAAAAACTTGCACGAATGATAAGTGAATATAAAATATCGAGAAGTATAAGTAGTAAATTGCTGACACCCACTGACGAGTGAACGGACGGGTCTGTCTACGAATCTCTGAAGTCGGGATGCTGTAGGTAACATCAATCAGCTAAGTGACAAACCTTTAACTTATATTAATTCTCTCTGTCACTTTCTTTCTTTCTTTCTTTCTATACAGGGTGCGATGGGTAAATTGTAGTGCTGGGACGATAGTAATATTTTTACCGATTCCGTTACAATTCCTGATACTGTTCTAAATTTCCATTTCCAACACCATTCCCGATGCCGATACCTACAATGACTGAAATTTATTATTATCAGGCCTTACCGTTGGTTTGTGAAAATCTATCAACAAAGTACATTTATTAATAAAACATTTAAAACAATGAATGAAAAGCTTAGATATTTTTTTATTTAACAAATTGGGTTAGATTTTAAACAATAAAGCTGACAATTTCTCTAAGTAAATCACTTAAGTTAGCTACAGTTGACATATTGCTTTATTTTGGTTATTACCAGAAATCTTAAAAAAAACTTTCAAACTACACTTTTCTGCTTGGCATTAGATACATTTGGCATAATTGCGGTCAGAAAATAATTGGTAAATTTAAATCTTTTAGTGTTAGTTAAAAAATATTTCTAGTTTTCTAATGTGTATAATTTGTAAAGATTCAACTAATAAGGGTTTGCTATTAATTGTAAAATAAAAAGGCTAATTTTTTTGTCTACTTTTTGAGTTTTAGCAAGCAAAGGCGCCTTCTAAATATTATGCAATCTCCTTAAAATTTTATATGACATTTTTCAATGAATGGTACAAATTTAGGGGTGACAATTCAATTTCAGCATGCACTTCAAAAGTAAGAGACACCCTAATATATATATATATATATATATATATATATATATATAAACATATATATATATATATATATATATATATATATATATATATATATATATATATATATATATATATATATATATATATATATATACTGCAACAACAATACTTTAAGCATAAAGACATCATACTATGTAATGTGCTTTAAGTCATGCATATATTTTGATAAAGTTCAAGGAGTGCTTAATTCTGCAGAATTCGAAATTTACTTACAGACGTTTAAAAAGAATTAAATATGAAGTAATAAATGAATAAAAATTATAAAATAAAATACAATGAAATTTTGTGTGAAAAAACTTTTTTTCAGGAAACTTCAAATAAAAGTTTGTTTATTTTTTAAGTAGATAAAGATGGATATCCGTTTGGAAAGATATACAATTTTAAGAAATACCTGAATTTCGTAGAAACAAATTTAAATTTCATAAAAATAATGTTTACTTATTTAAGTCTAAATAAAGATTCTTTTCAATAACCGAGACTAAAAAAATGATTTTATGGATCAAAACTATTATAAAAACAAATTGTTGTAGTTTAACTGCTTCACTACGAGGACAATTTGTGACACAAGGTCAATTTTTATGTGAAGAAGTCAAATGTGACATTGGTGGAAATTCCATACATTCATTTTTTTCTTTTTTATAAATTAAAAAGAAAAAAAAAATAACTTAAAAGAGATCCTAGCAGAACAGCGTAAATTAATTTTGTGCTTATATTACATAATTTTGATTATAATTATTAAATTAATAATTTATAATATTAAATGGGTGAATTAGCAATGTTTATAAGAAATTCAAAATAAAATTTTTATTTTGAACTGAAACAGACTTTAAACTAGCGAAGTTTATGAAAAGTTAGGGAACTGAGTAGAAACTTGGACATTTCATTTTTTTTTACACAAAATCACAAAATAAAAATAGCATCAGACTGAACTTAGGTCTTATTATGATCTACAGATAATTTAAAATCAATAAATATTTATATCTTTTTATCATTAGTAACAGGAATGAAAAATTAAGTTTTAAACAAAAAATCAAAAAAAATCCAAAGACTCGTTTTTGGAATCAGAAATTAGGTT
>OZ038481.1:12157948-12215448 GCA_964036315.1 Acanthosepion esculentum | reverse complement strand
AGCAGGTGAACCAAAAAATTGGAGAGTTGAGTTAAAGGGAAATAACTGAGACACCCGGAAGAGGAGGGCACGAAATAAAGGGTCCCGTTCAAAATTCAGTCCGAATAATGTAAGTAATCATAATACCTCATCTCAGAGATATAGCTAAATTTGCTGGATCTTTGAATAAAGGTTACACTCACTGCGCCTGTAATGACACTACGCGCCACTTCTGTTAGGCTGAAGACCAAGGTGTTATGAGTCGGCGGCAGACATCCCAAGCAATTTTAACCAACCAGAGCGCAGTAAAAACTCTCGTGTCTAGTTTCTACTGGAAAAAGCAAATCAGCTTCGCTTGTGTCAGTTTGATTTCGGTGGGCGTAGTAGAGCTTCTTACACTATTTATTCGTTCAGATAGAATAATTAACCAATCAAATGATTCTGTTTAGTTTTCAAAATCAGTAAGTATGGGCACATGTAGTTAATCTGAAAACTAATAAAAATGCGAGTTGGCAAATGGAAAAAGAGTCAGTCTTTTATCAACATATATTATTTCTTTTACAGACATACACACGAGAGAGCCCTTTTTAACTGGTATACTTTTACACTGTCTTACCGCCACCAAAATCAAAATAATGAAGACTACTAAAAAATTAATCAAATTTTCCTTGTCTGTCATATTCAACAAAACATACATATATACACATTATATGAGTAGTGAGTTCGATCCTCACTGGAGGAAGAGAAAGTACTGTTGATGTTACTTACTTTAGATGTCATCCTTCTATGGCTAAAAACAACGTGTTTCCATAATGATGGATGATAACTAAGTTGTCGCCATTGTTTGCATACTTGTGACGTCACGCTTAATGTTTTATGGTCAAGGTAAGCAAACACTTCAAGTAAAGCATTTTCGTTAGACTGATCGACTATTTCGCCAATAGCAACCATATCTGTGTCAAAAAGAAATGTAATGTTATTAGTATACACTATAATATAAAAGGTTTGGTGCCACTCTCTGGATTTAAGAATTAGTAAGTTACTTTGGTTTAATTAACTCCTGTGGTGGCACGGAGCAAGCGAAGGACCGGATATTAACCCTCAGAGGTTTAGACAGCAAATGACCAATACTGGTCTCTGCGCATCCGGCTCCACGCAGAATTTCCGGTGGAAAACTAAAAAGAAATAAAAAGAATGATAAGCAATTTTCCACCAATTAAACGGCTCCGCGCCATACCCAACAGTTTGTTTCAGCAGACTGACTCTGATCCGAAGGACACACATAAATAGAGCGATAAATTCACTTCTAGGACAGAAAGCTTTGAAGTACCGTCAGTGAATGTCGCTACGCTTTTCTCACCCGTCAAACCCGATGCCTTCAGCCTTCCTTCACCAACGGAGATATCAAAGGACTCCTACCAACCCATTGACCTCACCTTTCATCTCCTGTGGCCAGCACGTCATGAACTTAAGTATTAACAAAAGACACTTATATTCTTTTAATAATCGGATTTCTCTTCTATGAATGAACATTTTGTAACGGACTTTGTGCGTGTAAATCAAGAAACATTGTACTATTCATTGATGTTGCATTTAAATACAAAGTGTTTTTGATATACCCTTCTCTTTCGTATGTTATTTTGTTTATGTTATGGTGACCTCAATTTGATCGCTTGTTGAACCTTTAGGCCAAACTAGCGGCTGTCCCGAAGGACTGCTACTATTTATCTACCTTCTGATACAAGCAACAATTAACAACGAGAACTACCCCCCCCATCACCATACTCCTATTAAGCTAGGATGGCGAAACTATTTAACCCATTAGTGAGTAGCGTCCAATCTTTTAGAGATATTACCTAAAATTTAAAATCCACCAGCTCTAAGATTGCCATTATCCAGCAAGGTAGATTAAGCAAAATGAGCTAAAATTTTAAAGAAACTTTCAATAATTAATTTCGTTATTAGTATTACTATTAATAATGTAGATTGCACAACGGAAAGATTCACTAGCTATATGTATGTCAGACACAACAATGTGACATCAACAGAACGTTTTATTACAAACGACGAAATTTCGACAAACATCTTAAGGTGCACATTCTAAAAGATATTCAGAATCTACCGACTTTGCGACCCTTAAAATACATGAGGATTCACAGAATGATTGATTAGTTCCATAAGATTTATACAAAGCTGTTTAATTCCTCTTAGTAACTAATCAATTAATGGAAAATTTCCAAGATGAACACGTCACACCATCAAATTCTGCATGTTTCAGTTGCATGCCACTCACGTTGGCTGCGTTTAATTCGTTTTGTCGCGTTGATTACCAGTACGGCCGTTTTCTCAAGACAAGCAACGTTTTTACAAAGACTTATAAGTTTTTGTAGATTTGTAAAAATATTTTTATACTTGTATACAATTTTTAGACATAACTTGAAGAAGACAGACATACTGTCGAAATATCATTGGACATTGTGAAACAGTGTGTCTTTTTTCTTCCTTCGATCTCTTATTTCACTAAGTGTTGAAAAATATTGAAAGAGTTACGTCAATCATTTTGTTTATTATTATTATTATTATTGTTGTTGTTGTTGTTGTTGTTGGATATATGTTTTGTGACGTACGGTGGCCGTTAATAATTAAGTATAACTCACGACTTCAATGTTAAATAAAACAGTATTTAATTACAACCGCAAATAAATACTTAACAAGAACAAAGAAGTAAAAGTCAGCCAAAGATAATAAACCATTTCAGTGAATACCATGTTAATAGCGCGGATCAGCTTAACGTCCGGTAAATCCTAAATCAAAACCTAAATCATCGACGCACAATAATTCACACTAATTCGACTGGATAGTTCCACTCAATAGTCACTCAATAATCACTGCAGTCAGTAGCCAGACACCGCTATTTATACACTTGGCGGAAAACATTCATAAGTCCAGAGTGTCACGCTGGAACCTCGGTGTCGGTAATTATTCATCTTTTCCCGACATGATAATATAAAAACCTTCAGGAAGAGGAAGTCCCTCTGGCCCAGTGTGAGCAAGTCTTCAAAACCTTTAATTTTCTGGTGAATCTTCTAAATTCAGAAGGTGGCCCAAAACTTTTGGCCTATAATGTATGTATTAGTATTTTATTATAAAGGATGCATATTATTCTTTTATATGCCCCATCTTTAATAGCTCTCCATAACTTCCTGTCTTTTGTTGGCCTAGATCTGACCATCTTCTTGTTCTTGCTGTGTCATCCATTCACTCAAACCCAGCGAATGATTGTATATACGAGTTCCATGAGGCCTGGAATGAACATGAGTCCCGATAGGCGTTCAAAGCAAGGAGCTTCATAAAAGATTCAGAGTCTTCTCAGTGATGATGAAACACATTTTATGTTGTTAATGTCCTATATATATATATATATATATATATATATATATATATATATATATATATATATATATATATATTTTGAACAATAAAAATTATTAAAAAAATTAAAATCTTCAGACACACTGAGTTGTAGATTAATATTCTTTCGTTTTTGTTATTATTATTTCATTTAGATTCCTCGACTAGTTTCGGCCAACATGGTCATCATCAGGAGAAAAAATATTTCTGCTTGCTGGTAGCAGTGAACTACAGAAATGAATGTCTTGATGGAGAAAATGAACTTTTGTCTGTAGTTTTCATTTGTTTTTTTATCTTTTTAACATGAATTTTTCAACATTCCTTGTGTTGGTCAAACAGTCTCTTTTAATTTGTTATATATATATATATATATATATATATATATATATATATATATATATATATATATATATATATATTATGACATCATATACTATGAAATGGACTAAGTCCAACAATTATTTTAATATATTTTCTGTTTATACGTTATTTTTATAGATAAAAATATTTAAGTAAATGCTCTGTTTATAATAAATAGTATATCTACATTTACCGGCCTGAATGTCCGAGAAATTTCAGAGATTATATGTATCTCCAACAGTAATCGAACATGTACCCTACACGGAACCGTCATATAGCCGGACGTGCTATACCATTTAGCTACAGAGGAATGGTCTGGTTAGTAAAGTCAAATTACTATCTTTAAACAACAAATTTGCCATGATTTTTCTTGAATGCTCATATCTGCTCGAAGCGTATCTTAACGTAACATGCAAGATGTAAATATAGCTAATAGTCTTAATATATATATATATATATTAAGAGTATTAACTATATTTACTGGATTTTCGCTTCCAGCGTCTCGTATGCACGAGTTTGTCGTTGCTTGGAAATCTTTCATGCAAACAAAAACAGACTATCATTATTGCCATGTCCGTGTATTGTTTAACATATTGTAATGTTATTGCAATCTTTTATGATGGCTTTTGTAAGCCGAAAGGATTAAAAAATATGTATCAATATGGAGATTTTCTTTTGTCTTTCAATGATAATGTTATTAAGTTTATCAGACGATATGAAAGGAATTTGCATAAAATAAATAGACAAAACATGTCAATATTATTTAAGGAAACATGCATCAATATATATATATATATATATATGTTTGTGAGTGTGTGTGTGTGTATATATATATATATATATATATATATAGTGCTGTTCGATAAAAGTGACTCACCTTAACCTTTGAATTTAGCTCAACTTTCGTTTCATCGGAGAAGAGAACATTCTTCCAGTCTTCTACAGTGAAATTTTTGTAATAGTGAGCCCATTTAAGTCTCTTGGCTTTGTTGGCTTTGCTTATTAGCGGCTTAAACCTTCGTGTACAAGATTTGTAGCCTTGTTCTAACAGCCACCGATGGACTGTTGAAGAGGCAAGACTAACACCTTGCTCTTCGCTTCGACTGGCTGCAATTTCTTGGCTAGTGATAGTCCTATTCTTCGCAGCTTCTCTCTTGATGACCCTACCAGTTCTATTATCAATCTTTTTCTTTCGTCCCTTTGTTTCCTTCCTTGGAGCAGGAGTGGCATCATTATGTGCCCTAAGCACTCGAGAGACAGTTGATTGCGAGGTTATAGCAATTTCTCTCGTAGACTTGTCTGCTTTTGAGAGGGCAATAATAGATGCCTTAAGTGGTTCTGATGCGTGTTTGTACCTTTTCATCTGGTTAGTGACTTGAGTGGCTATTTCAAGCTGTTTTTATATTGTATGAGGCTTTCTGGAATATTCTGGAATATTCTAGATTTAATTTAAGCTGTTCTAGAATATTGTTCTGAGTGTATTGTAAAATAGTTTTCAATATTTTGTCAAACGCTCTTTAAATTTACCAGTTTAATCATTAGAATGCGATATCTGAGTCACTTTTTTTGCACAGTTTTTTCCTGAATCTCATTTATATCCAAATTTATAATTATCAATAGAATACCTTAGGGTGAATAAATTTTTTCCGAGGTGGTCGGGAAAGGGTTTTTATATTAGTAAGATTAAAAATTATTTTAACCCCCCCAAAAAATAGACAAAAAATATTTTTAGTAAAAAAAAAATCAGGTGAGTCGCTTTTATCGAACAGCACTATATATATATATATATATATATATATATATATATATATATATATATATATATATATATATTGTGATCACAGGAATCAACGCTGCATGATGACAGTCAGTTTCACACTTCAATGTGAAAATGGCCTGAAAATTGCACTGAAGCGTGAAATTGACTGTTGCCATGCAATATTGATTTCTATGACCACGCTGCTTATATCTATAAGCATTTCCGATATTGGGCAATATTTCACTATAAATATTCCAAATTGTAAACTATTCCCTTCCCCCGCTCTCTCTGTCTGTCTATCTATCTATCTATCTATCTATCTATCTATCTATCTATCTATCTATCTATCTATCTATCTCAGACACGTGCCGTCATTCATTACTCAGATTTAGCAGTCTTTGACCTTTATGTAATAAATCTAAAAAAAATATTTTACATTTAATGCATAATTAGCCGAGTAACCTTATAATTTTGTTGGGTTAGGAGCATATTGTGTCACAGAAGGAAAATGTAGCTGCTGATCTATTTGATCCAGGCTAGGCACTACCTACCTTGCCCACCTAGACGTCACGTCCCTGATATCTATCTATCTATCTATCTATCTATCTATCTATCTATCTTATATTCTTTTCTGAAAAAACTTACCTGAAGGAAACGTTTCGTCAGGAATGTATTCATGAGTTGCCTGATTTCCAGCCATGTGTTTCGCTTCCATTTTGTCAACCATTTCTTCCGGTGGCATTGACGCCCATTTTGTATCAAGTTGATCACCTTGCAGTTCAGGTTCGACAATTTCATCCTCATTTAGGGAGTCAAAATTTTGGTGAGTCTCATCCGACAAAAATTTACCAGACGACGTCGTAGACTGCATTACCATAAGTTTCTTGATGTTTAACGGGACTGTCATTTCAGGCTCCTCTCCAACAACAACTTCCGATAGCATCTTCCATGGTCGTTTGTAATCGTCCTCATTCGTTACTGTCGACTCGCAATCAAACTTTGGAGGTGTTTCTATCGATTGAACTGTCTCTGCGGCTAAATCGACGTCCTGAGTTTGATCCGACACTTTTAATGAGTTGGGTTTCGTCATTTGATCAGCGGGTTCATTATTGTCTCTGCTCAGATCCGGTAATGATACTTCGACAACTGAATTTTGATCGGAAAGGTTTAAATATTCCCCACCCCCAAACTGCTCGTTCAAACCCAAATAGTCTTCGTTGTAATTGTCCTTTGGGATGCACGCATCCAATGAGTGAATCGAATTCATTCGACTGAGATAAGGTTTATCTCGGTCAGCTGTGCTTGGGTCATTTTCGCTATCCACTCGCTTTTCCGATATTGATTCCTCTCTTAGACTGTCACTTGGTAAAGTGGCAACTACTTTCTCGTCGACAATGTCTGACCAGTGCGGGGAACCGTACGAACCTGGGGCAACATCAGAATCTAACAGCTTTGGGTGATAAGAATCCGATCGCCGAAAGGTACTGTCGCCATTGATCATCTCGTCAAAAGAACCTCCAGATTTTTTAGAACCAAAGAAATCCTTCACTTTCTCGTACCATCGTCTTGACTTTTTGGCACCGATTTCCTCTCCTGTTGTTGCTCTATCTAAATGTTCATCGCTTGCAGTTGTCGGACTGGTGACATCTTCAGTTTCAGGGTTTTTAGCTGGCAACTCTGGCTCAAAATAGAAAATATCTTCTTCGGTTTCTTCGTGGCCATCTACAATTTCTTCCTGTTTTCCATCTAATTCTTCGTTCAGAGTTTCTGTGTCTGAAATGTTTCCCTCTACGAAACTATCCACGGGTCTACACGTCAATAATTCGTCTGTTTTGAATTTAGTTTGATCAAAAACACCAGTTTTTATGCTTGGAGATTCAAAAGGGACTGTCTGTGTGTTTGTCGCCTCCAGATGAACTTCCTGTATTGTTGGTGTGACAATATCACAGTTAGCGATGTCTGATTGTAAAACCTCTCCGAGGATTGTCGTTTCAGACGGAAGTCTCGCTTCTTCAGATGTGCCCTTTGGTTCTTTTGTGCTTTCTACTGGTTCTGCGTCTGTGGCTGTTATGTTTTCAGATTCTTTGTCATTTGAAGGTTGGTCATTTTTGTCACTTTTAAACGCAAAGGCGCGTTTTAAACGAGGAACAAAACCAAAGAGAGGTTTCTTTAAGTTTTCGGACTTTTTATTCTTGGTTTCGTCAGCTTCTGTTTTGTTATTTTTATCCGAATCCTCATTAGAAGTAGCATCAGGATTAATTGTTTCAGGAAGATTCCTCTCGGGGGATTTTAAGCCATTATCAACTTCTGGTGGTAATTTGGATTCTGCTTTTTGATCTTCCGAAGAAACGTCATTTTGGGGCAGAATCTCGAGTTCTGGATTTTGATATTGGACTTCGTCAATTCTACAAGCAATAATTCCGGAAGTTTCTGTGTAATTCAGTTGATTTTCCGAAATATTTTTGTCGTTTTCAGATTTTTCTGTAAGTTTCTCCGATGTTAGGCAACCCTGAAAGAACTCCTTTATTTCAGAGTCCGTTGGGATTTGAGAAAACTGATTGGCACATTGAAATTCATATAATTCTTCCTTTAATTCATCCTCCATGGCACTGTCATTTGTTGTCTTGAACTCTTTTTTGCTGGCAGCATATTTTTCATCGTTTTCTCCTGTATGCATATTAGATTCATTGAAATTAGGCGGTAACAAACCATCACTTGTTTCTAGAAATTTTATTTCGCGCTGATTTCGTTCATTTGTATTTTCAATGATTGGACCTTTTTTCTCATCTTCTTCATTAATATAAACAATCTGTTCGGGATCATTAAGCGGCGTACCTGTAGCTGTTGATTCAATTACATCAATTTCATCTTGCAATACATCCTCAGAAAACGGCTCTGTAATTTTCTCTTCAACTATTGCATCCTTGGTCTTTTCGACAAGCGGAGCCTTTGCGGAGTGCTTAGCTTTGCCTACGTTCGGAGAAAATATAGCCTGTAATTTACTGCGAATCTTCTCGAATCTTTTAAAGCCCTGTTTATGGTTCACGGCCACAAAGGTCGCGTCTATATCTTCTTGACTTTCGCTGGAAAAAGACGAGATCGAAGATTTAAGACTAGAATCATTAAAGTTGTCCGTATCAGCGTTGATCCCGTTTGATTGCACTTCCCGGTTCAGTTCAAGGGATTGGCCTCTGACTACAGAAGGCATCTTCTCGGTCGGCCTCTCTCCTTCAGATTCTTCCCCAGTCAGCTGTAAGGGTTGGGCTGTATCGAACGACGTTTCTAAAGAGTCTGCTTCAATCACGTCCCTCTCAGTCTCGGCCAGTGCGTTTTTATTTGCATCAACCAGACTGAATGAATAATCAGTTGCAACTGTTGGCACGAAAGGATTTCCAATTATCCCTTGGTCTATTTTAGGTTGGCCGTTGTCGTTTTCCAAGTTAACGTTATTACGCAAATCTCCAACCACAGCCTCCGACGGTTCTATTCCATCAGTCACTGTACAGTTTAATTCTAAGGAATCAGCTTCTATGCTGTTCGAATCAGCATCAGAAGATTGTGGTTCTTTGACAATTTCCGGCAGGGAATTCTGATGATTCGATTTGCTTTCTTCGCCGCCACTGAAAGCTTTTCCCGATTTACGTTCAGTTTCTTCTGTCAGCTTCTCCGATGTCACACAATTATTAAAAAATTCTTTTATTTCAGAATCAGCGATAACATATTCCACTTGTGCGCTCTCATTTGTTAGAGAATCTTTTGTGCTGTTTAGGAAAATAAATTCTCCGTCTTCCGAGCCTTGTGAATTTGGTGAGTGCGGGATAATCTTTTTATGAATAGGTTTGAAGTCCTCGATGTCTACTGGGTCCGCGACGAGACGTGGAGCTAAAGTTTCGAAATCTTCTTCCGACTGAATTTTCTTCGATTCCTTATGATTGTATTCAGTTGGAACATTCTGCGGATTATCAAGGCCTTCGTTGTTTGTGAAAATTCCAGAAATTTTAGAAATATCCAGAGATTCCTGTTTTGTAAAATCACTCGGGTTGTGTTTATAATCAGGTGAATTTGGTTCGGAGCTATAAAACCTGGGAATCTGCGATTCTCTTGATTCCATATCGAGAGCTGAGGGGGGCAAACCAAAATTATTCCACAGATAAAATCTGTTCGATTTATCATCGGAACGTTCGTCGTTTGCAGATATTTCTGGTGACAAAGGAACACTGGAAGTTACTTGCCTTCTTGGAATCTTTGACTGTGAATGGGATGAATTATTTTGAACAGCGCTTGTAAAGTAATTATCGCTCTGCGTCTTGTCTGCAAGAAGAGGCGAGGATATAAATTCCATGTTGTCTTGAATGATCTTTGACGCATCTTCTGTAGGATTCTTGTTTTCCCTATGTGCATCGCTCATAAAGGTTTCTGATGATATATAATCACCGGATGGCTTTGGCATGCGCAAAGAATCTGACTGCAAGCCGCCAAGAGTTTCTGAATCGATTTCCGGGTCTCTTTTATAAAGGGACTCAATTTTCGACCAGGTTGCCCGTTCGGACCCATTTTGACGTCTCGGTATTTTGGTCAGGAATCGAGAATCAGTGTGTGCGTCGTCTGAAGAGTCCTCTTTTTTCAAGCTCCTTGAACGGGGTCTGTTTGTAGGGATAGCGGTGTTTGATAATGAATGTTGCGATCTGATGGGTAGTCGACTTCGACAAGATGAATCAGGAAGATCGGATGAACCCATTCTTTTTACCTTGGGGTAGACATAACTATGTTTCGCGTGAGTTACTCCAGTCGACACTGAAGAAAGGAAAATCAAAGTGTTAAATAATAAAAATAGACACGTATCCGAAATGAGTGAAGCTTGCAGACTAAATATATATAAATATATCTGTATTATAGCACAGAAGGAATTAAAACATACATGATTGGGTAGGAAAGGCAATGAAGTGGGAATTGTGCTAATGACTCTGATTTAACTGTACTAACAAACAGTATAAACATAAAACAGAAGCTGTCATCGAGAACAGAAAAAGTTAAATTTCTGTAGAACATTAACATGAAATTTAAGCTGTCTCATCATCTTCAAAACTGTTAAATGAATTAACATGTTCTCTCATCTTCAGTATACTGATTCGACAATATTTTGCCAGCCGTATCTGTCCTCTGCGAGTTTACGTATTCGTTGCTTTCTTGATTGTAAACTTCTCTAAAGGAAAAATGGGATATTTCTGCATTATTCTTTGAATGTCTCGGTTCAGCGATTAATAGAGAAAGACAATATTGGGAAAACGGACTATTTACTCTAAAACAAGAGACAAAATCCCGACGCCATAATGCATCATCGTGTATTTAAAATAAAAATAATGGTGAATAATTTAAGGTTAAGGAATAAGAAGAAAAAGATATCCTAACTAACAAACAGTTGTTGGAAATATATCGCATTACTGAAATACGATATATTTCGTCAAAAAGGGAAAAGAAGTAGGATGTGACGGTGCCTTTTCATTGGCTCGTAAATTTGTGAATCAGCAACTTGTAAGAACTTGAGATTTCCCCGTAAAAAAAGGAGTCTCTTCCTCCAAATTTCTTCAGTGAGAATTTTTCGCTTGGTAGCGAACACATGAGCGTACAAGATGCTAGGATAGGGGAGTTTCACTACATGCTCTCCGTCACTGACAAATAGTCGGCAAAAGTTAAATACCGAGAAACAATAAAAGTAACTAATACATACCATATGCATTGTGTTATTTATTATTATTACTAGAAAACCATTCTCCATGGGTAAAAAAGAACAGCTTATTTGACTTTTAGTAAGAAACAAAGTGCGACTTTGGTGTATTAGCCTGAAGACAAATATGCAGACTAACGCATAACACAAGTCGACCCTCACTGACTCCTACTTATATTAGGTGGGAGAGCCTATTATTTATAGACTAGGTGTGTTTCACCATAACACTTAATAAATAACAACTTACCCTGCTGCCCCGACTGTGTTGGTCTTGATTGACTCAAAGGGACGCGTTTGTCTCTGACATTATTTGAATTTGCGAAAGGAAACCCGATTTTGCTCTCCCTTTTCAGACACTCGTTGGTGTTATTTTGACGTTGACGAGCCCTGAATTCAAGCCTCTCAGCCGTCGCTTGAGGCACATGATCTGCAAAGGAATAAAATACCTTAAACATTTAATCTTTTATCATAAACTATCATGTCCATGTCAAAGTTCCCAGTTTTTTTTAATGTTCCACACTGAATGTAAAGAAGAAAATCAATCATTTTTCTTTTGAAATAAAAACAGCTGTAATTTTCTGCGCATTTTTAACCCTAGAACACTAACCATGGGTATATAGTACCCAGCGCAAATTTTACTATTTTTAATTACAATTTTCAGTACCTGATTTTCTTACCTAAATAATGTTTTTCAGTTCCTATTAATGTTAACTCATAGTACAAAGTTTGAAGTGCCTGCATGTAAAATATTTCAAATAAAGATTTATATTTAATATTTTTTGGATATTTTCAAAATCGGGTATGATATACCCATGGTTAGTAGTGGTGTAACTTTAATTGATGGTTACTGTTCAAGGGTTAATGAATGTTTACCGGTAATATCACATATCGAATCTATTAAATAACAAGTCAAAATTTGAGTTTTCTGTAACCATTGCATATTCTTGATAAAATCCAAAGAAAAATCTGCAATGTTATTGGTCCTGACCTGGCATCTCGCCTTCAGTCACTTTCCCATCGCCGTAACGTTGCTTCCTTGTATCTTTTCTATAAGTATTTTTTATGGTAACTGTTTTGATGAACTTTCCTCTATGGTACCTAAACTTCATGAATTTAAGCGCAGTACTAGATTGGCGGCAAGGTCTCATCATTTTAGCGTTGAAATGGTTAAATGTAACCGTAAGTTCTATGCTGATAGTTTCTTCTCTCGCACTTCTCACTTGTGGAACTCTCTTCTGGCTTCTTGCTTTCCAGTCAAATTTGATCTTCAAAAATTGAAATGCAATGTCAATCGTTATCTTCTGTCTTCTTAATTCCTATATTTTTATTGTTCTTGCTTCTTAATAATGTTTTTCTTTTTCTTTCACACTCAGTAACCCCCTGTGTTTTAGTGGCTTTATTGCCTTACTTGGGGTGAAATGTTTTAAAAAAATATGTCGGTATATCAATAAGTCCGCAGCCTAATGATACAAAAATTATTTATTTTTGATAACATTTTTCAACATTATCTTCTACCTTGTCAATGCACTTAATCTATTAATGAATAATAATCACATAAATGTGCGATGTAATGATTAATGACAGAATGAAAAATCGGAGAACCGAGTTCGAATTTCGGTCGGGTTCATTGCACTCAATTACGCGCAGATACTTTTGAGAAAGGTATGAATCCCTCTTTACACCCCAATTTTGGGTTGGATAGTAAGAGAGACTGGGTCCTAAGCCTTTATTGGCAACCAGTCTACCGTAGAACTGACACTTATCGTAATTCCCCATGTATATTACGCATTCTTTTCTAAAAAATAATAAGCAAAATTAGGGGTGCGTATTATGCACCGCTACAAAAAATCTTTAAAAAAATTACCATTTCACAGGTCGATTTCAGTTGCGAAATAACTACTGACACAAATATACGACAATTTGACACTAACATTCGGCGATTGCGACCCCATAAGGATGCCAAATACAATCACATGTATCTAACAATACTTACAAATGTAAAATAAAATAAGAATTATCATAAAACTAAATCAGAATAATAATATTCTATGTTTAAAACTATTTTTTAAATAAGAGTAGGAAACGCTGGCCGTAATGAAATTCGAGACGTACAATTTATAGGGTTTGATTACCAAAAAAGGGGTGCGTATTTTGCGTGAGTAGAAGCATTTTCCCACACTTTCAGCACAATTTTAGGGGTGCGAATTATGGATGAAGGCGTATTATACATGGGGAATTACGGTGGTTCTTGGCTTAATTTTGATCTGAAATTATTTACTCAATAATTATTTTCTTATTACAATGATCGTCAAAGGCACGGTTTAATAAAAAAATTGGCTTTTGTGGGTATCATAATATTGTAAACAAAAAGAAAAGGCATTATTTTGTTAAATTTAATTCGAATAAATTCCATCCAACAATTTTTTCTGAAAAGTATTTAAATAAAACCTAAATAATTAAACAACAAAAACATAGCAAAGTTATAATTCGTGCGGTTCGTCTTCTATGTGCCGTGTCCCCTCAAAATGTAGGCGATCATGGCTCTCCACAATTTCCTAACCTTTGTAGCCCTTAATAAATTTCTGTCTTGTTACTATATCTTCTTAAACCTTGTTCCATCATCCATTTACTCAAGCTCACTAAGTATGTTACGTGTTGCTTTCCTCCGTCCCTTTTGTCTTCAAACTTCTCTGTGAGTAACAGATTTTTTTTAAGCCCACCTTTCTTATTATGTGCCCTACAAATTTCAACTGTTTCTTGCTGGTGTTAGGTATAAGTGTCCTTTTTGTTTCTATTTTCTCTAAAACTTTGTCGTTGCTCACATATTCGGTCCATGGTATCCTCAGCATACTTCTATAGAACCACATATTTGTTGTTTCAAGTCTCTTCTTCATCTTTGAGGACATTATTCAGCATTCACTGCCATATAGGAGGACAAATATCACGTAACAGGTCAATGCTCCTTTCTTTGTTTCTAATGAAGTTTTTCTGTCTCTTAATCTTCTGCTTAGCTTTTGGAAGGCATCTTTGGCCATTCGAATGCGACTTCGGATTTCAGTGTCACACTTTCCGTCCTCGGTTAGAATACTTCACAGGTATTCAAATTTTTGTAGTGGTTTGATTTTGGCATCTCCGATTAGTAATTTGCATTTTGGGATCATCCTTTTACTAACAACTAGGGATTCTGTCTTCTTGCAGTTGATGTTTAATTCTGTCTTTTCGCTTTCCTTCACTATCTTCTCTAGGAGTTCTTGTAGTTTCCTTTCCGTGTCTGCAACCAAAACTGTGTCGTCTGCATATTTTATGTTGTTAAGAACATGGCTGCCAATATTGGCGCGGTTATGATTTTATAAAACATAAAAATAATACATAAAAATGCATAAATAATTAAATTTATATTTAATCCGACATTTTTTATTACTTCAAATGTTATTATATAACGGTGACTTCTTGTTTCCGTCTCGGATAGGAAACTGAGCAAATATGAAGCTATCGAGAAATTAATCTGGGAGAACATGCGCCTTCCTTAAGAAGTTAATAAAAAGCATTGCCTAAATATAACGTTCTTCATGGCCGAGCGGTAAAACTCACCGGATAAAACGGCTGTTTCACCTAAAAAGGAGGACACAGCTTCGATCCCTGCCCGGGAACGCATCTTCTTTACTAAGATTTCTCGAATGCTCAGGCCGATAGACAGACACACTGTTTGATAAATAGAAATGGGGCGTCTATTTAAACTACGAAGTATCCACTATGTAATATAGTAACAGCACCAACTAGAAGCTTTATTTTACTAATTCAGCTTTCGTGCTGAAATATGTTTATTTTATTCTGTAGGTTGGTTATAAGCGAGAGGGGAGAAGGGATGCGCTTATTTTATTACTACACACAATAATAACATTTGAAGCAATAAAAATAAAATGTGTTCGGTCTATGAAAAGCTCATTAATATGCAGCTTCTAGAAGGTTCTGTTTTGAAAATTCTATCTGAAACACTGTCGGAAGAATAAAAATTTACTAACAGTTCAGATTAGCCGCTCATGTACCCAACATCTGTCACATTGCCAAGGACAAAAGGAGAGAGAGTGTAGCCCTTAGAGATAAAAGTGTGAAGTGTCATAAAAATGGCGGAGGTAAGTTTGCCAGTAATTATCTAAGTGAACAATTTAAATCCCGTAAACTATAAAATGTCATAAAATCAAAAATTAAAACATCCAACCAATCGGTACGGATCCTTGCTTTTTTTCTTCTTCAAACTGAATCTAAATGAATAAAATGAATAAAGTGGAAACTCAAAGATTAATTGTATTGTATTTACAGTTTTCGAACCAAAGTAATCTACAGAATATAGAGTTATTATTTTATGTGCCGTGCCCCTTCAGGACGTAGGCGATCATGGCACTCCACATTTTCCTGTCCGTTGTTAGACCTTGCAAACCAAAGTAATGTACAAAATATAGAGTTTCTTCTTTTATGTGCCGTGCCCCTTTAGGACGTAGGCGATCATGGCCCTCTACATCTTCCTGTTTCCCCTTGTAGGACCTTGGGCGATCATGGCCCTCTACATCTTCCTGTTGCCCCTTGTCGGACCTTGGGCGATCATGGTCCTCTACATCATACTGTCCCCTGTAGGACCTTGCAAACCAAAGTAATGTACAGAATATAGTTTCTTCTTTTATGTGCCCCTTTAGGACGTAGACGATCATGGCCCTCCATATCTTCCTGTCCATTGTAAGACCTTGCAAACCAAAGTAATCTACAAAATATAGTTTCTTTTTTTATGTGCTGTGCCCCTTTAGGACGTAGGCGATCATGGCCCTCTACATCTTCCTGTTGCCCCTTGTAGGACGTTGCAAACCAAAGTAATGTACAGAATATATCGTTTCTTCTTTTATGTGCCCCTTCAGGACGTAGACGATCATGGCCCTCCACATCTTCCTGTCCATAAGTAATGTATAAAATATAGTTTCTTCTTTTATGTGCCGTGCCACTACAGGACCTAGGCGATCATGGCCCTCTACATCTTCCCGTCTCTTTAGGTCCTTGCAAACCAAAGTAATGTACACAATATAGGGTTGATTTTCGAATTTGTTTATTGCGTGTAATGTCCAGTACAATAGTGTACTGTATAAATATTTAGAAATAAGAAATGTTACTTCTTTTATATGCCGTGGCTCTTCAGGACGTAGGCGATCATGGACCTCCGCATCTTCCTGACCCTTGTAACTCTTAATAAGTTTTGTCTTTTTGTTAATCCTCCCAAAACTTGTTCGTCCATCCATTTACTCAAGCTCATCAGGTATGTTACGCGATGTTACAAATCGTGTCAAAGTGCCATTTAAAGCTATCTGAAGCTGGATGTAGCACACCCACTGCGCGCGTCGTAAAATAATGGTCGGATACTTCTCACTTAGCGACCTGGCCGTTGGAACGAGATTCGGTTGTTAAGTGAGGAGTGGATGTATCAATGCATACAATAAAGAATGTGTACGAAAAAGCATGCAATGAGTAAGACGAGAGTTGTCTCTCTTTGACTATCAAAGTCTATTAAAGTTCTCTGAAAGAAAAGAGTTATTAGTTTGTTATAAATGTTTTTTAACAGTTCTGCTGTGCAAGAGGAAAAATCATGTAAGTGTGAAAGAATATGTAGTTTGTGAGTTGAGTGAGAAGATGGGCGCATAGCTTCAGCTGTCGTGGATTTCTGTGGCAGCTAAAGTCTCACTAGTGCGTCTCCTCTTTTCTTTTGCTTTTATAGGTGATCATTGCATCAGGAGTGCTGTGTGGGAAGAATCATTTTCCACATGCAGAGAATCTGATTGGTCGATACTGACCAATCAGTGCATGAGCTTTGGGGAGACTTCTGGGAGTCAATTCTCCCAAAAGTGCACAAAATCTACTGTATGAAAATATAGCGATTTTAAAATTGTCGCACAATATAGCAGCGTTGCTTCCTGTCCAATGAATGAATGCTGTTGAAAATTTGAATTTGTATAGGTTTATGTGTGTGTGATGATGATCGCCATAAGTTCAATCCTCACTGAATGCTCCCTTGTGCCACATCTAAGCTATGCTGAGTAAATCGCTGTGAGTCCACTATATTATTAATACAGCCATTCCTCACTTAATGATTTACCTATTTAACCCCCTTCCCCGGATATATAACAGGTTAGGTAATCTCAGAAAATAAAACAATTTCAATTTCCAATCTGCTTTATACATTGTACAAAAAACGTTGAACATGTTTTCGCTTTATACCAAATGAATCTAAATAAATAAAATGAATAACTGAAGTAGAAAATAAATATGAAAAAAATCCCTTGTACTGTATTTGAAGATTACAAATCGAAGCACTGTAAAGAGTATAGAATTGATTTTCGAATTATTTCGCTTACCGTGATTTATAGCGCATAACACGAGACATTTTGAACGAAAATTAAAGGCGAAAACGAGGAGTCGTATTATACACAAGTAAACGTTTTCAGAAAGGTTTACGCAACTTAAAACGTCCTGGGTAAGACGATAAACTGCATCCAGCAGCAAGGCCTCTGATCAGGAGGTTTTGAGGAGCGTGGAACCACCTCTTAATTGCTGGTTTTCCCAGGTCCACCCTGACCAAGGGTGGTAGCACCTGTTAGGGTCCCAGCTATGGGCAAATAGTTAAATCTTACCAGCAATACTTTTTTGAAAAAATTATTACCAGCAATACAATTTTGAAGGAAAAATATTACGAGAAACAGATTTTTGACTAAACAAAATATTACCAGCAATAAAAAATGTTGTCGGCATTAAATAACACATTGAGGTTGATATGCCGTAAAACAAAATAAACCAATCAACTTAAAAAAAACCCTCTTATTTGGAACAGCAAGATTGTAAATACACTCAATTAGCACAATCTATATATAAAATTGTGTGACTTCTGTTAGTCCGTTCATTACACCATCTAAAATAGACATAAATTAACCGATCGAAACCAAAATTTGGGGAAAACAGGTAAGGGGGTACAAAGTATACTTGGTTTCACTAGGGTTTTAGCTTAGTACAATAAATTTGTATTAACTTTTTTGAATAAATTAAAAGCTTTATTATTTAACATACAAAATACTCCCGATATTTTAAAGACAATTTAATGTTTAAAATAACAAATACTTATTTAATAAAAATGCAATATTGTTTTTTTTTTTTGCATATCTTTTCCTTAAGTTTTTTTTTTATATACAAGAATCCAGTTTCCGGTTCGCCCGGCGTTTGTTTGAACTATAAACATGTCACAAGGTCAAACGCTTCAAAAAGTTGGCCACTTGTATTTTGCTCAAAAGAAAGAAATCCTAAGAATTTATTCTTCGCTGTTGAAATGGAAAAAGGAAAAAAATAAATTTTCTTAAAAAATATTTACCATGAAGTCCTATAGAATTAAGGAAAATTAAAGAAATTATTAAATCGCTAAGTAAGGTTTTTGCGAAAATATTTTTTACAAACAAATCAGTTTCTTCAAATTTCATCGATTGGTTTGCGAAATTGAACGAAAAGTAGGTTTTGTAAATCTCGTCGAAAATATTGCAAAATTATTCTAGTAGATAATAAAACAAAAAGTAGTCAGGATTGATAATAATTGTTTAAAAATGTATTTGGTTTGTCGGCCATATTTATTCTTTGGAAATCAGTGTAATTTTACGTCTTTTAATTCAAAATAGGAAATTTACAAAAATTGATCAAACATTTAATAAAGACAATGTACACGATCTATACAGAATGTTACAACAAAGCATCTTTCTCCGAAAATAAGTTTTGTAACGGAAATTAGGAGAAGAAACACGCAAGGGTCACACATCCGGTTCATTTTTATTCTTTAATATCGTGAAAAATTAAATATTTTAGTTTTGTGTAATACATGTACTGTACGGAGATTTTAATTGATATGTTACAACTTTTTTCAAAAGAAATTTAAATAAGGATGTCTGTACTACGGGGTCGTATTATACACAAGGATATAATTAATTCCCTGTTTTAATTTCAGAAACACTGGGTCGTATTATACACAAGTCGTATTATACACAAGAAAATACGGCACTCTCCAGTACATTGGTGCATTGTATAAACATTTAGAAATTAATTAGAAGTTTTACAAATTGCGCAAAAGTGACATTAACGCTATCTGAAGCTGGTTGATAAATTATTCGAGTAGTCTGCTTGAAATAGCAATTAGGTACAACATCTCACTTAGCAACCACCTCGTTTAACGACTATATTGTTGGAACGGTCATTAAGTGAAGGGTGGCTTTATGAAGAAGAATTTAGAGAATGATACTGTAGTAAATGAGTATGAAAGAGGTCATAAACAAACGAGGAGAACGAAAGATTGCACAGAGTAACCCTAGACTGACCACCAAACTGATGAAGTAGCAGTTGTAAAAGAAAAAAATCTCTAGGGCAGAATTCTTGTAAGGGCAGCATTGAAATCATGTCATTTTTGGCAGCGGCACGATTTGAACGTAAGTTTGAAGTTTGCTAAAGATCCTTTTGAGAAAAATAATGAATTTTGGAATAAAATATGTTCTGATGAAAGAAAAGAAATTTACTAGAGGCAGCTTAGATGGCCGAAAGTATGGAGCACCCAGTGTGGATCGAACTCACTACTTAGTCGTAATTGCTCTAACGAGACAAGCTTGTTGACCATTACATCACGCCAACGTGCCCTCGAGTTATATTTGGTCATAAAAATGTTTGTAAGAAAAATGGTGAAAGTCATCTCCGGAAGAACACTAACCCGAGAGTAAAGCATAGAGATTAGTAGAGATTAAAATATAGAGATTAGTAGTTTGATGTTCTGGTATTGTTTTGCAGCACGTCCTGGAAGTTTTAAGCTAATGACACCATGAAAAAGGAGGACTACATTGATACTTTGATCCACAACTCGAAGGACCCTGCAAGGGGGACTAAATCTGGGATGTAGTTGGATCTTCATGTAAGACAAGGATCCTAAGTATACTTAAAATTAAATGAAAACATGGTTAGTAAAAAATTGTTTTTAAGTTTTGACATGGTAAGCTCAAAGCCTAAACTTTAATCCGATAGAAGATTTCTACAGAGAGTTGAACGTGAGGGTCAGTCAAAGGAATCCCATGACTTTCTTAGAAACTTTTAGTAAAAAAGACGTTCCACCTCGAAAGCTTATTCCCAAGAACCACTACTCCCGTGTGGATGCTTCCCCAAACATTACAATCTTAACCTATCTTACTTTGCAGTCACATGCTTCATTGAGTAACACTCTACCTAGAGCGACTCTTGGGATTTGGATATTAATATAAAAAAACACATTTCTATAGCCGAATGTTACAGGGTCTCAGCAAGAGAGTGGATGAGTGAGCACCTGGAAAACCACTCTCCCATATCTAGCTTACCTACCAAGACACTCAGTCAGTGATTCTTAATGTATCAGCTCACATTGCCCCGCCCCCTTTTCTCTAATTTCTCCCCCTTTGAAAATTTTTAGCTAGTATCTCCCGTACATAGACTTATGGCTTATACATATGAATGAAACTCTCTCAATTCCCCACTCGGACTAAGCTTAGATTTGAAATGACCCTCTGCTTGAGAATCGCTATAAAAGCTTAAAAAAATCTGTTACGTCAAAAGTCAAACTGGACAAATGTTTTCAAATGATTTGAGCAAATTTATAACTGACCGTTTACAAGTTTGGATTTTGGTCGGAGTGCATTTGAATCGGCCTGGTCTTGTGATTTAGTCACCAAGGAAGGAAGTTTGGAATCGGAATACATCCTGGATTTGTTTCTGTCCGACGATAAAGAAGATGCAGGTTGTGAGGCAGATCTCGTTGGCTGGTTTTCTTTGTTGCGATTCGTATTGCGCGGCTGCAAATAAAATAGACAAGAAAATAAGAACGTCTGCTCCGAGGTACCTTTTTTTTCTCTTGTCTTTCTCTAGATCTGAACAAGATGCGACAAACAGACAGACACGAAGAGAAACAATAACATCACATATGAGCAGAACTTAGGTAAACAAATAGGTAGATAGGTAGGCAGGTAGGTAGGTAGAGAGAAATAAACAGATCAATAGGGAGGTATGAAAATAATGATATATATATATATATATATATATATATATATATATATATATATATATATGTACACACACACATATATATATATGTACACACACATATATGTATATATGTACACACACACACACATATATATGTGTGTACACACACACACATATATATATATGTACACAGACACACACACACACACACACACATATATATGTACACACACACATATATATATGTACACACACGCACACACATCTATATATATATGTACACACACACACATATATATATATGTACACAAACACACACACATATATATATATGTATATATATACAGAGAGAGAGAGAGAGAGAGAGAGAGAGAGATGAACACAGAACAGAATAATACTGATATGAATAGAATGGGATAGATTGATATGAAAAGGTTTGGATAGATATATCGATATAAACAGTGTGAGATAGATATGAACAATCAATCAGGACTGTAACTCCCATAGTATGTGTCTCAAATAGTTTCTGACAACTAAGTCCAGCATTAAGCTGGAAAATGGGTGAAGGTGGACAGCTGGCGCCTCATAACCAGCTGCATCGGGTAAATGGAGCACGATAGACCGAGAAAGTAGTCCATCTAGGCAAAGGAAAACTTTGATTTTAAACCTCCGCTGCTTTATGATTACTATATTTGTATTTATATATGTATTGATTATTTTTTTAAAAACTTTTTACACGGTTACCAGGATTTCTGTATTAGTATTTATTTAATGTAAATACTGTAGTATTTATTTGTTTCATAAAATCTGACCTGGAGAACATTGTCTTATTTTCTACTTTCTGTTTTTGCTTACCCAAAGATATATTTATCAACTTGGCTTTTACTACTCTTGTTCAGTTTTATCAATTAATAGTTCAGGTGTTAATACTGACAAAAAGATATTTTTATTCTATGTTATAAAATAAATAATGACTTCTTAATTTGTGAGTATTTTACGCTTAACTCCCAATTTAATGCTAACTTTTTTTGATATTTGTGTTTGTTTTGTAATTAGTATTGCTTTCTAGTGTTTTTGTTTATCTAACGTTATATATATATATATATATATATATATATATATATATATATATATATATATGATATGTCCTGGAAAGGGATATATTTGTTCGAAGTAGGTAAGTGGTTTTGGTTACTGTAACCGGGCAGGACAATCTAGCAGGTAGCCGTAATGGACTGGTATTCGTCGTAGTCGCAGGCCAATAGGCGTAGCGATGTACCTCCACCTCAGTCTGTATTTATGGCTGATATCAGCCAATCATATTACTGTGAGGGGGAACCCAGGTGTATGCATATTCATTACATCAATATATTTCCGATATCTGATCAAAAAGTATCAGGACTGTTGCGATAGAAGCTAAACTACCCAGAATGAAACTGCTTGGCACAAATTGACCTTGAAATCTATCGTGTAGGCGCACAACGTTATAACGTTCTTACTCACTTCTGCTCTTTATAGCAATGCTTGAAAGGAAATCGTATACAGTGAGGTCGTCTCACCACACCACATAATTTCTATCAGAGATCATGGCTTGTGCAGCACATTTTGCCAAGGACAACATTCCCCAGGCCCGACAACCACCAGACTTCGTCCCTTGCGACTTTTTCCTCTTTGCAAAAATCAGATCACACTTGAAAGGAAAAAGATTTCAATACGTTAAGAAAATTCAAGAGAATACGACGATGTAACTGCTCAGTATCCCACCCAAAGGAGTTCCAGGAATGCTTCCATCAATATATATATATATATATATATATATATATATATATATATATATATATATATATATATATATATATGTATATTGAATTGGACAGAGTCCGACAATTTATTTTAAAGACATTTTTATATGTTTAATGTTCTTTTTATAGATACAAGTATTTAAGTAAATGCTCTGTTTATAATAAACAGTATTAAATAACATTTACCGGCCTGAATGTTCGAGAAATAATCATAGAAAACTTTCGTTCTCCGACAGGAATCGAACCTGCATCCTATACGGAACCGTCATTTCGCGTGACGTGCTTTAACCGTTCGGCCACAGATGACGTCATTTGTTTACATTTGATACACTAAGAGCAGATATGAATAGAAGAGATTCATGGAAGATTTAAGTTTAAAGATAGTAAACTCGACCTTGCTAAACAGACGCTCCTCTGTTAAGGACGGTTAAGGCACGTCACGCGAAAAGAGCGTATTTATTTTTAGATTTAGCACTCCTGTAAACCCAATGATAAACCACTCTATATACACATATCTTCCAACCACCCGCCTTCTATAATCAAACAAATACCAAAATCGATTAACCGCAGGCCTTCCGACAATTCCTTCAATGAATCTATATTTAACAAAGCTAAGAAAGACTACGAAACAGTCCTAAAAGATAGCGGATTCCCATCAACACTCACATACTCACCACAGAACACAAAAAGGCCAACAGGAAAAGAAATATCATATGCTTCAACACACCGTACAGCAAAAACGTAAAAACAAACGTAGGGAAAATATTCTTCAAACTTTTACACAAACACTTCCCGGAATCAAGCACCCTACACAAAATATTCAACAAAACACAGTAAAAATCAGCTACAGTTGCACCGAGAACATGGCACAAATAATAAAAAAGCACAACAGGAAAATTATCAACAAACCACACGAACAAATTAAACCCACGTGCAACTGCAGAATAAAAAATGAATGTCCCTTAAACGGTAATTGTTTACAAAACAACGTAATATACCAAGCCACGGTAAAATCACCAGATAATGAAGAAAAAGTATACATAGGAGTAACTGAAGGACCCTGGAAACAAAGAAATTATGTACACAAAACATCTTTCACAAATAGTAAATATGGGAACAGCACAATTCTTTCTAAATATATCTGGGAAATTAAAAACAAAACGCACGTCACACCAAAAATATCTTGGAAAATAAGGAAAAAATCATCAGCCTACAACAACCAATCAAAAACTTGCAAACTTTGCTTGGAGGAAAAAATAGCTATCATTACCTTCCCAGACCAAAATAAATTATTAAATAAAAGATCCTAGCTCATCTCAAAATGCAGACATGAAAACAAATTTTTACTACGTTACTTAAAAATCGAAAACGGAAAAAATAAATAAATACATGAACAAGCAAAATGACAATAAAATAAGCAAAATAAATTCATTCAAACAAATTACCAAATCACACCTGTTAGAAGAGACGAAATAGAATAAAAAATAAGAAACAAAATTTTTTGATAATTGAATACTAAAGTCATCACCTAATATTTAAAAAATTTTTTTTTTTAGGGAAATGCTAAGCGCGCTCGCACACACACACACACACACACACACACACACACACACACACACATATATATATGTAAGTATGCGTAAACATTTAAAAAGATATATGTAGGTATTAATACATGAAATTACCCGTGTATATCGGTACATGTGTACCTGTATGAGTGACTGCACATGTAAAAGAACGTATGTATATGTGAAACTTGCATGGATGTGTATACAATATATGACAGAGCAAGATCTCTAATATTACCTTCAAATATCACTCAATATTAACTTAAAAACTAAACTTAAAGTAAGAGAAATTACCAATCTAAAAACAGTCGCGAATTAAATTCATGAATAAAATTCAAACTGATAGAGATGTCACCTTAATAATCAATTACAACTAGAAGTAAACTTTTAAACTAATATTTTTCTTATCGACTATTTCATATTAAATCCCCAAAATTATTGTAATAAAGTTTAAAAAAAACTTTAATCGCTAACAAACATCAAATTAAATTCCTTATAGACTGTTTAAACATTCAAATTTATATCAAACATTATAATATTTATGAACTCTCAAAGTAAAGCAAAACAAAAGCGTCTATTATGGGCCTTTCATTCCAAAGAAAGTTAGTGACACTTTCTCTCATGACTTCCTTCTCTCTTTTTCTGTTTAGGTCTTTTTTCTCTTCTCCCCCTTCTATATCAATATATAACTTCCGTTAAGTTTACCGATTAAATGTGTCAATGCCTGGACTTCCTCAAACAATATTAAATATGAAAGAATAGAAATTTTAAATTACATCTAAGTCAATCCTGTCTCTCTCCCCCTCAATTCCTCACTTCGTTAATTTACATATGCTTATTACTGCCCGTCAAAAATGTGTAAATTTCTTTTCATTTTTCGTTTCAAACTTTGGAAGTAAAGTCTGATGATCCGCGTTCCTTTAAAAGGGCTGTGGTGAAATAATTTATTACATGGAACCTTAAAGTGGTCTGTTTTTATTTTTATTTAATATATATATATATATATATATATATATATGAAGAAATATAGTTTTAAGGTGTGCTATATTTATGGGATAAAGTGCTCAAAAATAGCAGAAATAGACCGTATGTAAATATAAATATAAAAGTGAACATTGAAGTCAACACTGAGAGACGTCAGGCTGTTTCATGCTGTTCACTTATATATATATATATATATATATATATATATATATATATATATATATATATATGTATGTATGTATATATATATATATATATATATATATATATATATATATATATATATATATATATATATTACTTAAATTATTTTTAGAGGAAACTCGTATTTAAGTAAACGCTCTGTTTATTTATTATTTATTAAACAGTATATTTATTTATTTTCGTCTACCGGTCTGAATAACCGAGAAATTTGATTAGAGAAAAATAATAAGATAAAGAACAAATAGAAATCATTTATCAATCTAACATGTTTCACTTTATTAAAGTTTCATCAGAGAATGAGATATGGAGAAAAAAGGAATTCTGGTATTTTTGTTTTTATGGTGTTGGATTTTCATTGGTTAATTAGGTTTCCCGTGCATTTGACTGGTTAAAACAACGTTTGTATAATTTTTCGCGTTCCGAATTTAAGGAGAGACGAATATTGGTCTTTATATTTGAGTCGATAAGCATTTAACTAATTCGGAAAATAGGTAAATATAGGTCGTTTATATTTGAGGCTGTAAGCATTTACTTGGTAGGTGAGCCCTTCTATGCGGAAACGTCTGAACTTCCTACGAAACGGGCAAGAAAATACCTGAATGCTGATCTTCTACGTAGATAATCGTAAACGGGTACTACTTTCTGGCTGAGAAAGTAGGGCGTTGCCTTCTCGTACTAGACGAGAGTGACTGAGAATAGACAAAACTCTAGGTTTTTCGAATGTTGATTTTCAAGACCGATATCTAGGCTTTTCCCCTTAGGAAAACTAGGTTGCTGTATTTTTTCAGCCCCTATTTGCTGCGTCCTGGGTATGACGATAAATTGCATCTGCGTTCTGGGTAAGACGATAAACTGCATCCGCGTCCTGGGTAAGACGATAAATTACATCCGCGTCCTGGGTAAGACGATAAACTGCATCCGCGTCCTGGGTAAGACGATAAACTACGTCCAACAGCAAGGCCTCTGATCAGGAGGTTTTGAGGAGCGTGGAATCACCTCTTAATTGCTGGTGTTCCCAGGTCCACCTGTTAGTGCCCCAGCTATGGGCAAATAGTTAACACCCAAACTTGTGTAAAAATAGGTTTTAATACCAGAAATACTTTGTAATAAAAAAATTATTACCAGCAATAATTTTTGAAGGAAAATTATTATCAGCAATACTTTAAAAAAAATACCAGCAATACAAACAGCTATAAATTCTTTGAAAAAAATATGACCAGTTATAGATATCTTCAAGGAAAAATAATCCCAGAAATAGATTTTTGAAGAAAAACATTACCAGCAATAAAAATGTTGTCGGCATTAAATAACCCATTGAGGTTGATAAGCCGTAAAACAAACTATACCAAACCAAACCTATTTTTCCCCACTGTAAGTTCAGCTTAATACATATTAATATATTTTATAAATATAATAAAATGCCAATAAAGAAGAAGAAAAAGCGTTCAAATCGGAAGCTCTAGTCTCTTAAGGAAAATGGATTTATTATGTTTTATTATAAAATTAGGTTATAATGATTAAAGTTACTTACAGTTCTACTGAAATAGGGATGCTTGCCGTCCATTGCATTTAAGGTCCCAATGTAATAGGCCCCCACAAATGGAGGTAAACTTTGACTTCGGGTTGGCTTTTTTACTTGACATGATTTACTCCTGTAACAAAAAAAAAAGAAAAAAAAAAGATTAAGCTCTTTTTCTAAAAAAGGTCAAATTATAAAGAAAATAGTGTCCGACCATTGACAGTCCATTTCTTCCTGGTTTTCTGTGGATTTCCGTACGCAAATCATTAGCAATGCTTTAACATTATACATATAATATCCTTATTATTCCAGCCACCTCTTGAATTAATAGCTAACCAATAACAGTCCGTATTGATTTTCCAAACAACATACAAGGTGAGTATATAAATGTTATGATAATTTACCCACGCACGCATAGACTCTCCCAGCTATAAATAGGAGCAGGTACTGCCTTTTAGAAAGTGAATTTTTCAGCAGTCAGCTCTGACAGTCGCACCGAACATTCTTGCTGTAACACTCTCGTTTGTATATGTTTGTATTACTGTTTCTGTGAATATATTTGTTTAACTCAATTCCTCTCTTGTGTCTTTATTTCTGGCCGTAGAAAATGATGTGTGGACATTCGTATTTGAGCAGACGCCCTGTTTCTTTATTAAACAGTATCTACCGGACTGAATATGCGAGAACTTTTATTAGAGAAAAATAATAAGATAAAGAACAAATAGGAAACGTTTATCAATCTAACGTTTCACTTTATTAGGCCACAACAATAAACTTGCTGAAACAGTTCGAGAAAATTCGAGAGTTTTTGGTAAAATATCTTTAACAACCGCCAATGACATGGTTGTTGCAGAAAATGATTGCAGTAGATAAGTGGAGAAGCAGGAAAATCAGTTGACGACAATTAGAAAATCCGGAAACTTGTTTTCATAGCCCAGGTTCAAATGTCGTCAGAGCGGAAATATAGTCAGATCTTTCTCCTACAACCAGAAGTTGCTATGTTTATATGTGTTTAAAATAGGATATAGAGTCCGGACAAAGTTTTAAAGAAATTTGACAAATAGATAACGTTTCATTGAAACCCGATTTGATTACGCGTTTTGCCTTTCTAGGCCTCATCAGATTCTCGAAATGTGTGCATAATACTTTTTCTTTCTATGTGCCATGTCCTTTCAAGACGTAGGTGATCATGGCTCTCCACTTGTCTCTATCCCTTGTAGCTCTCAACAAGTTCCTTCCTCCTGCCACCTCCCCGAGACCACGTTCTGTTACCCACTTGCTTAAGCCCGCTAGGTATGTCATTCGTTGTTTTCCCGCGTCTCGCTTTCCCTCTATTCGACTCGTGAGTATCCGATTCTGCAGGCCTTTCTTACTCATTATGTATCCCAGGAACTTCAGCTGATGTTAATGTTCAGCCCCCCCCCCCGTTTGCATCCTCTCTAAGATCTCATCGTTGTTGGAGTTTTTGGGTACCTTGGTGTACTAGTGAGCCAGCCAAAATGAGCTGACTCATTTTATAGTTCACCAATAGAAGAGTTAACCAATCAGAATGTTCAAAATATTCAATAGGACGTGTATAAAGGCTGTCATGTTTTTTCCGGAATATGCACTGCCAGCCTTTGATATCGAAGACTGAAGAATTACGGAACAGCTGCTGGTGGTATTAGCGATATAGTCAGATTCAGTAGAGTGTTTGATTCGTGAGTGTCAATCTTTAACGTTGTTTCATTGAACAGATTACGTACTGCGCTGGATTCTATATTCATAGACTATGGTGAACATGGTCAACAATCGTTGCTCAAACGCTCGGTCCATGATATCGTTAGCATCCTTCTGTAGAGCCACATCTCTGTAGCCTCGAGTCACTTCTTCATCTTTGAGGACATCGTTCAACATTCGCTGCCGTAAAGAAGGACAGATGTCACGTAACAGTTCAACATACACACATTTCTTCCTTTAGTTTTTTTAATCTGATCAAGCCTAGAAAGGTAAAAAGCGTAACCAAATCTAGTTTCAATAAAACGTTTTCAATTTGTCAAATTGCTTCAAAACTGTCGATACGTAATCATTAGAATGAATGAAAATTTAATGTATGACTTTAATAAATAATTCTAATACATTTCTATAGGAAAATAATTCCTAATGGACTTCCATATATGCTTTTAGTATTTGTTGTGTCACTGTATATGTAATCATTCGAGTGAATGAAAGTTTTAAAGTATTTGTTTAATAAATAATTATAATGCATTCCTATAGGAAAATAATTGTCTATAGATTTCTTTATATGCTTTTAGTATTTGCTGTGTCATTCTATATGTAATTATTTGAGTGAATTAAACTTTTTGTAGAATTCGAAAAATGGAAAGAAATGGAACAATATCTGATTATACTTTCTTAAACTGGGTTCTGCTTTTAAACGTGGTCACTGAGTCTTTGAAATAAAGCCTTAAGTTTGCCGAATATCAATTATCGATTATAATCCCGGCGAGCGTTACCCGAAAACTTTCAGAAGATACAATGTGTAGAACACTACGTAAATTTGGAACAGTAAAAGTCGAAAAAAACAAATTTTAGAGATTAGTTGGTTCCGCGGACACATGCGTGAAGCTCTTAATCAGAATCTAATTCACTACAATAATGCAGTGTGACTGGCCTGACTTGTTTGCCAAGTACTTCGATTAATTAACATCGCTAGGTAGTGTTGTAGACAGAACTGTATAAAAACGAGACATAAACATTATTTTTTACTCACACAGTCACAGGGTGCAGTTTGTAGAAGACATGTCGAGAACTTTTGGTCGGATGATTTTTTCCCATGGACATGCCGACTTCTTAATTTCACACAGCCACTTGGCGCATCACACACACACACACACACACACACACACACACACACACACACACACACACACACACACACACACCAAGGGCATAAATGTTTTTCTTCTTTTTTGATATTTACAGAAATATAATTCCATCTTTCTCTTATTTTTTGAACCAAATTGGTATTTATATAAATATATGTAAAAGTCCTGTACGTGTTGAATTATTATTTTTTTTAGTTAATAACCTCGGCCGCAACAAGTTGCAGCACCACTCCGCCCCAACGCTCAATGTTTGGCATTTGTCAAACCTTGCTCGACAGTGAGACACTTCTTCTTGGTGTGACATTGAGGACAAAAGTAAATTACCTGCGTTCTAAATCCCTTGACTTCCGATCGGAATTTCCCGGGCAAACATTTCTGTCTTGATTATTTTGGTTTAAGGTCTTGTTTCTCGTCGCACTTTCTGCCTGTAAGATGTAAAAAATAAATCATTTTTCATATCATCAAACACATATATATCACAAGCCAAAATTTTAAAGCCAGAAAATATTTTTCGAGTGGAAGAATATTTTTGGAGATAATAATAGTTTTATTGGTACAAGTCATACTAATTAATCCATAGCTAGGGGAAAAGAAGAGGTATTTCCGTATAAGTGAATATAACGAAGCCAACTGGAATTGAAACTCGGCTCTCCGATTAACAACACCTGTTATTTCCCGTCACACCATCCACACATCCAAGCCTACAGCACCTGGTATTCCCAAGCGGTTACCCATCTAGGTACTGGCCAGGATTGATGTTGCTTAATTTCGGTGATCGGACGTGAACCGGTGGCCGTAAGCTCTGAGGCTGAGTGCCCACTACACATTAATACCCTTAGAAGCACATGAATCTATTAGTTCTGCTGCAGCACTGGATAAAATAGCAAAGAGAAATCATCATCTGATCTGGCCAAGTGGTCTAAAACACGCTGGACCAGAGAGCGGTTTTCACTACAAAGGGGAACATAGGTTCTGAGAGCACATTTTTCCTTATGAAATCTCTTGAATGTTTTTTTTAATCATTTTACTCCAAGCAAGGCAATAAGGCAATTTAGGATGCAAGGGGTTATTGAAAATAAAACAGAAAATAATAATAAAAGGACAAGAATGAAGGGGACAGATGACGACGATTGACATTGCATTTAGATTTTTGAAGCTCGTAGTTGAAAAGAAAGCAAGAAACCAGAAGAGAGTTACTCAAGCAATGGAAGCGTCGGTGAAAAAACTGAATTCGTTGTAAATTTTTTTCACATCAAAACCTGCAAAATTTTACTCAAATGCTATCAAAGAGCTGCTTGATAAGTGGTAACAAATCATTGAAAATAAAGGTTAATAAACACTATTTACATTATTCGGACTATTGTCCTCATCTTTGTCGCCATCTTTATTACAACGTTTCGGCCGTTGTACGCTCCGGCCTTCTTCAGGTGGTTGGCATGTCGAACTGAACCCTTTATTTCGCTCACTGGGGTAGACTGTTCTAGTTCCACGTGTCATGTTTTTAATGGATGTCAGTTATCAGTTATCTCCTCTTAATTCCCTTCTCCAAGTTCTCCCCTGCCTTAACCAGGTATTGAACTCACACTCTTTGGGTCCTGTCACTGGATCTAATCAACGCCTTTATCCACTGTGCCATGTGTCCCCAAGGACTTTATTTTTGGAAGAATAAAGTTGATAAACAAAAAAATGAAAATTATTTATGACTAAACTTAATATTTAGTTGTGCTAATCATATTCAAAGCCACACAAAAGTCAATTAAAAAAAAGTACAGTAGTGTTGCCCAGTCGTCGTCATTTCAGACAAAATCAACCACAGTTCCCTTCACAGTGGATTGGGTCTTGTTTGGCTGATTAGACCAACGTGAGATCAGCACAATTTTACATGAATAGGATATCCAAAAAGATCTCAAAATATTAGCTTGTCAACCATGCTTGACTCACCTAAATGAAAACTTTATAAATTCATTTCAGTAGAGTATGTCTGAATGCAGAAAAAATAATTACATGCTTTCCAAAATGATACATTTTCAATTTTGTTGACAATTTTTCATTTTTTTAATGGTTAATAGTTAAAAGTTTATTCGATAATGGTTTTCACTTTTTAATAGTTAAAAAGCTGGTTTTCATTTGTTAATGGTTAAAAGCTGACTTAATGATTTTCCGTTTTTAATGGTTAAAAGCTGACTTAATAATGAAGTCACATACAGCAAGAATAATACCGAGAAAGGTTTTGCAACTTAGTTGGTCTATTCTATTCCACCAATCATTTTCAATTTCCATCCAATCAATTACTTTTTTCAATTGCTGCAAAACACTTTGATGGGGAAAACTTTCTTAAATGAGAAACTGTTGTGGATCCCGGGAATGGAATCCTGCACAAATAAATAAACAACGCCAGTAATTGAAATAGGAAAATAAGTGTATTGAACGTAAGAATACAAACTTGAAATGAAGATTAGTAGTCCAAGAATACGGGTTAGTAGAAAGTATATGTACAAGTCTCTGTAAGTGAAGCCGTAATTATCTCTCTCTGTGGACTCTACATATCTCAAACTTATATCAACGTATCTCTTTGTGAACACCCTGTGTACTCGACGTATCGCCACTCTGTTAGAATAAGTATACTTTAGACGAGTCCATCTTGTGTAAAAAGGGAAGAGCCCCACAACAAAAACCTTATTCAAGTGTTTGTGTAAAACAGTTACATATCAAAACCTGCCAAATTTTACTCAAATGCTATCAAAGAGCTGCTCGATAAGTGGCAACAAATCATTGTAAATAAAGGTTAATGCATGATTGAATAAAATGCAATTGTACTTTATTTTTGAAAGAATAAAGTTGATAAACAAAAAAATGAAAATTATGTATGACTAAACTTAATATTTAGTTGTGGTAATCATATTCAAAGCCACACAAAAGTCAATTAAAAAAGAGTACAGTAGTGTTGCCCAATCATCGTCATTTCAGACAAAATCAACTAGTTGCCTTCACGGTGGATTGGGTCTTGTTTGGCTGATTAGACCAACGTGAGATCAGCACAATTTTACATGAATAGGATATCCAAAAAGATCTCAAAATATTAGTTTGTCAACGATGTTTTAATCATCTGATGAAAACTAAATACTACACCAAATGCACATTTATACACCCAGCAGCTGCAACGTGTCTGTAAAAGTTTCGGTTGAAAATCCGTGCGCCTGTCAACAGCAAAAACATTGTACTCCTCCATGGCAATGCAAGGTCACATACAAAACGGAAAACAAAGGAAAAAAAATTGGGAACTTGGTTGGTCTGCTCTACCCCCCATCTGCCATATTTAACTGAACTTGTACCAACCAATCGATCGTTACAAAGCACTTTTATTGGGAAAAATTTATTTCATTTAAACCAGATTAAAAAATTCATCAAAGACTTTTTCTCGTGAAAACTTGCAAAATTTTACACAAAATGTTTGAAAAATCTGCCGGATCGGTGGCAAGAAATCATTGTGGTTAATGGCGAATATATAATTGAACAAAATGTAATTGAATAAAATATAATTCTAATTTAGTTTTTGAAGAACGAACGAAAATTATTTATGGTTCAACTTAATACATTAAACTGATAATAAAAATCAGAATAAACAAGAATACCTGATTTGTCGTTTTCAGATGAATCATTATCAATCGAAGAGTTATTCAGACTACCTACTTGTTCTTATTTGTTGCTATCACAGCGTTTCGGACGGTTTATTCTACAGCCGTCGCCAGGTGTGAAAAATGGGAGATTGCCTCTAATTTACAAATGGCGAATAGGAAATGACTGGTGACAATAGGCAGTTTGAGAACGATTGGATTAAAACACTTGCAAACAAAAGAAGTTCCGTTTTTCACATCCAATTCTTTGACAGAATCATTTCATTTCCACCGATTTTTAAAGACTTTATTATAAATGGAAATTTTAGTATTTAAACATCATTCAGAATATGTCACAAAATGAATATGCTTGAAGCAAACAAATAAACTGACATACAGATGAAGGGGAAGGCGGCTTGTCCAACTAATTTCAATTCTCGAGTGTCAAATGAGAAAAAAACCAGCTGTGTATCTTTTCAAATTCATTTGTCTGAATTTCAATCAACAGGAATATTGTTATGAAATTCATGGTAAAATGAAATATACCCGAAAGCAATCATTTTTTTAAAAATCGTTACACAAAGGTATTGAGTTTCGATTAGTATTAAAATTTTACATACATAATAAGCGTAATGAAAATCCATTGCACGTCTAATGTAGGAAAAAAGACGACAGAGACTGTGCTATTCTCTGTCATGTTATACAGAGTCTCCATAAAGTTCATGTGCACTTTACAAAATTTATAACTTTATTTGTATTTGCGATAGAAATAATTTGTAAAAAGGATTAGAAAGAAGTAAATCTATATTTTTTAGGGTTTTATTGAAATTTTATTTAAGTTTCCACATGTCCTCCATCATTAGCAATACAAAGGGTAATACGATTTTGCAGTTCACAGAAAACATTTGCCAAATGATTTACAGTAATGCCTGAAATCACATTAGTTATTTTAGCTATACTTCAAACTAGGTACATTAAACTTTATTACATTTTTTACAGATTATTTCTATCGCAAATACAAATAAAGTGCACACGAACTTTTTGGACACTCTGTGTGTGCGTATATATATATATATATATATATATTATAGAAAATCTCGATTTTGTATCTCCTATCTGATCTTTTCTTATTGTATTTGCTACCTACTAGACACCAGTCAAGCAAACTTCAACTCCATCAGTTATCTTTTCTATCTATCTACCCCATTGTGTTCTTCATCTATCTATCTATCTATCTATCTATCTATCTATCTATCTATCATTACTAAAATTAGAATTGGACAAGCTCACCAATATGGAGTAATTAATATGGACCGAACTCCCAAGTAATATTGTAACCGAAAGTAGTGGGACACCCAGTGAGGATCGAACTCACTACTTAGTTGTAATCGTTCTAGCGAGACGAGCTTGCTAACTATTACACCGTTTCGAGGTACCCATACGCACTCACATATATATTAAGCAAATTAATGACAGGGTGACGCGTTTCATCATTAACGACCTCAACAGACTAAACTACACATTCGCACGAAGGAGAGGGGACGTTGAAATTTTAATCTTTGAAATTTAAAAAAATATATGTTTGGGTATAGAATCTAGCCAATTTCATTTAGTTTTTGTTTTTGTTTAATCACTTTTGTTATTAACAATCCTGCATTATGACAACAGAAGATCTTTAGTTAAATTAAAACATTTTCCACTTTGGCATTAACATTCCTAATTTTGTTCTAGTATATGAAAAATTATATATCGTTTTCTTCAATATATATATATATATATATATATATATATATATATATATATATAATTGTGTGTTGATTGTGTGTGTGTGCAGGGGTGATAAAATGATAAATTATATCTGCATTTGATCTTTATCTCATATATATATATATATATATATATATATATATATATATATATATATATATATATATATATATAAAATCACCAGATAATGAAGAAAAACAAATTTTTACTACGTTAATAAAACACCGATTAAAATAATAAATAAATAAATAAATATATAAGACAAGAAATAAAAAAAAAATAAATAAAAATAAATAATGACAAGCAAAATAATTTAACCCAAATAAATAAATAAACAAATAAACGACTTCCGGCAAAATAACCGCCAAAATAGACTACCCAGAATGCAACACTGACCTGTATATATAAATAGCCAAAAAATAAACAGCACTCGTGGCCTGACGATTGCATCTAGCATGAAACAGCCTGTCGCCTCTAAGTGTTGACTTCAATGTTCACTTATATATATATATATATATATATATATATATATATATATATATATATATTACGAAATTACCCCAGCATAGCATTTGTCTATTTCTGGTTAACTTCAACTCAGCCGTCTTCAGCTCTTAAATGTTTTCTGTAACGGAGGGATTGTAATTTATTTTCAATATCAGTTCCTCTCCAACAGACGCTTTCATTATGATAAGGGGCTTGTGTTTGTGACTGGGGGCAGGCCTGAGATATCTCATTACGGGGGGAAGTAATCTAGGGTTGGAGTGTATTTATGGCTAGAGCCTTTCGTTGTCTATAACTAATTTCAACTAAATTTCGGTTACTACTATGCGGGACTCCGTATGCTAGCAACAAGTGTGTTTTTTTCCGGGGATTTACAGTAAATAGTATTTAGACCATAAGGGTTTAATGCTATTAATAAATTATGGGAGATTTAACTTCAGGACCAATTAAATTTAGGTAAATCTGTTTACTGATGGATTTATAAATTATGGGTAATACCGGGGCATCGAATGAAATCATCATACTATCCAACACACATACACCCACGTGTATCCACATACACGTGTCTGTGCGTTTACACATACATACACTTATGTGTACCCACATAAATGTATATAAGTAACCATACGCAGATACACGCCCCCATCCATACATACATATACATATATTCTTATGTAATTTTAAATCTGTTCCTATGTCTACATTTCATAATTAGCTCTTTCCGTTGATTTAATAGTTTGCATTGATTTTTGTATTTTATTATCTTAATTTTCTCCTCCAAGCATAGCATGCACCTATCTCTAAAACTGGGGCTGTTTGTGAAACCTAAAATCTTCCAACTTATTTGGGAATTGAAGCCCTTTTCTCTCAATTCCCAAATTTTTTTCGAAGGAGTTCATAAATAATTACATCAGTCACACTACTATATGCTTATCTAGACGCCTTACGTTACACCAATCCGACCACAGCTCCATCAGAGCCCATTTAATTACGCATAAAATTAGCAGACTCCATGCGAAACATACTAGTAGAAAACACAAACATAATAACCTCATCCACATGTAAAAGAAGATAAAATTAACGGGAGCTTTACTAATAAAAAAGAAAAAGCTAACACTTAATAATATTAACTACGAACACGGCCACAGTGTACCGTGTTCGGAAAATAATACATCTCTATAACTCTAGAAACATACACACAACCCATACATCCAGTTAAAAAGTAAAAATAAAATCATCCTTGATAATGGCTAAAAGTATAGCCGAAAGCGGTCAAAAATGCAGAACTTATGGACAGTTTCTACACAATCTGTGTCCAGAAAAGAAAACATTTGTTCGAACACAAGAACAATTAAATAAAAAGCTTAACCGTAGTACCTTGTCTGTCGTCTTTAACAAAACTTACATATATATATATAAATATATGGCCCGTTGGTACAGCGTTTGCCTCCTCTCGTAACTGTTCGGGTTTCAATGATCGGTAGTGGATGCGCACTGCTGATGAGTCTCAAATATAGGACGAAACGGTCGTCCAGTGCTTTCAGCATTCTGTTGAGGTTTCTTTTAGACACGATGAATTACTTAATTATGATTATTTCAAATCCTCCTAATCATATATATATATATATATATATATATATATATATATATATATATATATATATATATAATTATTTATTCGAAAATTATAACATAAATATGTTATAAAATCACTACAAAAATAGCCATTTTGTTTCAACACTTCTGGTGTCCTATCAAGTGCTGGTGTCTTATCAAGTGTATGTATATATATGTGTGTATCGGTTTATATATATATGTATATGTTTGTATGTATATGTATATGTCTGTGTATATATGTATGTATATATATATATATATTTTAATATAACTGTGTATGTTGATATATTTATATTTATTTATATGTTTGTGTATATATGCATATGCGTATGTGTGTATGTATGTATATGTGTATATATAGGTATATTTATGTATATGGGTATATGTGTATGTATATGTATGTGCATAGGTATACCTTTGTATGCTTCTATGTGTAGTGATGAATGTGTGTACACATACGTGTGTATGTATTTTTTTTCACATATTGTTATATATTTGTACTCGTGTATGTGTACTAATGCGTATATAAGTATATATGATATATTTATATATATTGGTGTGTTTATGAGTTTTCTTTTTTATATATTAGATAGTGTTATTTTTAAGTGTTACATTTTGCCTGGATATTTGAATTTGGTGTTTTCTTATGTGTGTGTATGCGTATATATTTATTTTTCCATCCATTTCTATATATTTTAGTGTCTTTTTTCTTTACGTTGTTCATTGAATATTTGTTTTTCTATTCTACTCATATTAAATTTTATCTGTTGAACCATTTTTTCTATATATCTTTGCCCGTGTAAGTTATATTTTAATAGTGTGTTTGAATATGTTTACTCACATTTTTCAAATTTGAATATTTCCTGGTGTGTATATGTGCATGTCTTTATCAATGTATGTGTGTATAATCGCTTATATGTGCCTTTCATTGTATGTATATGTTGTCGATTTTTTTAAGGGCCTTGGACACCTATTTCCTGTTTCGTTCACTTTTTTGCGTGTTTATATATCTAAATATGTCTACGTGTTTTTGTATTATAATCTGATTATGTATGTATTGTCTTTTGCAAGATTTCACCCTCCCCTGCCCGTATCATCACTTCAAATGTATCTGAGCTGTAACGAAGCTCAGAGCAACATTAGATTTTAACGTTTATTTTAACTGAATTTTTGGCCTTTCAATAAAAACAAAATAAATAAAAAAAATGTTGTATTTTTTTCCTCAGTTTCTACTTTAAATAATTTTATAATTTTTTAAACTTAATGCAGATTAAATTAGAAATTGGTAATTTTTTAATTTTTAATTTTATAGTAAAATTTAATATTAATGAGTTAGAATGATTTCTATTTTAGCCTAACCCTAACATTAAGGCATTAATTATTATAACCAGGGTTCGTTGTCAAGTTTTTTGAATTCTCATATACTTGTGTTTTAATTGGTCATTGCAGCTTATGTAACAGTGTTTCTCTTATCGAGGGGTGTTTGATTGATTTGAACCTTTAAAACCCTTTATTCTACTTTCAACACCATCACTTGATAAACACCAGAAGTGTTGAAACAAAATGGCCATTTTTGTAGTTATTTTATAACATATTTATGTTATAATTTTCGAATAAATAATTATATTTGTTCTACTCTGTATTCAGGACTCTCTTAAGAATAGTATTTTTTGTTTATTGGAATTTATACCGTATACACCAATCCTATACTTGGATATATATATATATATATATATATATATATATATATATATGTATATATATATATATATATATATATATATATATATATATATATATATATATATGTGTGTGTGTGTGTGTGTGTGTGTGTGTGTGTGTAAGCAAATATGTGGATGTAGATCTGACGGTATGATGAACGATTCCCAAAAAGGGAACGCTGACTTTAGAATTTTCAGTTGTTCTGTTTCTGACTAGTCTTGTGTCTATCGTCTCTTCATGTTGACTTAAATATCTTCTAATCCTAAGTATGTTTCTAATAACCATGTCCTGAAGATGGTCGACTAGACCGAAACGTCTGACGTCGACAGTAAAACAACATTAAAATAGTAAACTTGCATATTCGGATTTTGTTTTGTCTTTTCCATATTTTTCATCATATATATATGCGTGTGTGTGTGTGTAAAAAATTATGCAGCATTTTAAAAGACTACTGACAAAGTTTGTTTTTAGTTTTAGAGATTTTTTTCATACAAAAGCATAAAAATTGCCCGTATATATATGATCACGCACTTTAAACTATCAAGGGTTATTTTCAAGAACACAGCTATGTTAAATTAAGAGCTTCGCCTAATAAATGTATCACAATTATACGAGGGTCATTCAATAAATATGGTAAATTTTTCGGTATAAGGACTTCTAATACAGATAGAAGCTTACTTTTTAAAAATTTTTCAACGTAGTCTCCCAGCACTGTCACACACTTTTCCCATCTGTGCACAAGCTTCCGTATTCCCTCAGCGTAAAAATCTTTGGACTGATGTCTCAGCCAGTCGCTCACAACACTTTTGACTTCGTCGTCACTTTTAAACTTTTGCCTCTCGTGAACGCTTTCAAGGGACCAAACCGGTGAAAGTATGAAGGTCTGGGCTGTAAGGGGGATGAGGGAGCAGTTCCCAGCCCAGCTTGTTGATGGTCTGCACCGTTTGGGCTGCTGTGTGAGGCCTTGCGTTGTCATGATGCAAGATGACTCCTTCTGACTGATGACCCCTGCGTTTGTCCCAACAGATAAGCTCAAAGTCATTGCAATGTCATCCACTGTCACCCTTATGTCAGACTGAATGAGGTCATTGACTGATTCGATCATCTCAGGAGACCTCACTTCTGTAGGCCTACCAGGCCTGTCTTCATCCTCAACACTGCTCCGTCCTTCTTTAAACAATTTAGCCCACTTGTAGACATTTTTTTTGTTGAAACATGTGGCACCATACACAGTTGACATTCTCCTATGAATTTCAACTGGTTTGCACCCTTCAGCAACCAAAAACTTGATAACTGACCGCTGTTCAATCCTGGAGCACGCTTCTTGGTCGGCTATCTTTGTTAATCGCCAAAACTCTCAAAGTTTTTTTTGTTAATATGCACAAGAAATTAAATCCATTTGAAAAAGAAGTAAAACAAAAAAGAATAAAAAATAGTAAACTTCTATCTGTATTAGAAGTCCTTATACCGAAAAATTCACCTTATTTATTGAATGACCCTCGTATATCTTTATGATATCTCAAGTACTTTTACGCGTGTGAACATGGCCCAAATACGATTTAGACGCCAACTGCCATGATTGAAAAATAAATGTATCAACCTTTATCTGGCTCTGTAAACCATAATATAGCCCGTTCTTGAAAATGATAATGATGGTTAAACTTGAATATTATATATTATAAACTCAAGAATCAAATATCCGTTATCTTGTCTGAAAAACAAGAGAAAACTACGAAAACAAATATTTATTCTAACGTTGTCTGTAGTTTTTAATAAAGCCTACTGAAATTAAAATATAAAATCCATGCATGAAAGGTTGGATCGGTAAGACAAGGTTATTAACTTGATTTTGATCTGAGATTTTCACTTTATAATGTTGGAGGTCAGTGATTAATGGAGAAGCGCTGTATCAAGTGCAGTAACAAGGAAGGAGATTATGTTGAAACACTAATATGTGTTTGTGCGTGTGTGTGTTTCTCTTCGCCGACCACGACTATTGGTTTCATTCATGTTGATTGCGAACTACAGCGAACATGAAACTAATAGTCATGGCTGGCTAAAAGAAATGTATATATATGAGGAATAATATTCATTAGACGTTAATGTCTGTTTGCTAGGTTGGCGTCTTCCAGTCGGAAAAAAAAACTACGCAAAATACGAAGCACATCAAACCGTATATTCACCGGATATGTTCATCAGTACCGTAAAATCCACTGAAGAAAAGCTCAGGGAGAATAAAAAAACAAAAAAACATCTTTCGACAAAGCAAGAAAAATGGGCATGAAACTTCGACCAAATAATATCTTTTCAAAACGAGCCGAACCGTTTACGTTGATCTACAGCATAAAACATAAGCCGGTCGATAATCTACATCCCAAATTAAAATCATTATGCCTATAAATGGAAACACATAGGATGCTAAGATCTTATACAAAAGGTATCCACCACGAAACTATCAAAAACAGAAACTGATGCTTTCAAATTAGGACACCAAATTCGTCATTGGCATTAGAAAAGGTGACACAATTGACAACACAGGAACCACAAAATGAAGTATATGAACTTTGACAAAGACTTTAGACACTTTTTCTGAAATGTTCCTCATATATGTGATTTTCATAAAGTATAGAAAACACGTAGATACGTAGGTGTGTGAATGATCCCAGCCTCCATTTTTTTTTCTTTTTTTATCATGACCGCATTGATTACTTCAAGAGAGAAAAAAATAAACCGATTGGAGTGTGAAGTAGAGACATCTTTTTGATGTCATATAATTCTAGTAGGTCTTTTAGGATCAAAGAGATCCCCGACTATTTTTAGATTGTGAAATGCGGTTTTGAGAACGATTTTTTGTTCTTAAACGTTGCTGGCTAAAGTGAAATGTTTGTAAATGGAGTTGGTCAAAACGCGCCATATTGCACGCAAAGAAAAAAAATAAGAATTTATTGATAATCGAAATAAGTCAACAACAAATACGTAACTAGCTAAAAAGATAAAAGAATAAAAATAAATACGTAAGGAACAATGATTGTAGGCTCACAGACTTCTTATTCGACATTCCAAGTCCTTTCAGAATGTAAGGCTCTCCACAACTTTCTTTGTTGCTCTCAGTAATTAACCATTACTAATTTATGTCCTTGTTCTGCCATCACAGCCTCGTTAAGTTGGTTACTCTCGGTTTTTTCCCGCTTCCTTTGCTTCCAGTATGTACTGTGAGTGTTACATTCTCTGAGCCCACTTTCCTCATTACATTTTATTTTTATTATTTTCCATTCTCCAATCCTATTCCGCAAGACTTTTTATCGCTGTTTCCATGGCATGTGTCCTGACGATTTATATTCATTAGTCCAATCGTCCCTGACATCTACAAATGGAACCCATGACATGTGTGAATCATTCCCTCTCCCTTCGTATTCCATTAGTAAGAAGTAAGTTCTACTTTGACAGCTTCTTCCCAAGAACTGCTGTCTTTTGAAACATACTTTTGGCAGGATGTTTTCCGAATCACTAAAATTTTGACCTCTTCAAGTCTAGGGTTAACTGTTATCTTTTCTTTCGTATTCCTATAGTAAGAATTAGGTACCATTCAGATAGCATCTTCCCAAGAACTGCTGCCTTGTGAAACATACTCTCGGCAGGATGTTTTCCCAATCACTACAACCTTGACCTCTTCAGGTCTAGGGTTAACTGTTATCTTTTCTTTCGTATTCCTATAGTAAGAATTAGGTACCATTCAGATAGCATCTTCCCAAGAACTTCTGCCTTGTGAAACATACTCTCGGCAGGATGTTTTACCAATCACTACAATCTTGACCTCTTCGAGTCTAGGGTTAACTGTTATCTTTTCTTTCGTATTCCTATAGTAAGAATTAGGTACCATTCAGATAGCATCTTCCCAAGAACTGCTGCCTTGTGAAACATACTCTCGGCAGGATGTTTTCCCAATCACTACAATCTTGACCTCTTCAAGTCTAGGGTTAACTGTTATCTTTTCTTTCGTAATCCTATAGTAAGAATTAGGTACCATTCAGATAGCATCTTCCCAAGAACTGCTGCCTTGTGAAACATACTCTCGGCAGGATGTTTTCCCAATCACTACAATCTTGACCTCTTCAAGTCTAGGGTTAACTGTTATCTTTTCTTTCGTATTCCTATAGTAAGAATTAGGTACCATTCAGATAGCATCTTCCCACGAACTGCTGCCTTGTGAAACATACTCTCGGCAGGATGTTTTCCCAATCACTACAACCTTGACCTCTTCAGGTCTAGGGTTAACTGTTATCTTTTCTTTCGTATTCCTATAGTAAGAATTAGGTACCATTCAGATAGCATCTTCCCAAGAACTGCTGCCTTGTGAAACATACTCTCGGCAGGATGTTTTCCCAGTCACTACAACCTTGACCTCTTCAGGTCTAGGGTTAACTGTTGTCTTTTTCTTTCGTATTCCTATAATAAGAAGTCAGTATCATTCAAATAGCTTCTCAATAGCTGCTGATTTGTGGAAAAGACTCTCGGAAAAACGTTTTTCAAATCACTACAATCTTCACCTGTTCAAGTCTGAGATTAACCCTTATCTTTCTTGCATAACCCCATTCATTTATCTTTTTCCTTTGATTACGCTCATACATTAACCATCTACCTCGAGTGGCTTGTTTTGGGGAAATATTAGCTTAAGAAATTCTTCCTCGTTTTTAATACACTTCGATTTACGTTATAGAACGACTGTTGCTTCAATTTCTTCTGCATTTGTGAAGAGATTGTCCAGCATTCACTGCCATATAAGAGATTAGATATTGCATAGAGTTTTACCCCTCTTTCCTTTGTTTAGAACGAAAATTTCCTATCTCTTGATATTTTGCTTAGTTTTTACCAGGCATCTTTCATTATTCACTATACATCTTCGGATTTCCGTCTCACATTGTCCGATGTCTATTTCAAGCTTATTCCTAGAGTATCAATCTCTGAATTCTTCGTAATGCAGTCATTGCTCACTTAACGATATGGTCGTTAAACGAGGTTGCCGCTAAGTGAGAAGTGGTGCCTGGCTACTATTTCAGGTACTCTGCACGTGTGTGTGTGTGTGGTTTGTGTCAACCTGCTTCAGACAGCTGCAATGGAACTTTTACACCATTTGTATCATTTATAATTTATTTCTAAACTAATAGTACCTTTCCTTATTTGAATTTTGTTTTCTCTCTTTCTTTCTTTGATTGAAATCAAACAGCGAAATTGACAGCACTAGACTGCTTGTAAAATCATTGTAAAAATAAATGGAAATTATATAAGCAAATAATTTTGCTTATCTAATATATTAGTCAATCTAAGATAACGACACACACACACACACACACACACACACACACACACACACACACACACACACACACACACACACACACACACACACACACACACACACATATATATAATATATAATTTAAATAAAAACAGACCACTTTAAGGTTCCATATAATAAATTATTTCACCACATTTCATCATATGGAACCTTAAAGTGGTCTGTTTTTATTTTAATTATTAGCTCTGATTTACATTGAGCTCTCTGGATTTTATCCTCCTTGGGTCTACCCATACGGATTACCTAGTTTTTCGTAAACTATATATATATATATATATATATATATATATATATATATATATATATATATATATATATATATATATATATATATATATATATATATATATATTTGTTTATACATTATTTTAATAAACACAATTTAAGTAAATGCTTTTTTTTTTTTTAAACAAACAGTATTAATTACATTTACCGGGCTGAACGTTCGAGAAATTTCGTAGAAAATATGTGTCTCTCCGACAGGAATCGGACCATCATTTGATCTGATATGCTGTTAACCATTTAGTCACAAAGAAGCGTCTGGTTAGCAAAATCCGAATTACCAGAAATGGTTAACAGCACATCAGATCAAAAGACGGTTCTTATTGGGGTTACAGGTTCGATTCTTATCGGAGAAACAGATATTGTCTATTTCTCGAACATTCAGGCCGGTAAATGTAATTAATACTGTTTAATTAAAAAAACAAAACAACAAAAAACTGAAAACAGAGCATTTACTTAAAACAAATATCTATTAAAATAACGTATAAACAGAAATTATATTAAATAATTGTGGGACTTAATCCATTTCATAATATATATAAATAAATATATATACGTATTCTGTTGAGAAATTATAGAAGGTTAGTAAAGTTGTTCGTATTTCTTTATAGGTTAAGGCCAACTAACAATAAAGGTGTGGTACATGGCTGACACACTCATTTCGTAACATCTGTTTAAATATTGTACAGTTTCGTTCGCTGCTGGTTAAATTCCCACAGAAAAAGTAAGAAATCTTGAGTAGATGTTTTCTATGCTTCTACTTGCTAGTATTCTCCATTGATGATACTGACAACAATCCCCGTATCCGGTATACGGAGCATTCGATTAGGAGCACTTCCGGTAGCAACCTGTTCACAAATTCCTATTGTTTGTTTAGAAAAAAATTTCGTTATGTTTCTACCGTGCACATTTGCGATGTAAAAAGCAAAAAATATTCAAACTAAATCTTTTTAACAACAGTTCTCAAAATTCTTATGCCATTGCTTACCCAACCCAAGGCTCAAGAACCACTCAAAGTAGAGGGCTACTGAATGGGTTTGTTGAGTTGTTTTATGGACGAACGACTTTTAAATTATGAGGATATGAAGGATAGATAACGGCTGAACCCGGACTTGAGGAAATTAGGATCGTAGAAATTGCAGATGCATCTTCTCAGGAGTCGATTCCACAAAGCAGTGGCTCTTTGGAAGAAGCTGACGAATCGAACTTCTTCCTTACTAATGGAATACTAAAGAAATAAGGATGTTTTGTACGTGGCATAACGGCTCTTAGCTGTAAAGGTTTAAACTAGTGTAGCTATGGAAGGCTGTTCTTCAGAACATTTGCCATGGAAATAGCGGTAGAGTAGCGACAATCTGTGGGAAACGGTTGAAAAATATTTCATCACCTAAAAGGCCACGTAAACATTTTTGAAATCTGTCCAGGTTGAAATGAGAAGATTGGGAAACTCCAAACCAGATATGGTAGCAATATTTCATTTTTAGTCTGATTGATCTTATCTGGCTTTTGTAAAGATAAATCATGGAAGGTGGAGTCAGGTATTCTCTGGAGCGGTAGAAGAGGCCGACCTTCTTTTTTCAGTTTTTTAGCTACGGATCGTATACATGAATTCTACTTGCGGTCTGAGGTGAATATGAGTCCGACTAGACGTTCAAAGCAAGGTACCCATTTGAGAGGGAAACCAATAATCGTGACTGGTAAGAATTCAGGGGCACTTGCATGAATGATAAGTAACTGGCTTGGTTTTGGACGTAATGAAAGATACAAACCAGTTTTTCCCCTATTGGGATATTCGAACCAGGTTAGACGAGATGCCAGCTGCCAGGCCCTGGTCATCTATTAGAATCATCTACATAGAAATTTATTAAAAGACCTTAGAATTTTCGGGATAATTTAATTGAATTGAGATAAATTTAAATTTAATTATACGTTGCTTCCTTCGTTTTTTACGGCTTATCAACCATTCGCAAGTTATTTAAAGCTAGGAAATAATTTTAGATTATAAGAATATTTTTGAGATAATAATTTAGTGATACAAGTTTTTACTAATTAACCCATATCTGGGGGAGAAGAGGTGGATTCACACCTTTCCCAGAGGTATTTGCGAGTAAGTGAATATAACGAACCCAACTGGAATTGGAACTCGGCTCTCCGATTAACAATTGTGAGCTATTATCCATTACACCACCCGCACATCCAAGCTTACAGCAGCTGGTATTCCCAAGCGGTCACCCCTCTAGATACTTAACAGCCTCTTCGTTGCTTAACATCAGTGATCGTACGGGAACTGGTTTTTCAACGTGATGTGGTCGCAAGACAAATAGAATAATGATAAAGTTATATGAATTTCAGAATTATTTATTGCCGTCATCTTTGTTTTTGCTATTACAAAAGGTTTCGGTCGTTCTGATGATCACAACAAGGATGAGGACAATAATCCACATGTAAATACTGTAAATATAATGATAACTCCTCAGCCCAGAAATTCAAAGAGGTTCAGAATTCTTCAAATATTGATCGCACCCGAAATACAGTGAGCCACCGCCTATCCGCGTTTCAGCATTCACGGCTTCACACATTCGCGGATTTTTCTTTAGAACGTATGTATTTGTTATTCGCGGAAACCCCGAATATTCACGTGTTTTTCTGAAGAACATATGTACAAATTATTCTCCGAGAACTCCTTCGATTCACGTATTTTTTTCGATAGAACATATTTAAAATATTCTTGTATTATTATGCCTATTATTAAGTGACTTAAACATAAAAGTCCATTTTTATGGTAAAAATTGGCAGAATTGTACATCTTCACTGTAAAAACAAACGCAAAAACATGTTTAGTACTTGGGCTTTGTTCTTTGTTAGGGGCCGTGGCTGGGGTCTTAAAAGTGGCTTATGCTAAGTCTGGGGGTATCATCACAGTTCTGTTTTTAGAAAATGTTTTAAACTTTATATTTTGTCTTGTTACACATATTTTATACAGTATTTTCAACGGTTGTATCGATCTATGCATAATGAAAAATGGTTATTGTACGTATGAAAGAAAATTTACACTAAGTGTATGGTCAGCAATACTATTTTTCAAAAATGTTTTAAAAAGGGTCTGAAATGTTTTTAAAATGTTTAGGATGAAAGTTTAAGGCATATTGGGTTTTAACAATCCAAATAGGTACTTGTAAGCACTTTTAGGTGGGGTTACATGTATCCGCGGATTCTAACTATACGCGGCCAGTTCTGGTCCTTAATCCTCACGAATACGGGAGACTCACTGTATTGTTATAAAGTAATCACAGTGTTTTTCGAAGTAAGCGAAAATAAATCCGTAAATAATCTCTTTGCTGTGAATAAAGATCATGATTCTTAACTTTTGAAATGTAAATATATTTTTTGGGATCAAGGAAAGTTGGCTCCCTGTGCCGAGCCAGGAAATTTTTCTCCCCGTAATCGATCCTCCAAATCTATAAATCAACCATTCGCCCTTGCATGGAGTATTGCTGCCATATATGGTCTGGAGCCCCTGCTGTTTGCCTCAGGGTTCTTGATAAGATCCAGAGACGGATATGCAATGTAATTGGCCCTGATCTGTCATCTCGTCTGCAGTCACTCTCTCACAGACGCGCCGTTGTCTCGCTCAGTCTTTTTTACAAATACTTTCACGGTAATTGCTCCGAGGAGCTGCTTTCGCTGGTTCCCAGGCCCCATGAATTTAAACGTCCTACGAGGCTGGCATCCCGTTCCCACCCCTTCACCGTTGAAACTGTTAGATGTAGACGTCTCTTCTACTCCAATAGCTTCATGTCTCGCACATCTCGCCTGTGGAACTCCCTTCCTTATTCCTGTTTCCTTGACAAATATGATCTCCAACTATTTAAGTGTAATGTCAATCGACATCTCCAGTTGCCTTGATCTATCCACTTCTCTTCTCCACATCCTTTCACTTTTCATTCCTATCTGCTCTCGCTCCAAATCTTCTGTAACCCCCTTGCCTTGATCGATCCACTATCTTTCTCCACCTCCTCTCCTTTACCACTCCTATCTGCTCTTCCTCCAAACCTTCTGTAACCCCCTTGCGTGCTAGTGGCTTCCAGCCTTGCTTGGGGTGATAAGCTTAAAAAAAAAATCGAAGGTAAGAATTCCTTACGTTCGCACGAGCAAAGAGCGTGAAACCGGAAATAAAGGACTATTCGACGAAACATGGCATACATCATTATCCATTCTTTCATGAACATCGTTTTAACCGCTTCAGCCATGGAGACCTCACCACTTAACTAATGGCTGTATGAACTCTACAACTCTTTCTTTTTGATTCCCGGCATTATCTTTGTGTTTCTCTATAACAGAGGGGGTTATTTTCCAAATCAGAGGTTAGCGTATTTGATGGCATTTATGGTGCTAGGCCGTCCTGGGTAAGACGATAAACAACAAGGCTTCTGTTCTGGAGGTTATGAGGAGCGTGGAACCACCTTTTAATTGCTGGTGTTCCCAGGTCCACCTTGACCCACGGTGGTAGCATCGGTCAGGGTCCCAGCTATGGGCAAATAGTTACTTCCCACCAAAAAGGGCCAAAACACTATGAAAGAATAAAAATAGGTTTTAATACTCGCAATACATTTATGGAAAATTTTTTTTTACCAGCAATACATTTTTGAAAAAAATAAATATTACCAGCAATAAAAATCTTGTCGATATTAAACCCCCCCCCCCTGGGGTTGATATGCCGTAAAACAAAACAAACCAAATAAACCAAACTATGGTACTAGGTTAGGTGCACAACTTTTCAGTATGATTATGAAAACCTACTTTGACAAGTCCAAGGTGTTTTGTTCAATTAACTGGTAGTGAGACTAGTATTTGCAAATTTATGCCTGTTTGGACATCCATCCAATAAAATGGGGAAACGTTATGTATGTAATTACTTCGCTTCTGTAAATATTCAAGTGATAGATATAAAGTCAGTATGTGCGTTACAGTGGTTTCTGGAGAAAAAAAAGCGTTTCAATCTCTCGTTTTAAAAAAAAGAAAAACAACAACAAAACAAAAACAAAAACAACAAAAACAGAACTCTTTTGCAAACACCAAATATATTTCTCAGCTACTTAAAACATTAATTATCACAGAAACAGAAGCATAACGCCGGCACTTTGAAAAGCTAACAGTAACATTATGTCTGCAACAGCAGCATTATGTCTGAAGGTGATGGCCGCTGTGAGAATGAAAATTCTACACACATACAAACAAAAAGAACTAAAAAAAAAAAAAATTAGCCCTATAACTTAATGAATCAAAAAACGAAATTTGTGTTCTAAATTCGTTTGATTTATTTTAAATTTATCGATTTTTAAAGGACGGCATCTCGAGAGAGAAAGAAAAGAAATAGGTCAGGCGATATTTAATATCGATCATTTGCTTGTCAGGTATTTTTATCACGTTTCAGACCATGTGACGTGATGTTCCAATGATATAGGTAGACATTATAATCACGTGACGACTTACTCAGATGGAAATTGGCCGTAGAATTTTTATAAATACTTTCATGGAAACTGCCCCAAGGAGTTGCTTTCGCTGGTTCCCAAACTTCATGAATTTAAGCGTTCTACTAGGGTGGTATCACGCTGACACCCTTTCACTGTCGGGACTGTTAAATGTAGCCATCTCTTCTACTGCAATAGCTTCATGTTTCGCAACTCTCGCCTGTGGAACTACTTCCTCTCTTCCTGTTTCCCTGATAGCTATAATCTCCAACTATTCAAATGTAATGCCAATAGACGTCTACAGAGCTATCCCCTGACATTCTCTACATCCTTTCCTCTATCACTCCTATTTGCTCTAGCTCCAACTCTCTGTAACCCCTTGCTTCCCGCCTTCCTTAGGGTGAAACGCTATAAAAAAACAAAAGAAAAACAAAAAACAAAAAAAATTTGGATACGAGATTAATCCGACGACAACACTTCGAAATAGTCTGTTGTTTCATTTCTCCGTCTGCAGATGCCATGATCTATCCTCTATCCTTCGCTACATCCTTTCCTCTATCACTGCTATTTGCTCTAGCTCCAAATCTCTGTAACCCCTTGCTTCCGCCTTCCTTGATGTGAAACGCTTTAAAAAACAAAACTAAAACAAAAAGAAACAAAACAAAACAAACCTGAATACCAGATTAAGCCAACGACGATACTCTGAAATAATCTGTTGTTTCATTTCTACGTTTGCAGATGCCATTATCTATCGCGTATCCTTCTCTACATCATTTCCTCTATCGCTTTTATTTGCTCTAGCTCCAACTCTCTGTAACCCCTTGCTTCCCGCCTTACTTGGGGTGAAACGCTTAAAAAAACAAAAAAAAACAACAAAAAAAACCCCAAAAAAACAAACAAACTTGGATACGAGATGAATCCGACGACGATACTCTGAAATAGTCTCTTGTTTCATTTCTACGTCTGCAGATGCCATGATCTATCTCATATCCTTCCCTACATCCTTTCCTCTATCACTTTTATTTGCTCTAGCTCCAACTCTCTGTAACCCCTTGCTTCCGCCTTGCTTGGGGTGAAACGCTTAAAAACAAAACAAAAACAAAAACAAACTTGGATACGAGATTAAGCCGACGACGATACTTTGAAATAGTCTGTGTTTCATTTCTACGTCTGAAGATGCCATGATCTATCCCCTATCCTTCTCTACATCATTTCCTTTATCACTCCTATTTGCTCTAGCTCCAACTCTCATTAACCCCTTGCTTCCCGCCTTCCTTGGGGTGAAACGCTATAAAAAAACAAAAATAAAAAAAAAACACACAAAAAAAATTGTATACGAGATTAAGCCGACGACGATACTTTGAAATCCCGACTTGCTTGGGGTGAAACCCTTTAAAAATCAATACAAAAAAACAAAAACAAACAAACTTGGATACGAGATTAAGCCGACGGCGACACTTTGAAATAGTCTGTTGTTTTATTTCTACGTCTGCAGATGCCATGATCTATCCCCTATCCGTCTCTACATCCTTTCCTCTATCACTCATATTTGCTCTAGATCCAACTCTCTGTATGTTGTGGAGTTATTTCCACAATAGAAACTATGTTCGGACTAAATGCGTCCTAAATAGGTTAAACGTACAGAAACGTTAGGAACTTGTAATAAAGTGTTACGCAGAGTAATCGAGTTGTGGTCGCTGACTACTTCTCTATCCATTCGACTACTACTGACTCCTACTTATAATAGATGGGAGAGTCTATTATCTAGACAAGGTGTCTTTCACTATAACACCCCCAACCTAAAACTTTACTCCGTAGGAGTAAAACTTTTCTTAATTTTTTAAATTTATTAATTTTTTTTTACAGAAAAAGGAAAAAAACTACAACAAAAAACAAAAAAACATCATTTTTCTAGCAACATCGTAGCGTATCTCCTACGTTTTGGATCCATTTTAAAATGATCAGTTGCCTTTCTTTTTCTCTTGGATCGGCGTACCTCAGGTAACATCGTTGCTGGCGTTGGTAGATCAAATGAATCAAAAATCACCTTGATAGATGTTTCTTCAACTGGAGCGCTGTCAACCACGTCTGAAGAGCGTCGTCTGGTCTGGTTAATGTGCCGTCTGCACGTGAATTTTTCACCTTTCACGAAGTACATCATGTTGCCAATCATCTTTTCTATTTTTCCAATCTCCCAGAATGATTTATTCTGTTTATATACCTTAAAGTATACTTTTTCACCAGGATTGTATTTCTTAACATGAATAAATTTTTCTGTACCTGGCTTTGTCTTTTTTGGTAATAATTTGTCGAAGACAGATCTTACCCGACGTGCAAACATCACCTCGGATGGCGATTGTGAGGCTGGTGTTGCGTTATTTGGGGTAAGTCTGTATACCTGTAGAAACTTCTGTAGGGCTTCATATGCAGGTATTTCCCTAGCTTTCTTTAAAACTCTTTTAAAGGTTTCCACAAATTTTTCCGCTAACCCGTTTGATCTTGGGTGATATGTAGCTGTGGTAACATGTTCGACATTGTATTCCTTGCAGAAATCTTTGAATTGTTTCGACGTAAATTGACTTCCGTTGTCCGTCACAATTGTGTCTACTACACCAAACCTTGCGAACAATTCCAGCAGGAAGTTTTTCGTACTTTACGACGTCGGTTTTCTTATCCTTTGTATCTCAGGCCATTTTGAGAAACTATCCACTACTATGATGTAATGGTATCCATTCAGTGGACCTGCAAAATCCACATGCAACCTAGACCATGGTTGTCTGTTTTTGGCCAGGGATTAAATTTTACTGGTGGTGCCTTTGCAGCCAAAGCACAGCCTTTACATTTTGCCACTGCGTTCTCAATGTCCCTGTCCATGTTCGGCCAATAAACAAAACTTCGCATTAGGCTCTTTATCCTAGTGCTGCCTGGATGACCAGTATGGAAATCCTTTAATATTTGTTTTTGGAGTGTGTATGGAATCACCACACGTTCTCTATATAACAATACTGTATCGCAAAGCGAAAACACATTTGTTGTGTACTGGTCCCTCTTGGCTATTTTTTCTTTTACTTTCAAGATATACTCGTCCCTGGTGGCTTCTTTTATTTTTTCTAGAGTTACCGGAAGTTCCCGAACTGCATTACACACAGTAAATTTCAGCTTTTCTTTTTGAATACCGCCTGAGCGTTTTCTTTTAAAAAGTATTTTACCTCCATCTTGTTACACGTTCCCAACCCCGGAGCAAAAACAGTAGGAAATGTTTCCTTAAGTTTCTTTATTCATTTTTGGGCTTCAGAGTTTAAACTTTCTACCTTGTAACAGAAAGAATCTATAGGTAGATCCCATAATTGAAATTCTGTTATCAAATTCGTACCAAGTAAGTTCGTGGTATTTTCCATGACAAATAGTTTAACTTTTCGCGTTTTTTTATTTAATGTGATGTTTGTAACAAGTTCTCCAATAAATTGTATTTTTTCTCCCGTCACTGACTTCGCGATTTTCTTTGTCTTCATTAAAGTTGGTTTCCCCAACTTCTTCCACGTATGCAAATTTATGATAGAGATCCGAACCAGTGTCAAGTTGCATTTTTATTTTTTTATTATTTATTTCGACGGTAACACATTTTCTAGTTATTCCATCGTTTACCTCGTTGTACTTTAGTTTTCTTATTTTATTGCCTTTATTTTTTGAACGGCAATGTGTGCTTCTGTGCCCAACTCTTCCACAGTTGAAACATTTTTTATTCCTAAAATTGCAATATCTGTACCAGTTCAGTTCACCGCAAGCAAAACATGGCTTCGGGCGTTTTTGTTTGTTTTTTCTCTGGTATTTTACTTTTTGCTTGATAATCTGCAATTTTATAATTCTTTTTGTTAGACTAACTTTCTTCTTTGTAGCGTATTTTCCTTACATGCGAAACGCCAGACTGTTCTATCTTTTTGCGTCTTTTTTTACGCTAACATGTCTTGTGCAGTCTTCTGCCAAATTCTCTACCGTAATACTTGGATTGCTTTCCAATTTTGCCAGTACTAATTTTCTCAACTCTGCGTCTTTTTCCGCTACCAGACCTTGAACAAACACCAAGCACTTAAAATTGTCTGCGCTTAACTCTGCTAGCTTGAATTCTTCACAATGTTTATTCACATTGGCTGCGTACGTTATATAGTCATGTTCGTCATCTTTCATCAAATTCAAACATTTCCACCTCTTGTGGAACAAAGATGTCTTTTGACTAAATAAGTCACTTAATATATTTATCGCCTCGGTAAATGTCAACTCGTTAGTTTTTTTCGGTAAAATGTAGTTTACCAATTTGTTATGCTCAGCAGTTCCTAATTTGCTTAAAAGAAGCCTAACCATCTTTCCTTCAGACCACAAGTGGCAGTCCTCGTTATACACGTCCGTATATTTTTTATAGTATTCTTCAAAAGTTGTCTCTTCATCTGGACTGTACGTGAATATTTCAATTGAATTCCATATTGTATTCTCTGGGAAAGAATCATTTTGTAGACTTTTCTCTTTCCAGTTCTCAGTTATTTCCAGAATTTTGCTTTGAAACTCCCCATTTTTTGTTGGAATTGCATCTGTCTATTGAAAGTTTCCTCCTGTAACTGCATCTGGAATGTATTTTGTTGTTCTAATATTTTCGTTTGTTGTTCCAACTGGAACTTTAAAAAATCCTGGAATAGACTTTTGTATTCCTCCAGTTGTTTTTTCAAAGTGTAAATCCGAGACTTTGTCGCCCACGTTATTTGTGGCGAACAAAATTTTTCTTCCTCCCTATGAGTGCGAATTTCGTCGTCAAAACCACTGTGGCGAACGAACTTTTTCTTCCTCCGTATGAGTGCAAATCTTCGCCGCCAAAAGTTGTATTGGCGAACGAATTTTTTTTTCTTCCTCCGTATGAGTGCGAATCTTCGTCGCCAAAAGTTATACTGGCGAACGATTTTTTTTTTCTCCGTATGAGTGCGAATCATCGTCGCCAAAAGTTGTTGTGGAGTTATTTCCTTATTGGAAACTGTATTCGGAATAAATGCGTCCTAAATAGGTTAAACGTACAGAAACGTTAGGAACTTGTAATAAAGTGTTACGCAGAGTAATCGAATTGTGGTCGTTGACAAATCTTCTCTATCCATTCGACTACTACTGACTCCTACTTATAATAGATGGGAGAGTCTATTATCTAGACAAGATGCCTTTCACTATAACACTGTAACCCTTTGCTTCCCGCCTTGCTTGGGTGAAACGCCTTAAGAAACAAAACAAAAACAAAAAAAAACAAACTTGGATACGAGATTAAGCCGACGACGATACTTTGAAATAGTCTGTTGTTTCATTTCTACGTCTGCAGATGCCATGATCTATCCCCTATCCTTCTCTACATCCTTTCCTCTATCACTCCTATTTGCTGTAGCTCCAACTCTCTGTAACCCCTTGCTTCCTGTTTTGCTTGGGGTGAAACGCTTAAATTTTTTTAAAAATTATGTGAATAGAGGTGGCACAGGTAATACTGTGGTTCGTCATTAACAGATCAAAAGTCGATCATTAGACAAAGGAACTCATTTTTTTTTGCATAAGAAACCATTTGTAATTTTGACATGAATTCTTATCGGATTACGTATCTCATTCTTCTAACTTCTGTACTGTTGAAAAAAAGTCATTATCGTTCCAAGAGTTGCGTAGACAAGTGAATATCATTACTTACTTATTTAATGTGTGAACATGTGAGCAACGACGAAGTTCCCAAGACAATGGCAAGAAAGAGGACATATATACTTATCATCAGGAGGAGGAAGTTGAGGTTTCTGGGTCATATAATGAGGAAGAAGGACTTGGGAAATTTGATAGCAACCTACATGGTGAAAGTGAATGTATGACGAAGCAGCGTATGGCAGAGATGGCAATAAAATTCTATTAAAAACTACAAATGACAGGAAATTATGGAAAGCCATGAATGCCACCGTCCTGAAGAGACACAGCACATAAAAGAAGAAAGTTGGGAAAATTCAAAATTGAGAAGGTTAAAGTATTTTAGCCGAAACATTTTGTGTAGTCATACAGAAAAATGGTGTGAGAATGTATTTTTTAAAGAATCGCGACATCACGTGTTCTGGTGTCGATTTCATTTGTTTATTTTCATTCAATTTATGAAATATATTTGGCATATTTGTTACGCAACTTGAAATTTTATTGATGTTGTGTTATTTGTAATGCTAATAGTAACTGTCTGTTTTGTCTCAGAGCGATATTCTGGCTTCTATCTATCTATCTATCTATCTATCTATCTATCTATCTATCTATCTATCTATCTATCTATCTATCTATCTCAATCTGTTTATTATCTATCTATCTATCTATCTATCTCAATCTGTTTATTATCTATCTATCTATCTATCTATCTATCTATCTATCTATCTATCTCAATCTGTTTATTATCTATCTATCTATCTATCTATCTATCTATCTATCTATCTATCTATCTCAATCTGTTTATTATCTATCTATCTATCTATCTATCTATCTATCTATCTATCTATCTCAATCTGTTTATTATCTATCTATCTATCTATCTATCTATCTATCTATCTATCTATCAAGATAATTGGAAATATCAATTCCACGAATCTTCGAAGTCGGGGAAACATCATCAAAAATTGATATTTACAGTTAAAAATCCATCAGGCCACGTAATAATTTATTTCGTGTATATGAATAAATTGAATTCCATTTATTGATGTGAATCTGGTCTGACGAGATGGACATGAGATCCACGAAATAAATTATTATTTTTAAGGATTCTGTATTCATTATATATATATATATATATATATATATATATATATATATATATATATATATGTATATATATATATTAGGAGGATTTGAAATGATCATTATTAATTCATTGAACATAGAAAAAATCCTTAA